>OY757258.1:3919309-4364633 GCA_963584085.1 Pyrausta aurata | reverse complement strand
TGCACCTTTAAAAAGCAACTATGACTTTGTGACAGACGAGGAATTGAACCCCGTGTCTTACGCTATCCGGGCGTATGCCTATACCACTCGGCCACCGTCACATTAACGAGCCTGGCGAATTTTGCAAGCGCTTTCTTTTCTATAGGCATACGCCTGGATAGCGTAAGCCACGGTTCGATTCCTCGTCTGTCACAGAGTCACAGTTTTTTTTACAAGTGCAATTTATACAAAATATATGATGTTATCTTAGAACCCGTTTCACGTTATATTCTGGATGCCCTTAGATTTGTGATGATTGAAATGTTTTTTATTTATTACAGATCACAAAAATTTACCCATTTACGGTCGGTATAAATTCGAAGCGTTCGCGTGGACAACATAAGGTATGTTTACACTACTCATAGTATTTATTATAAAGTTAACACGCTTGTGTTATGATGATGATTTTTCTTTGTTACTTACCTATGGCTTTGTGTTCACAATAGAAGAGATACGATTGATTAGCGGGTGTACTGATTTTATGATAGTCCCTACTTGTAGTTGCAGGTTAATAAATAGGTGGTATGTTTTGTTTTGAATATTCTGTTTCTAATTTTATGTTATAAACCTTTAGAGCTTGTTATTTTGATAAGTTGAACGTGCTTATAGTAGGCTTCAATTCTGGTGGAGTTCGCATTCGAAAAAAATTTTTTTGAAGAAAATGTAGTTATCAGGGTTACGATTTCTTTGCATTTAGATTTTTTCGTTCGTTATTTTTTTACATGTGGATATCAACACTTCATTTTTTGGTAATAAGTGAAAAGTTCGATTGACGCGAGGCTCTATTCTTCAAGCAAGCTTACTCTTACAGGTCATTTTAGCAAACGCACCCGATATGGCACCGGCTAAACAACATCTCCGCATGCAGTCCCGATTCCAAACACAGGCATCCGAAGAAATCGTGCCGTCCAAAAAACATCTACGCATGCAGTCTACATTCCAAAAAGAGGTATCCCAAGTACTTGTGAAACAACATCTCTTTAGGCAGTCTCGATTCCAGACAGAGTCAAGGAAACACGTAGATCCACCTGTATCACCGAAACCCATAAATATTGTTCGCAAGCCGCGGACGGAACATAAAGAGACGAAAAATATACGAGTAAAAGACGAATTTAAAAAGAATATAGACGAAGAAGAATTCAAAAAGAAGATAGACGAAGAAGAATTCAATAAGGAGATAGAAGAAGAAGAATTAAAAAAGGAGATAGACGATAAAGAATTTAAAAAGGAGATAGACGATGAAGAATTCAAAAAGGAGATAGAAGTAGAAAAACAAAAGAAATTGCTACCACCGCAAAAGCCATCAAGCCGATATATTTTACCGTCTATTGAGGACAGTATGGTAAGGTTTCTATGCCTTTGTAAATTTAGTTTTAGGTTATTGATAACTAGTTGATTAGGTAAAACCGTTATTTATAATGAAACTGCATATACTACTTTAGACACAAATAAACGCAGTAACTGATTTAGTGAATAGGTTGTTACTTATCCATCTTAGGCCACATCATCACTTACTATCAGGTGAGATTGTGACGAAACATCTTATGCAACAAAAAAAAAACTTAAAAACTGCGCTTTCGATTAAATTAAGTACGATACCCGTAGTGCAACCGAGCGTTAAATGATAAATTCATATACACTTGGAGCAAAACAGGCACTACTACTCTTAGGGGCTGTTTCACTATCGACAAATAAGCACTAACCAACGAATAATTTAAAAGGAACGTCATTGCGTATGAAGTAATTTAGATACATAACCTGACTGGCTACTTATTATGACATTGTGACACAGGCCGTTCGAGTATCTGTTTTACCTTATATCAATTAACTGAATGTAAAAACTAACTAAGATCGCTGCACCAATCAATCTCGGCCACAAACTCGCTAACGACACCGGCTTAATTAAATGCGAAACAAAAACGAGTATTAATTGGATGGTGGGTTATTGTTATGACACTGTTGACGAGTCATGCAGCTCTTTTTACTTTAAAGAGATGTATGGCACTAGATGTACTAATCTTAGTTGAGATTGACTACTGCCCCTTGCACCCGGATGGCGCTCGCATCAGTGAGCCACAACCAGAGCCAAAAATTGTGGACGAATGGTCGGGGCTTTTGCATAGGGAGTAACCCGTCATGTCTCACTAATGGCACGGAAGAACGCTGTCAGGTCTAAGTGGGTAGGCAGGCTCCAAAGTTTGGAGTCCCACATAGCCCCCAACTGCCCCCGCGGTCGGTGGGTATGCAAAACCGCACTTCCTTACGAAAAAAAAATTGTCGTCATGGTCGGATACAGCCGAAAAAACATTGTTATTTTATTAAATCTCTTCGTTATTTTGACTGTAAGAATTCAAGCAGTCAGATATGCCATCGATGGCTGTCGCGTCGCGCTCCAATTCCTATTATCATCAGAGTTATACCTCTGGGTTCATCTGACACCGCTCGCGCTTTTCTGAGGAATATTTTTTGTCTTTAAAAAAGTCTCTTTTTCACTAGGATGGCACTGATGATGAGAAGTCTGAGAAACCAAAAGAGCAGAACAGCACACTTCAAGCATCGGAACCTGCTAGCGATGACACGAATCAGTATTGGAACTGGAGGAGGTCCATGGGTAAAACGGTACTTGACTTTTTTTTCCTGATTGATTTGTTTTTTTTTTTGCTAGTCTCAACTTGTATATACATCTTTAGTAACTCTGTATGAACAAAGTGGTATGGCTTATATTTATATTATTTTACAGCAAAACAAATTAACCGTGGAAGTATTCGGCTTTATAAATATGGTGGCATGTAAAAAAATTGTAGAGGGATCAACTAAGTATGAAATCAGTAAGTAATATAATTATGTACTAATACTAATTACTAATACGTAATGTTATTTTATGTACACTATTCATAGGTTATAGTCTAGTTCCTTAAATGTTTCATTACCATGTTTTGTAAGTCACTGTCTGTAACCTGTCTGTGTACTGATCAATAAAAATAAAAAAATAAAATAAAATAATACATACAATACTACTACAGTACGTATGTTAATAGTAAATGTAGTATTCACTTCTCACATAGATTTATAATTACCTTTCTTTTTCTGTAGAGAACGGCGAAGTGTCTTGTTACTCAAGTGACGAACGATACATAAATGAAGTGAGTATACAAATATAAAATTAAATATATGTAGTAATACCATATAAATCTGACCTAAGTTTATGCACTATTTATTTATGCTCTACTTAAGTTAATGCTCTATTTATTTATTGGTTGTTTCATAAATGGCACACAAGTATTACACTGGATATGGCTTTATTGTGATTGCCCAATTTGTACCAATGACCAAAAAATCATTACGCGCACGAATTAAGCTGCGTTTAGCCCGGCAGTTTAAATGGCTCTTTTCTAAGCCACCATTAAATGGTTCTAGGAAGACTCTGGAGCCCCAGCGGTGCGTCACGGGCAACTAGTGGCAGTGACAGTAGGGGGAGCCCAATGTGAAGGGGACCGCGTTGGCGTTGGTATGAAGATGAGCTGCTACTGCAGTTGGATCGCTGACAATCTGCCGTGAGTATGAATTATGACCTTATTAATTATCCTTTTTTGAGAGCTGCACATCTTGTAGATACGTCCATCTGCTATTGTATATTTAGATATAGAAAAAAAAATTGTTCACGCTGGACCGGAGAGATAAAACTGTCTCTAACATACAGGAGCAATCAGGAACATACAGAAGTGACCTGTATGTTTTATGGTAATTTATATTGATGAATTTATTGTTTTTCTTCGAAAATGTTTTTTTAGCGGTGCTTTACCTTGACCCAAGATCCAATTGCTCCATTTATGTACTTTTGAAGGGAGCCTTTATCTGAAAGTACAGAGTCAATAATTATGATGCAGTGCTATTAATTATTACCAAGTTTAATTGATGATAATTCGTGCTAGGGTTCAATAATGTCAAACAAGCAAAATGAAACAAAAGAAATCGAGTTCCAATTTGTAGTGTTTTTTTCACTATCAGTGCACGGTTGACAGGCTAGTTAGGGTAGAGTCTGGATTTCGTAGTGACGTGACGGGATGATTCGCATCGTCGACTCTCACTAACGTCGATCGCAGGGCCTCTATTCTAGCATAGCCATATTAAAATAAAAGAAAAAAATTAATACTAAAATAGCCAGCTTGAAAATAACTAAAATACCTATATGATTGATGTTAAATACTAAGGTATTTATTTGAAGTAGATTTGAATTTCGAAGGCTAAAGTAGATATACTTCTTCCTCTTTTATAATAGTGAAAATGATAGGAGCGTAAAAAATTGGAGTTGAAATATGAACTGACAAATAATTACCACTAATGTATGAGAGTACTATGGTTTCTGATAAAAACTAAGTACCGTTTAGTTTTTACATATGTATTTTCACTTATCCAATGCAAGTTTGAAATGAATTGTCGCTTGTTTCAGCAATAGCACCCCGGCTTATCGCAGTGACGGCGTCAATTACATGTTTTGTTCGCGACAATGCGTCTCTGCTTTACTGACGGTTATGCTTCCCTGACACCACCCTTTTTTATTCGCTTTGTACAGTCGCCGGCACAGCAGGTTACTTAATTTTGTTGCAAACTTGCCCTTATTGCAACTGCATAAGATAACCGCAGTGCTTAACCTGACGTGCTGTTGTCCGTACTATGCGCCACTTTCGAAACTGTACGAAAATTATGTGCCACGATATAAACGAGTTCTTTTGTTACACCTTTACGAGCTGACTATGAAAAATGTGCTGCCGTTCATTTAGTTGCGAGCTTGACGGTTTTGGTGGAGCAGGCTTTGTTTTATTCATTTCACCTTTGGTTTTTGCACATAATAACTCAATTTCGTTTTACTGTTAGAATACACCTATGGCCTGTTCACAATGTCTCAAAAAGTTCTGGTATCTGTCCAATACTATAAACGAAATGACGTCCATATTTGAGTTTTTTTGTACTAACCAACAAAATTCGATGCTCATTTGTCGATGGTGGAACAGGCCCTTAAAGTGCGGAAAATTTGATCTTTGATATGATGAAATACTTTTTTTGTTTGACACACATTTTAAAGAAATTTCCTTTGTGTGTATAATACCAAATAAAATCCCCATTTACTTATTTTATTTGCAGAAGATTGTTTCGAAAAGCGTTTCTCTCGGAAATGGCCGTGTCATCTCCACACCCCAAACAAAATTATAAAAAGCGAAAACACATTTTCTGGTTCGCAAATCGTATTTCGCTTCAGCACAGAGTACCTCGAGGGAATCTGTAGGACACCATAACCTAATTACACAATGTTTGTTTCAGAGGAGGGGGTGCCCACATTAACTGTTGCAAAACCTGTTGTGACGACAGTATTCAGAGGGATCCAGCAAGAAACATGTACCGACACAGAGCTAAATTTGTGATAAATTAAGTTTCCATTTTGTTTTTGTTTTTTGACGTTTGGGAAAAAACGGAGTCGATGAAACGGATAACAACTACTAGAATGTTTATGTTTGGAACATTAAATTACAGCTTATTCAATTAATCGTTTTTAACTAGTTTCTTTATCTAATTCAAAATTTTCCACCATTCAACATCATATTGATTTTACGGTTTGTCTAAACCGCTGAAATTGATTTCAATGTAGATAGGTTCATGGTTCAAACATCATACAAATATACGTACACATGCAAGCGATCCAACGAGTCCTATTGGAAAATCTTCTCCGCACTGACCTATATACCAGCAATAAAAATAAAGCATACAAGCCATCCACGGCGACGCTCATTACTCACCTGCCGTGGCCATTATTAAGTGTCTCGAACGTTTTTCCTAATTTTTTTTAACCATGCAAACACTCAGGCTAAGAATTATGTCAACAGCCTAATCCTATATAAATTCTATTTGACTGTATAACAGGCGAATGAATTGCTTTGTAAAAACAAGGTGCAGAATTAGGCAAAACCAAATCTTTCCTATTCGACGGTAATATTGAATGTAAGAAATTGCATATTGTCGTAATTGGTAGAATGCACTGATCTTCCAAAATTATAACATCTTTGCAACTGTTTCCTTGCAAATAAAGATTTATTACTTAATTAATTACAATAATACTACCTACCTACTCTATAATTTTCTACAAATGTCTTGGATAGTAAGTCAATGGTGTCATATGTTATTATTATGTTAGTTATTTACGCATCTTATAGGTTAGTATGCAAATATATGGCATAACATGAAATATTTGACCTTTGATTCAAAAGAATTTGACCCTTACCGAAGTAGCTTCAAATCTGAACTTACTTCCCACTGATATAGTTTATAGCATCTTCAAACACGATAGCTAGATTCATATAAATTAAAATACTCCAAGAAAATGAAATCAAATTTAAGCAAGACTTTTTTCATTTACAATTATAATTTGAGGATAGCACAAGTTTCTCATAGAGTACTTGGATATTAACATTTTGTCTGTTACTACGCTATAATTTTTTAAAGTAAATTCTTAGTTAACTCTTTGATTTAAAGAATCCTCTTAATATTTAAGCAGTTGTTTACAATTTTGTTATTCAAATGTATTCGAAATATTCCTAGAGGTTATGTAAGGATATTCTGTCTGTGCTGTTATTTACTAGAATTTTGTAGACAGGTTCTTTTAATATAAGTATAAAAATATAACATCATTATTATTTCAGATACTATTATGAATATCACATGTGGGATAGGAGAAAGTTGTTTTTATGCCCAGCCCAGACTACTAACCTAATTTGAAATCAACATATTATAATTATGTTACCACTAAAGGTACTGAAATCATTGTTTATAAACATGTTTTTGGTATCTAAGTATGAATGAAGTATCCTCATATCTTAATAGGACTAAATAATACTAAATAATTATGGATCAAGTCCACCCACGACGTCAATGAGAATAACAAAGGAAATATTTTAGAAAGAGCACCTGTACTTATAATATCAAAATTTATAGCGATAATATTTTATTTCTAATATTTCATAGACTGACGCTAACATGTAATGTCATTCAGTCATGTTCCAACTTTTTTAATTAATCGTTAAGTCTTTATAATTACTTAAAGTAAAGTTAGCCTGTTATCCTGTAAGAATCCCACTGCTGGGCAAAGGCCTTACCTCAAATATGAGGTAGTACGAGCCATACTCCACCACGCGGGCTCAGTGCAGATTGGCGGAGGGGTGTTTGCAAGGCAAGCGACCAACCTTGCTGTCAGATTTTATCAAGCCGCCCATAGGGCCTCTGACTAGGCTTAAGGACTAATATCAAACGATATTAGCCAGGACCAACTGCTTAACGCCTTCCGAAGCACGGAGATGCTCGTGATATACGTCACTTATATGGCCGGAATAGTCACCCATCCAAACACCCACCGCGCCGTAAGTTGCTTAACTTCGGTATCACTACCGAAACGCTGCCACCACTGCGCTAGAGCACCTCCTAGTATTATTAATAATTACTTATTAGACGAGAAATAATCTTATAAAACATCATATCGTTTCGTATAAAGTTTATAAGCTTCTACACTTTTCCTCGGTTGCCCTACGTCTCAACTCTCAAGCACAGTATTTTTAGTTTGAGGTATCCTCAGTCAAGATTCTATTAATAACATCTTAAGCATGTATAAACACGGCTAAGACCAGACTAAATTGCTTTGAGTCAAGTCACTGAAGCTTTGTTACGTCTTGAAATGAACCAAGAACCAGACATTTTACACAACCTCGAGATTGTAAGAGACACAATCTTGTCTGTATTTTAGTTACCTTATACGAGAAATAGCTCATTGGTAAGTTAAAGGTGAAAGGATCTTGACCGTAACTCTATAGAAACTGGGGCCTGTTCGGATAAATATTTGAAAAAATGCACAATTTTTTTTTCTGAAAAATAAATAGGGGTTTACGAGAAATTCAATGGCAGATTAGGCATTTTGAGGTTATGTTTTGTGATTGCAGAGTTAATGCTTCTATTAAAAGTCACCTAAACTATGTAAGTGTTGCTTTTGAACCCCTATTCGTTAGATTATTTCAAAAATACCAGTGCAATTTTATTATAATTCAAAACAAGATTTTTGAAATATAAACTGCAAAGACGCAATCTGAGCCCGGCATTGTTTAATATCCTTTATAGTTTATTCCTTGTGGTTATGTGCCATGCTTCTAACCTTTAGAATAGTTAGATATGGAATTGCTTCCATGTAGGTACCTTATTTATTATGAGTCTTCGATATTTCAGCACAGTCCCGTATCAAACTATTCTAATGTTAGTGATCTTGAAAGGTATAACAATATGCTTCTTACCATTTCATGATTCTGGCAAAGTCAACGAAAAGTCAGACTAGAGGTCAGAGTCAGGTAGAGTCGCCTTTACAGAATATGTAAATTGCTTAATTGACATACAGTTAATACAGCAATATCTATATGTATTTAATATCGAGACCCCCATTTGTAGTAAAACAACAAAATAATCCCAACTAAGAATATCTGTAGAGTAGAAAACAATACTGCTCACACAAGAGAGCGAAAACCGGATGGATCCTCCCACGATTGCTTTCGCATCGCTTCCAGAGATATTAGCAATATCGCCCACTGTGCGCGTCTGGGCTCATATAGGCTTTGCTCTGGAGATATTGTTCTTACTTGGCTCTTATTTTAGAATGACGCAACCTTTCAGGGCGATAAGAAATAAAATAAGTACAGAAAATAGGTAAGTACTTAAACTTTTGTTTTTGTGTAGGTAGGTACAAGCAGGAAAATTAAAATGGCCAAACCTTTACATTTTGCTAGGGAGACCTTTACCTAGGCAAAGACATATAAAAACGGATAAGTAGACAACAACGGATAAAGAAAACCGTGATCGCTAATTTTTTTGTCATAAACACATTCTAAAACTTGAGATTTGACTTCTTCTTCTTCTTCTTTTCGAGTCAATGGCAATTAAACTTTCTGCGCCCAAAAAGTGGCAACATCAATGGCCTTCTGGTTGGCGTTGTAGAGGTCCTCTTGCGTGTAGGTGGCAGGAGAGGTAGGGCACGACATTAAGTGTGGCATAGATTGTAAGGCGCCACACTCGCACGTGTCGTCCTCAGAGAAGCCCCACCTTTTCCTGAGTTCATTGCACCTGCCTACACCTGAGCGAAGTCTGTTCAACGCCTTCCAAATGGGCCAGGGGAGATTGTGACCCGGCGGCAGCTTCTCAGCTATGGAGATGTATGGGTTATTGGGGGCGAACTTATCTGACCACAGCTGTTCTTTGGCCTAGGTGGATCCACGCTAAGTGGTTCGGTGTTACGCATAAAGGTGCGGCGACTCTTTAGACGTGGGGGTGGCGGTATATGTCCATACAACGGGTGCCTGCTATCTTCTTCTTGCTTGAGCCTTTCAATGGAGCATGCAACCTGGCGCCGAACACACGGGGGAGCTATTCCAGCTAGGGAGTAGAGGACGTTTAAAGGCGTAGGTTTTAGCGTTCCCGTAATCACCCTGCAGGTTTCATTGAGGGCGACATCCACATCCTTCGCGTGTGCTGAGCGCGCCCAAACAGGACAAGCGTATTCGCCGGCCGAGTAGCACAGCGCCAGGCCGCTAGTGCGGAGGACATCGGGAGCTGCACCCCAACGTGTAGTTGCCAGACGCCTGATGATGTTGTTCCGTGCGCTCACTTTATTCCTCACTTTTTGGCAGTTACCCTTGTAGGTCAAAGATCTATCTAATACAACCCCCAGGTATTTTGGGTTGTCATTATGAGCAATTTCTACCCCGCGCCAGGTAATGCGTAGGTGACGTGCACTGTCTCGGTTTCGCAGGTGAAATGCACAGGACTCCGTCTTTGCTGGATTAGGTCTCAAGGAGTTGGAATCATAGTAGATGTGGATCTGTTCAAGGGCTGCAGTAAGGTGCTTCTCGATTTCCGGAAACGATTTAGCTTGGCAGGTCAAAGCAAGGTCGTCGGCGTAAAGGAATCGTGAAGTGTTCGGGTATGTAGGTTGGTCGTCTGTATATATATTAAATAAAATGGGTGCCAGTACACTTCCTTGAGGCAAGCCATTTTGTTGGATGCGCCATCTACTCTTTTCATGATTGAGGAGGACTTGGTAGCGACGATTTTGCAGTAATTCAGCAAGCAGTGTGACAAATTTGCGATCTTTTGTGTAGGCAGCTACTTTTGTTAAAAGGCGCCTTATATTCACGGTATCGTATGCTGCACTCAGATCCACAAATACGACGCCAGTCACCAGCCCTTGCTCGTATCCATCCTCAATATGTTCAGTCAAATTAAGTACTTGGCTGCAACATGACCTCCCCGGGCGAAAGCCTAAAGAGATTTGACTAAAAATGACTCTCAATCTACTTACGTACATCTCGCTTCTTGGTGAGATAGATGTAGTCGTTGCTCGTTAGACTAACGTCATCTAAATATATAAACTAATGAACTTCTCCAAAATAGAGACAACAATTTCCAAGTCAAATACCCACTCCTTGTCCACGTACGTGCAATCATATTAACAATATATTACAATAACCAAAACCTATTTTAACACAAGCTCACTTAAACAATGGCAATGGAACAATACCGGTAAGACGGTAATAGTCCATCGACAATCCCCAGCTACCCAATTAAACAGACGTATCTGGAGACTTAAAAGATTAGTAGAGACAACAATAAATAGTCTGTTTCGGGTAGGGTTGGCAAAACATCGAGAACTCCCTTACAATAAATAAGCTGAGACTTAGCCCGACCTATGAATTGGATTTGATAATCTAATCAAAATGTACAACACGTTTTCAGGTACAAAAGAAAAAAAAACATCATAGCGATTCAATTTAGCGCTTAGCTACGTAGTGATACAAAACTGAACTAAACTTATTTAAGAGGATATGTCACAAACAGCACATGATACACAAACTGAAAAGTGCTTTTCGTAGCATTTCTTGAACTCGGTTCCGCACGGATGCCTTGATTCTGCAAGAGAACAGAGAAATATAGCGTTGCAATCATCCTGAGTAAAGTACTATGTTTCTGGGTATGATTGATCATGTCAGCACGTTTCTCAAATTGCTACTGAGCCAAGAAAATTTACTTATTTTTAGTAAAAAAAAAACAAAAGATAAGAAGATTATATTCTTGAAAATTCAACTTTGAACTTAAGTGTTTGACATCGTTTTTATACCGTATTGCGATTCAACTTAATCCGTTCAATTCCGAGGCAGTTGAATTCCCACTCAGTGTGAACGAATATTATCAATATAATACTATTATAATAATACTACAATGGTATGAACATTAATATTTATATTGTCATATTATAGTAATATTATCAATATAATGCGAAATTGCAATAAGAATTGCTAATTTGACAGTAAAAGCAGAGCGTTTTAACTGTCAAAACTGCATCGCAATACGCACCCAGGACCCACTCTTAACTATCGAGAGATCACGCTATCTCATAAAATATTCCTGTTTTTTTCTATGCCTGTTGCATTGTATTTTATTTGAAAAATGTACAATTGCTGCAAAGATTTTAATTACATAGTTTTTGGTAACCCTGTACACAGTGTCCCGTAACAGTTTCGGTAATCCGCGACAGCCGCCGGCCATGGCGCGGCGATTACTTCGCTAGCTGCACCGTTCAGGCCCCCGATTTACGTATTTTCGGCATTATTACTGTTGGACTACACTGTTCAGGCCCCTTATTCACGTATTTTCGGCATCTACTGTTGGACTGTTGTTTAAGTGTTCGACTGCAGTAGTATGTAGTGTGTGACGTACCCCTCATAGGTTAAGCATATATTATAAGTAGTAGCGTAAGATTAGTCAGTAATAAACGGATGTTCAACCAAACAATACGTTTTATTACACTCCTGGGTCTCCACCTATTACAAGTAATTCAGTACCGAACGGCATTGTGACACATCGTGTGATTAAAGTCAGCAGAATTTAAAGGTCCACTGTCAGAATAGCGAGGTGTATCAATTGTTAATTCGTAGTACAACAATGAACAATTCAGTGACGACTCAATTAGCGGAATTGAGGCCCGGGACCCACTCATAGATATCGAGGGATTACATTAACAGTAACGCTGCTATTAGGATAAGACAGTTAATTTTGTGGTTGTTTCTAAGACTATGAATTTATTGTGTCACTTGTTGGTAAACTGACGAGAAATATGAACCAAACCCTGATTTTGATAGTTTTTGTGGCCACCAATGGTAACCATCATTGGTAATTACACAATGTTCATTCAATATTATATTTTTTTTTAAATACGATAAAATTAATAGTATTAGAAATAGCACAAAGCGCGTTTATAATATAAGTTCTGAAATGACTAGTGCATTGGCTTCTTACTAAATATATTAACTTATTATGTTCAAGCATACTTTTTTAAAATAGAACGAAACGTTTGAACATGCAATCAGCTTAAAGTGTTTTCGTTTCAAAAATAGCTTTTTCAATTTTCTCACTCACAAAGCGTGGATTATCTTACAGATTTCATACTTGTCTAGTGTTTTCTAGGAAAGGGTTCACTAGCAATTTACATGTAATTGCAGTAAAGTTCAAATATAATAAGCTTGGATGCAGCTAGTGTTGCCAAGCTATCGATAGTTTGACAATCGATAGTTGACCTCGAAAATTAGTTTTCATATTTATAGTTATACTAGCTTTTGCCCGCGACTTCGTCCGCGTGGAATAGTGACTTGTTTCTCCCGTTTTTTACACATTTACCACTATATCTTTGCTCCTATTGGTCGTAGCGTGATGTTATATGGCCTATAGCCTTCCTCGATAACTGGACTATCCAACACAAAAAGAATTATTCAAATCGAACCAGTAGTTTTGGAGATTAACGCGTTCAAACAAACAAACAAACAAACAAACAAACTCTTCAGCTTTATAATATTAGTATAGATTGACGGTACCGATTGCTAAGTTTGATAAAATAGTATCGGTATACTGCAGTAGCTACTATCGATACTATTGAAGCTCAATATCGAAATTATAATCAATAATATTACCTCTGACTATTGTGATACTATAGTACGTACTATAGATGTAGTATTAATACTATCGTTATTTTAGCGCTATCAATAGTAGGCTATTTTAAAGGTCCACTATAAACAGGTCAAAACTATCAAAAGTTTCTATTACTCTTGCTAAAAATCGATAGTCTATCGATTGTTGGCTATCGAGCAGCAACGCTTTTATCGCAGCGCTGTACCAGCTCAGTTTGAACTGAACTCACTTCGCTGAATCTTCGGTGGCGTAGACTAGCTTCTGTGATTTATGTTAATTGCAGACTTGAGTTTGCGGAATTAAATGCAATACCCTTGCGTTGATATTACAAACCACGTAGGTAGTAGCTAGCAAATTATATAAAAACGAGGCTGTTTCAATTAAAACACAATATGTAAATGCGACAACACACAAGTTTGATGAGAAATTGCACGTTTATAGTGTTGTTTAAACGTAAATAGCAGAAACGTTTAACTCGTAAACAGTAATTTGCATAGTCACAACGAAAAAATCAGTTTTTGCACGACAATTGAAAAAAATTGCTGTTTTGCATTATTTTCAGGCCCATAGGGCCTCTGACTAGGCCTTAACACCGATATCAACGGCTTAACATGTCTTCCGAAGCGCGGAGATGCTAGTGATACCAGTATACGTCACTTATATGGCCAGAATGGTACCTATCCAAAAAACAATCACGTCGTAGGATTAACCTCGGTAATCACTTCAAGTGCTACTTTCAATCACTGTGCTACAAGCACTTCTTTACTCACTGATCACCTTATATTCTACTTGGATCTGTGAATACCACGTATAATATTAAAATATCTCACTAAGCAAATAGCCTGTCCGGCTTTAAGCAATATGTGCGTAATGCGCGCCACTGAAGGGCCTGCCAGACACAGCGTTTTAATATCCAAGAGGTCTATGTAGTAAGGGGACATGTATGGATCGGATATCAAGAAAACAGGGGTAGTGATAACCAGATTTAGAAATGTCCTGTATGAGTTTTTGAACAGCAAATAATAATCTATCTGGTATCAAGCAATGAAGTGTCTGCCAGACAGTGGTAATTAGAGCATGTAAAGTTTTCAGATACCAAGAAACGGTCATAGGATAAAAATGATAAAGCGTTGTGCCGAGATATAGATAAAATAAAGAAATTAAACCGAGTTCAAACAACATTTGTCTTCTATTTAGGAGAGACAAATTTATTTGGAGTCAGTGCATGATGTCAAACTCACGAACACCAACTGCAGTTTAAGCACACATCATGCATTAGACTATGACCAGCTCAGACATGCATATTAAGGTCCAGTTGCGTGATCGATAGTACCTAATAGTTAAGTCTCATTACAAGCGGTTGAATATTCACGATTGTATGTGTTAAAAAGAAAAAATACACGTTCCGGGACACTACTCCAGACACAACAGATGTTTTATTGTTTTCACGCCTGTAGGCGTTTACTGTCCCGGAACGTGTTAATCAAAGGTAATTAAAATAGTCTTTTGACATTTGGTTACGGTAGTTTTTCTACAAAACACACACAATCGTAAATATTTTTCAACCGCTGGTAAAGACATTTCACCGTTACTATCGATGAGGAAACTGGGCTTTAAAGCCTAAAACTACCATACCAACGCCTCGTCATCAAAAATCTACAAGTTTTTTCAACTGACAAACCGAATTTGCAATAGTTATCCGGGAACCAAATCGAATTTTCTATTTATTTTAATTTACGAAAGTCAACAGTTTCGCTTGTTTGTTTATTCAGACAAAGAGTCGTATTTAATTTCGCTGGCTTTAACTGTTGCAGCAATCAATTCGATTGATTGCCGAGTTTCGGGTATCAGCAGGACTATTGGATAACTTAGGAGCGATCGCGACGTGATTAAATTTGCTTGTGGCAAAGCAATGGTTGGAATAAGCGCTGTCAAAAAGACATGAGTGCCCAATAAGTTTATTGTCAGCCCTGTCAAATGCAAAAAAGTGCTTACTTCGGAGCTTTCAGGATTTCACTTGCCACTAACTAGAGTGCGACCGCAATTTAGAATTCAATACGAAGAAGAAAGAGATACGTCATCCCTACTTGAATGAGATTTTAGATAAAGTAAGTATAATGTAAGTGTAAGCCTCAACAGTTGTTTCGACGATCAAGCGGTATTAAAATTAATTTGAAAACATGTATATTTTGACATTCTTCGCCACTAAGAATGTTAACCATGTTATGTACAAATGGGATTTAGGATTATCCGTGCTGGCACCGATATTCGGTATCAAATTTTTCGCTGTCCCATCACTATTACTATAGAGCATGTGACACGTGTATTGCACGAGGCAAATGTTGTTTACTGTTATCTTAAGCTCTGTAGCGATCAAGTTCTGTATCAAACAGAGAACTCGAATGCCTGTAAATTGTATATCACGATAACAAAGTTTGCAACGTGCAGATACACGTCGTTGTTTTGATACTTTATTTAGTTAGCTCCCCTCTGTACTTTTCATAACCAGAAAGAGTCTTGCGTAGCAGATATTACAAAATTCTTCTTATTTTCATAAATATTAACAACAAGAGGTGTTAATAAATTTATTTAGAAGTATTAGGTACTTATTCTTCGACCAAAAGCCACAAAATACGGTCGAATTGGTGACAAGCCAAATGTATGAACAAAAAAAATCAGGAAATGGTCAAATCATTAAGAATCCCTACGTCGTCGGCTCCTCTCACTTTAATGCCCCATTCTCCTTTTTTTATCTTGATTTTAGTTAATAAGCAATATAAAAACAAAAGGTATCCCTATTTTTTTAAATAATTTAAATACTTTCACTAAAGCTAGGTGATTTTATAACTTCAGACTTTTTAATATACCTATGCATTTCACTGGCAACTAAGCCAGTACTGCAAAAAAAAAACAGTAGTCATTCAAAGGTCAGTGACCTCCGCCTCGGAAGACGCGCGAAGTTCCAACATAACACCGGGGTAAGTGTAGTCGGTAATATGGCGGCCTCGTAATAATGGCCGGAGTTCACAACTTGCTCGTGTTCGATATAAAGGTCCTACTCGGTTTTAAGGGTTTATATCTAAATGGAAGTGTATTATAGTATATGTGAAAAAAATGCAAAAATTTCATTTGTACATATTAGTGAGTTTTACGGCTAAATACCATATAAAATAATCAAGAAGAAAAAAAAAACATCAAAGAAGCAATAGTTTTATCTACTGAAATCGTGCAGGACCTTCATAAAACCAGCACAAAGTTTAGCAAAAGCTTTCATGTGAGACAAGCATGTATGACTTTGTTTTATAGTAAAAAAATTAATAAGAAAAAGGATCAAGAACGGTAACGGATATTCACCATCATCATTATCAGCTAAAGGACGTTCACAGCTGAACATAGGCTTCCTCACGGTTTTCCACATGGACCGATCACAAGCGGTCTGCATCCAGTATGATCCTGCGATCTTTACAACCGTCCGTCTCTCCTCACTTGAAAGTACACCAGAATGGATATTGAACTTATCAAATTATTATCTTACAGAGGTACTTAATATGAAATCGCAGCACAAGCACAATTACTTACTTCTACTCCTGTCGACAGCTGATATGAGCGACAGAGATGACTAGAATAAAAAATACGAACACTGTTATACTAAAGTAGGGCCTCAAAGTTCTGTTAACACGAAGTATTCTTACAAGCTACGTACACCAGCTCGTTTAAATTCACAACATTTTTTGTTAACTATGGTTGAAGTTCCAGTAAAATATTCAACATTTTCGACGAGAAATTAAATGCCCGTTTAATTTGCAGGTGCACTGTTTTAAAATGCTTTGTAAGAAACTTAAGGCAGTACCTTTTTTTTTTTTTATACTGGGTTTCACGGCTCTGGGTTCTAGCCCTTTTAAGCCATTCGTTTGTCATTCTATCCGTCAGTTGCTTTGCTGTCAGTTTGTTTACATCGTTCCTTGAGGTTTCGTTCAATTCAATTTCATCTTGAAGGCTTGAAGGCAGTTATAGTTTGAATTTGATAGTTGCATTCTTCTTTGTCTAAGTGTTTGTTTATCTCTAATACATCATCTTGGCTCTTCTAAATCGTGCCAACAGTTGACACTATGAAATTGTATATAGACTTGAAAAACTTTGGATTTCCAAGTATGTCCTGAAGTTCACGGGGAATTGGTTGCGGATGGCACAATTGCTCGAGTTCGGCAATCATTGAGAGTCGTTGCAGACCGAATCTGGTGCATTCCATTAATAAGTGACTCAGGTCCGCAGCAGCTTCTCCACTGCAATATGTGCAATTTGCGCTTGAAATGATCCTCAATCTTGCCAGGTGAGCTGGAGTGTGACAGTGGCCAAACCTTAATCTGTTGATGACAGTTATAAACTTTCTGCTGTCGATGTTATTATTATTGCGATGGTACCAAGGTTTGGCGGGTGGGCTTCCTTGGATCTTAGCGTACCACTTTCCCTTTTCTGCACTTGTTGTAATCCAATAATCATGCCACAACTTTTTCAGGTCTTCATTTATATCTGCTCGATAATCAGTATGGGGAACCTTCATAGATGCTGAATGATCCAAATCAAAGCTATTTCTTGCTGCTCTGTCAGCTATTTCATTCCCACTGATGCCACAATGTGAAGGTACCCACAAGAAGCTTATGTTCCTGCCGGTAAGTCTAACTATTTCACAAATTTGATATTTTATTTGATAGATTAAATAATTGAAATTAAATTTATGTGAGTTGTTTTCTAAAGCTAGAAGCACACTCTTAGAGTCAGTTAAAATGAGAATATTTGATGAAGTGTCAGAATCATTAATATGTTTTAAGGCTAAGAGAATAGCATAACTTTCAGCAGTAAAAATACTACAACGGTCATCAATTTTAAAACTTTTAACTAATTTATGTTGAGGATCATAAAATGCAGAATTTACACCATTCTCTGATTTGGAACCATCAGTATAGACTTTATAATATGCTTTGTTATCAAAAAATTGATCCAGTTCACTCTGGTTATTAACTTTTTCCCATACAATGGTAAAATAGTTATTGACTAAGACATCATAACTTATCTTGTATAATGGCCATGGCTTATCTATATACATATTTACAGTCATATAATATATGTACATTGCGATTCTAAGTAACTGTGGAGTGTGTCCTGATATCAATTCAGAACCTGTCACTTGTGAGGATAGGGATGAACTGATCTCTAGCGATTGTGTAGGCAATATTCGATTCAAAACAGACTTGTTATCTGAAGAAATGAGTTTGAGACAGAAGTTTGAAGCTAATTGAATGCGTCTTATAACAAGTGGAGGAATGCAAGACTCACACTGCATGGCATTAATGGGAGTAGAACACATGGCTCCTGTTATTATTCTTAGTGCCTTGTTTTGAATAATATCAAGTTTTCTTAAAAAAGTTACACTACAGTTCATGTAAGCTAAAGAGCTGTAATCAAAGTGACTACGTACTAGACTTTTGTATAGCATGGACAGAATCTTGGGATCAGAGCCCCAATTTACACCTGCTAGAGAGCGTAATATGTTTAAGGCCTTGGTTGAATTTTTAATAAGTAGATTAATATGACTTTCAAATGTGAGTTTGCTATCAAGACACACTCCTAGGAATTTTTTCTCAGCTATCCATGGGAGAGGTTTTTTATCATAGTAGACTTGAGAGCTGCAATCAGTAAACTTTTTGGAAAACAGCATTACACCACTCTTATGAGGGCTGATGTCAAGTTTTAATTTATCATGGTAGTAATGGTGAATCTCAACTAATGCCCTATTTAAACTATCTACAGCAATATTTACATTGTTATTTACAGTATAAATTAACAAATCGTCTGCAAATTGAAGGAACTTAACATTAACTTGATTTAAGTATTTACATATTTGGCTAGTATACAAATTGTACAGTAAAGGCGAGATGCAGGCCCCTTGCATTATCCCTTTATATACATATTTTGGTCCATGAAGAATATTATTATACCTTATGAACATTGCCCTATTATATAAAAAGTTGAAAATCCATTTACAGACATCACCTGGTATGCCGATAGTGCTCAAGATGCTGACTAAGATTGACGGGTCTATGTTATCGAATGCCCCCTGCACATCAAGGAAGACACAGGCTGTTGAAGAAAGACTATGAAAAGAGTTCCTAATATCAGAAATCAGTGCTGTAAAGCTTTCTGCTGCGCTTCTACCTTTTCTGAATCCAAATTGTTCATTTGGTAAGATATTATTTGACTCTATATAATGATCCAATCTAGTTTTTAACATACATTCAAAGATCTTACCTATACAAGAAGCTAGGGAAATAGGTCTGTATGAATTACAGTCATTGGGAGGTTTATCAGGTTTTAAGATAGGGATAACACATTGCGTCTTCCATGATTCTGGAATGGCCTGTTGTTGCCAAAGTAGATTAAAAATCTTTAATAACAATTGCTTAGCTTTGAAATGAAGGCGGTGAATGAGCTCATAAGGAATCTCATCTAATCCAGGACTTGTGTTTTTTCTTGATCTTAGGGCAGTATCAAACTCTTTCTCAGAGAAGGGTTGCGAAAGAAATGTTGCTTTACTGTCGTCATTTTGTGAAAAATATTGTTGCAATAAAGAATTATTTATGTTTTTTTCAGGAGGAGATGTTGGAGCATATTTGTCGAAAAAAGAGGGAATCCATTCATCATTCTTCGGCAGTTTCTGAATAGGCAAGCGCTTAAACCTCTTCATATAATTCCAAACCATGCTTATAGGAGTATATCTATTAAAAGACTCACATAATGACGTCCAACTGGATTTCTTTTTTTCACTTAAAGTTTTCTTTTTAAAAGCATCTAATTTTTTATACTCAATGTAGTTGTCAATACTTGGGTTACGTCTATAGAAATTTAAAGCTTGTTTACTTTCCTTTACTACTCTATTACATTCATCATCCCACCATGGAACAGGTTTTTTTAAAATGTGGGGAGTCGATTTTACAATTTTTGGTATACATTTATCTCTAATACTAATTAAACTATTATAAAAATCATTGTAAATCAGTATGGGATCAGAATTTTCAAAATTAATGCTATCAGACATTTTCTCTGTTTCTAAGTTGAACCTAACCCAGTCAGCTTTACTATAAACATATCTATGAACAGGATCACCTATTTCATATTTTTCTACAGAGGTTTGTATGTCTGTTATTGTGGGGTAGTGGTAACTTCCCATTGGATCGTCATGAACCTTCCAATCACATAATGGGGCCACTGAGGGACTAACGCAAGTAATATCTATTGCCGAAGGATTATGAGTGGATGTACCGACCGTAGTTAACGCTCCTGAATTTAAAATACATAAATCACATTCATCTAAGGTGTTATAAACTTCATTACCACGGCTGTTACTAGTTGCGCAACCAAACGCAATATGGTGAGCGTTTACATCACCAGAAAAAAGAAGTGGTTTTGGTAATCTCTGAATTATTTGTTTCAGCTTATTGACTCTGAAGCGAGGTCGGCCGTCCCTGGGAGGAGGACAATAAACACATAAAATACATAAATTACCAACACCAGTCTGTAAATTGATGGCTACAGATTGCAAGTAGTGATAATATGGAAGCTCTAGTAGGGAATATTTAAAAATGTCTTTTATTAAGATGGCCACGCCACCACGACCTTCTATTTCCTGACCTATTTGACTAATTATATTGTAGTTTGGAACACGAAAATTGTTATGTACTTTAAGCCACGTTTCATTTAATAAACAAATGTCAATATCGTTTTCAGTTAAAAATTTAAGCAGCAATGGTTTTTTATTTATAACACCTTCAACATTAAACTGTGCTAACCTTAAAAAACTTTTACCCATTTACAGACTTTTCTTTGAAGCTTTTTATAAGTATTTCTTGTATAACAGAGTTTGTGAGCGCTCTGTTTTCATTGCTGATGGCGACCAAAGCGCCTACAAGCCCTTTACGTATGTAGTCGTTATTTAAAATTTCATCTATTAACTTTTCATTAGAAAGTTTTTCTTTAGTTTCAGTTATATTTACATGGGGTGGGTTTGGAGGGGGGATAGTTACGCTTGGTGCCTTCCTTGGCGGCAAGGGTTTCGAGTTAGTCTTGGGAGGAGACAGTGTTGGGAAATCTTGGTAATTGTTTGTAGGCACAGTTTTGGGGGTAACTAGCTTTTGTGCATAGGTAAGTTTATTTTTCTTATCTTCCATCTTTTGTTTTTTTACTGGACAGTCACGCGAGATAGCAAGATGAGCACCCTGGCAATTGATACATTTGGAAATTTTATCGGAAGTACACTCATTAAAATGATGGTCTTCAGAACAGATAGAGCATTTTTGTACAGATTTACATATCTTTGCACCGTGATTGAATTTAAAACATTTAAAGCATTGGAGTAATGGTGCATTGTATTGGAATACACGAAATCTGAACAGATCTAGATATACATGCTCTGGTAACTTCGTTGACAAAAATGTTACACTTACTGTTTGGAAAGGTTTAACAGTACCATTCTCTTTCTTGGTAAACCTACGGACTCCTATTACCTCATATTCTGACGAAAGCTTTCTGAATAACTCCTCATTGCTTATACTTGTGGGTACAAAACGGAGCACGCCGACTGTTTCGACCGCTGCTGCAGGGATGTAAGCTTTGAGTTGGTGCTTCGTTAAAAATGTGTCGTTCTTTAGGAAGTTGTTGGCGTAATTGGATTGGGAAAAGGTAATGCAAATTTTATTAGCATTTACTCTTTTGATATTTATAATGCCCTTGATATCATTTTTGAACAGATTGGTGGTAACTATAGGATTGTTGTTTCCAATTTTCTCGTCCAATTTAGTGCTCTCTACATATACGCTATAATCAGTCACTCCACTCACCGGATTTTCTCCAAACAATCTTCTATAGTTGGGTTTTACATACGGTTTGTAAAAGTCCTCAGCTGCTGCATCAGCGCCAGGATTCCTGTTTGGAAGTTTCCGCTTTTCAGCTGTTATCCCCGGGGGGTCTTCACCGTCCCCGTCTGGCATGATGAATTTGCCGAATTTTGTGACTACTCCCAATGAGAAATAATCAATTCAGACAATAAAAATAGAAATTAGAAAAAATCTTCGAAAATCGCGCCTATTCCGTTCAAAAGCCCGCCAAAAAGTCAAGGCAGTACCTTGCCGTACTGTGTTGCCGTAACAAATATAATATAAATCATTTATTTCAGGTAAATTACACCCCTAAAGTTACATAACACCTTTAAAATTAATCAATTACTTAAAATGAAATAGAATGTCACTGTTACGATGTTAATTAAATTTAAATATAAATTTCACTATTACTTAATTGGTAGTATTCACATAGAAATTAAAATTTAAAAAAATCATTTGGAGTCATATTGACGTGACAACGTCTTAAATTAGGTTGCGGCTGGGAGTCACTTATGAAAAAGTGTAACGCTCGGTAACGTTACGCTGAGTCACCGAACGAGAGAGAGGCCCGCCGAATGCCTTGCGTCTCTCTCCCACTCAACTATGATCGGTCTGCAATAAATATTCTACCGAGAAAAAGAAGTTGTCACGTAAAATCTTCGCCCGTAAAACCGACTTTACAGACAACCATTTTTTTTAACGTTAATCTTAAAATTCACGATCTATTCCACTATAATCCCAAAAACTAATTAATAATTAAACACGAGTTCAGGCCAGAGACTAAATTTTATTTTCTTTTACAAAGGCAAGTTTCACATTCACATCACCATAGACTATAATGGTCATCCACATCACGATACATACAGTGAGTAAGGACAATACTTATTTTAATAAATCTTAACACACCCCCTTATTAAAATAACAGTAAAACTAACAAACTTTGAACACCCCCTTAAGTAGGCAAAGTATAGATTATGTAGCAATTTCAACATTTAGATTAAACACAAAAAGCTACTTACAATTAATTAACATTACTACATAACAATGTTGAAAAAATTTAAACAGATTTTATAACACCTAACTGTTCTACAAACTTGTAGTGTTTTTGAGATCCTAGACTCTTTGTCAATATATCAGCAGGCATATCATTTGTACACAAATATTTTATAACAATCAATTTATTCTCTACAGCTGTTCTGACAAAATGAAATCGAACATCTATGTGCTTACTTCTCTTGTGGAATATACAATTTTCAGTTAATTTCTGAGCGCTTTGATTATCATTAAATATCAACACAGGTACATCATTTCTACATTGCAATTCCAACAACAGATTTCTTAAATATACGGCTTCTTTACTAGCTTCACATATAGACATGTATTCAGCTTCTGTGCTGGATAATGCTACTGTCTGCTGTTTTTTGCACTCATAAGAAACAACGCTACCAGCCATTATAAAAAGGTATCCAGTATAGGATTTTCTATCTACTGTATTGGATGCCCAGTCAGCATCTGTATATCCTATCACATCTAGGTTATCGTTTACAAATCTTAAACAAAAGTGTTTTGTTTTCTGTAAGTATTTTAGGATGCGCTTTGCATGTTTCCAATGAGTGTCATTGTGATGATTGTTAAACTGACTAAGATAATTTACAGCAAAACATATATCTGGCCTAGTTAATATAGATAAATATAGTAAACTGCCAATGAGTTGCTGATAAGGAAATTCAGAGCAATTATTTTCTGCTTTTGAAAGTTTTAAGTTAACCTCCATAGGAGTACTGACAGGTTTACAGTTAGTCATATTGAATTTAGTTAACAATTGTTCAATGAATCTTTCCTGATCAATAGTAATACTTTGGCTCTCTTTTCTTACTCTCATACCAAGACATTGCTTTATCTCTCCTAAATCCTTTATCTTAAATTTACATGCCAATTCCTTTTTGAGATTTTCCTCTTCCTTTTTACAATTACAAAATATGAAAAAATCATCAACAAATAGTGCTATGTATATTCTCACATCGTCATTAATTTTCATAAACAAACAGGGCTCATGCATGGACTTTTTATAGCCTAAACCAGTCAGACAGCTGTCTACCCGTTCATACCAGGCTCGGGCTGACTGTTTTAGACCATAAATTGCCTTTTTTAATTTTAAGACCTTATTTACATCAGAACATTTAAAATTTTGAGGCAAATGCATAAAAACAGTTTCATTTAGATGCCCATTTAGAAAAGCGGTAGTGACGTCAAGATGTGTTACATCTAGATTATATTTAACACTGAGAGCAAACAACAATCTAAGTGTAGTATAGCGGAGCACTGGGGAAAAAGTCTCTTTGTAGTCAATGCCAGCTTTCTGGGTGAAGCCTTTCGCAACTAGCCGAGCGCGATAACGAACTGTACCATCACTGTCTAGTTTTTTTCGAAACACCCACTTACACTGAACCACTGTAGTTAGATTTTTTCTATCCACCACTTCCCATGCATCATTGTCTTGAAATGCTTGTAATTCTTCCTCCATAGCTTTACACCATTGCTTTGCTTCTGGACCGTTCACAGCTTCATCATAGGTTATTTCATCACAGCAAGTTTGCAGCTCATCGGTCATACACAGGTTAGTATAGCCAAACCTTTGGACAGGTTTTCTTTGGCGCTTGCCGGATACTTCTGGAACTGCAGTCAGTTCTTCAGCTTCTTCTTCATTGGATGTAAGGTAAGAATCATCTAATGTAGAACTTGTGCCTAAAGATTCATTGACATATGAGGGGTCATTTGGATCAAAGACAGTGATTTCAGATTCTGTACTTTCATCATCTGTGCTTTGACTTTCTAGTTCTTGACCTGGCTCTTCCTTTTCAACAAGCACTTTAGCCGGTTCTTTACATGTCATTTCTTGCTCCATTATAATTACATCTCTACTTGTAGTTATTTGCTTGGTTTTAGGGTTATACAATCTGTATCCTTTTATTGATTCTGAATATCCCACAAGTATCAACTCTTCAGATTTCTTGTCCCATTTTAGCCTTTTGACTTTGGGCACATGCACCATTACCTTGCTGCCAAATAGTCTTATGTGGCTGAGATCAGGTTTCTTGCCTGTCCATCTCTCATAAGGTGTCATGTCTTTCAGACCAGAAGCTGGCGACCTATTTTTCAGGTATACGGCTGTGTTGACTGCCTCGGCCCAAAAATACTTTTCTAGCCCTGCATCAAATAACAAACATTTGGCTCGCTCAACGACAGTACGGTTAAATCTCTCGCACATACCGTTTTGTTCGGGAGTATATGGGTTTGTACGCTGATGAACTATGCCACATTGTTTCAAGTAATTCTGCATTTCATTGGAACAAAATTCTGTACCATTATCAGTCCTGAGTGTTTTAATACTTGTATTTGTCTGCTTTTCAACTAAAGATTTGAACTCTCAATTGATTGAGTCTCCATTGGCCCACAGACGTCTGCATGCACAATCTCCAGTACATTCTTGCTTCGATGGTCACTTGGTCGGAATGGTAGCCGTGATTGCTTTCCTTCGCAACATGTAGTGCAATTGAATTTACCAATTTCTGCTTTGTCGGGGTATGAAACTCCCTCGACTGTACCATTCTTCAAACTGTTCAAGTCTTTACTGTTGATATGACCCAGCCTTCTATGCCATAACATACTAGTTTCCTGCATTGCCGAGCCAACAAACAGACTTTCTTGTTTTAGGTTCAATTTGTACACTCCATTTGTTAACTGTGCTTTTCCAACCAGAACATCTTTGCTATTATATATTCTGCAAATGCCTTCACTGAAAATCACTTTATTTCCATTTTGGATCAACTCACTAACCGACAGGAGATTAGTTGTGAGGTTAGGAATGCACAACACATTCTTTACTGTGATTTCGAACTCTGAACCATCCACTAAAGTCGTCAACTTCGTGTTTCCGGAGCATAACACTGGCACTGTAGTTTGGTTAGCTACTACAATCTCCTTCATGGTAAAGTTTTCGGAACGATTTATCATTTTCTCCGCGTTAATCATCATGTGTTTACTCGCCCCAGAATCGATATACCAATCATCCTTGCCGAAATTTCCATTCATGAACACGGCACTGAACGCATTTACTGTCTTTTCTTTCTCCTTTCCCTTTTCTGGGCACTGATTTTTATAATGGCCGACTTGTTTACATCTGTAACATTTGATGGTTTTGACAGTGACAGATTTTGCTTGTTTTGACGTTTCCGCAGTTTTGCCAACATTAAGATTTTTCTTGCGTTGCTGCCAATTTTTAGCCATAAATGCGCCATTTTGCTCAGTGCTGCCAACTTCAGAGCTCATGTCCAGCAATTTCGTCTTGATGGTGTCAGCATTGATTGATATCCCGGAATGCTCAATCGCCATGATCATTGGATCGAATTTTTCTGGTAATCCGGATAATAACAATGATCCAACCCATTCTTCATCGATTCTGAAGCCCGTTCTTCGTAATTTATGCGCGGTGTCGACGATTTCTGTCACATATGCTGTCATTGAACTGCTATCTTCGAGTCGTATAGAGGTTAGGTGACGCAGCAGACTGATTCGACGCGTGAATCCCGAGTCGTCGAACAACCCCTTTAACCGATTCCACACTCCTTGAACCGTACGTTCATTTTTTATGTGAACGTACAGAGATGCGTCGATAGTCATGATTAGCTTTGCCTTTGCCTTTAAAGCTTCAGTAGTGGCAATGGTCTCCTCGACGGCTTCACTTGCGGTTTCTTCCTTACGTGATAGATCAACACCTTCGAGTATAAGGAAGTTCTCGGCGGCGAACGCCCATTCATCATAATTTTCGCGTCCTCGGAGTTTTGGCACGTTTATAATATAGCTACCTGCCATTTCTTCGCTCGACTCGAACACTAGCCGCTATTATTATTTTACGAATGACATGTGACTGACGATTCTGATAATTTAACTAATTTTCCGAATTTTAAAACGGGACTGGGCCCATAACCTAATAATTAAACACGAGTTCAGGCCAGAGACTAAATTTTATTTTCTTTTACAAAGGCAAGTTTCACATTCACATCACCATAGACTATAATGGTCATCCACACCACGATACATACAGTGAGTAAGGACAATACTTATTTTAATAAATCTTAACACTAATACGAACAGTATTTGATTATACTCATAAAAATTTATTAATTCCTAACGAATACTCAATTATAAAAATGAAAATAAAGTTAAATATCTATTTCCAACGAATAACGATTATTTTTAAGTTTTGTAATTTTACTCATAGTACTAGGAGTGCAAAGGTTTATTGCAGATTTTTGAAGCTTTATTGATAAATAGCTGCTTCCATTTAACACGCACATCATAGTAGTTACAAATACGATGTTTGAATACAATGTTTGAAGCAAAATCTTCCAATTACAATCTTGCTCCAAATTCTTAAGTTACCAAACTAAATCTAATAGACCAAGTTATTAACACTGCACTCAAGCTTCACACAGGCATTTAGTTACTTAACTGAAGTTCCAAGTGGGCGAGTTACACCAATGCTAATCTCTGGTCACGTTGGCGCAACTTGCCTCACTAGACGTTAATCGGTGGATGTTTGCCCCCGTAATGGTGTTAAGTTAATCTAATACGGTTCAGTTAAACTTTTCGAAGGGTGAGTGATTAGTTATATGATGAAGTATAGATTAAGGCATAGTTGCGTGATCGATGGTTAACTCAACTGAGGCCCAGTTTTTTCATCGATAGTAATGGTAAAATTACGTTACCAGCGGTTGAATATTTACGATTGTGTGTGCGTGGAAGAAAAACAACCTTAAGAGGATGGTGTGCGCGCAAGCTTCCATACAAAAAGAGAAAACGTTTTCCACCCCTAAAACGTTGTCTGAATTTGTCATTTTTTTACATGTTACAGATATTTTGAAAAACTATGCTCGTACGTTTTTTTTTAATATTGTGTGTTCTAGAAAATATAAGAACCTTAAACATTCACTTTTTTGACTAAAATTATCTCTTTGGAATTTTGTCAATTTTTAACTAATCAAGCTTTTATACAAAAATCAAATGTTTTAAAACGAATGAGACCGAATTTGTCTCATTCCATAAAGGTTTACGGGTAGGAAAACGTTTTCCTCCGCAAGCATATTTCGACCGTTGTCGTTCGAAATGTATGAAAACTCGCGCTGCGCTACGCCTGCACACAATCCTCTTATATAAATGTCAGAATAGCTATTTTAATGACCATTGGTTACTTATATTTCATGGTCTACACTAGCAAGAATAGTTGTTAAATATTTTTATTTTTCCTCAGAATAGTAAACCAAGTTAACACGTTCCGGGACACTACTTCAGACACAATAGATGTTTTATTGTTTTCACGCCTGTAGGCGGGCACTGTCCCGGAACGTGTTAAGAAAGTAATTAGCTGATCTCTAAAACCGCTGATTCAATTTATTTCATCTGTCGTCTCGCGGGATCGGAATTGATTGTCTTTCAAGTAAACTACAACTTTTAACTGGAGTTTAAATGAAACCTTTAATGAACATACCCTTGGGTTTAACTTCTATAAAGTAATTGCTAGTTTTAGGAAATGCAAACTAAAAATATAGTAATTTTATTTTTTGGTTAGTAGAGAGAGTAATAAAGTTGGTGCATGTGTTTTTCTATATTTTATTATTACATTCACCTAATATTAGAATAAAACGTTGGAATGAAAAAAAAGAGATCGTAGATATTTTTTTTACTAACTAAAATATTTTTTCTCGATATTCCTATTTCATTTGGTAGGAGAGTAAGTTATACTGTTTATATTGTTATGAAACCGATTTGCTTAAATTTTAACTGTCGAAAAATAATTTACGTAACATAATACTGTGAATAAACATGAATCCGTAGCCTTACAATCGTGTTTCAACCTTACAATTAGTAACTTTTTCTAGGTACTTTTATAACATAAGCCAACAAAACAGGTAAGTACGGACGACAGCACGTCAAGCTAAACACTGCGGTATCTTATGCTGTTGGAATAAGTGCTATTTTTCAACAGAAATGTATAGTCTGATGTGCTGGCGACTATACAATAAAGAATTATACAAAGGGACTAACGCAAAAGAAATCAACGAAAGAGTACTATTGCCGATGGTATAACTTTTACGCGAACAAGGGAAGTCCATTATGGGTAACGAAGTTTTTGTGTTACAATAAGCCTTGTGACTTGGTAAACATCGATATTGTGCTGATAAAAGTAAAAGAAAGGAACCAGACAAATGCGTAGGACTGATAAACTTTTTGAGAGAGACCTGATTTTGATGAAAACAGAGACAAAAGTTAACTTTTTAATTAATGACGTAATTGTTGGAAGTTAAAAGTTGAAAGAGCATTGTTGAAAATAGTACTAAAATCCTTTCGTTTCAAAGAAAAATAATGTGATGAGATTTGCTTAAAAAGGTTTTATAGTAACTTCTAATATTCATTTACTTGAATTGAGGTTGAGGGGCAGACCCCATCTAGGAGTTTCAGAGCTCCGCCATCCCGTTCGGTCTTCTTGAGCTTCGAAACTTACAATCTTGTCACTTTCTTAGACCGAAGAAAATTTTAACTAAGACATGAATGAAAAATAAGTTCAGTTTCCTTAAGGCAATGAAACGAGGATGCTGCCTGCAATACCGCATTGCATAACTTCTTCCAATTGCATGTAGGTAACTTTAGCTGTGCTTTGACCATGTTATTTCGACTTCTCACCCCTTCCCCTTCTGAAAAAATTCACAACAAAGTACATGAATTTATAGTCAAATGAATAAATCCATTCACCTATCATCCTAACGAATGAGCTTCGTTTCACTTTAATTACTTACCATTAACAATCCGTGCCTGCCGGCTGACTTGCACAGTGGGTATCTAACTAGTGAAGTTTGAACAACACTCGGTGAAAATGCAACAATGGCCATTGGGACCGAGGATTCAGAGTTGGAAAAACACAGCGTTCGTTTTATATAAAAACGGGCAAGTGTGTGTTGAATACGCACAGACGATGGTTCTGTTGTTAAATAATATGATTTACAAGATTTTCGCTGAGGTTTCGTCATATGAATGAGGGTTCGATCCCCGCACATTACAAACATTTGTGTGCATGAACGTCATGTAAGTTTGTAGTAGTCTGGGTGTTTTCTATGTATAATATGTATGTATTTACAAAAAAAAATAATTAAGAATGTTCATAACCGTTGTCTGGTTACCATAGTACAAGCTTTGCTTAGTTTGGGACCAGATGGCGCTGTGTAAAAAAAAAGGATATTTACTTATTTATTTATCAACGAGTTATCCCAAAAACCTCTGGATCAAATGATTAATAAAATGAATGAAATTTCTGATTATGGCACAATAGGGCAACCGCTAAATACCTACCCTAGGAAGGAAACTATTATAAGATTAAGAAAGAAACAAAAAATACCCAAATGCATAGACCAACACTGCAATTTGTTAAACATATTCAAACCAAGAAATAATAATAGTATTTTGGTGTTTCTTCAATAGATTACCAAAGAAGTCGGTGTCGGTTGATTTGATTCCATCGTAAAATCATCATTTAATAATTTAAAAGCGAAGGAAATGAAATAATACACTTAGAAGTTGATATCATATCCATCAATGAAACGAAGAGTCGTTTGATAACCCTCTTAACCTTAACCCAGACTTCAGGATTTTCAATCATCCTGAAGGACCCCTAAAAAAACTGGAAGTCCCGGTCACGTACCGAGCCGCTGCGGCATTTAGAGCGTCACGATTCTCGGCGAGCTCGTTAATCAGCTCCATGTGCTGTAGAAAACTCACACGACACCGCCTGAATCATAAAAGTTGAAGTAACTTTTTATGGTGAAATGGGAGCTGGGTAAATGAACGCATTGTGGTGGGTTTGAGCTTACTTTCGAACCATGGGTCTGGGCCGTAGCATACACACGAGATCTAACATAACATACTGGTATTTTAAGAGATACCACTGCTATTCTACTCGAGCGTGAAAATAATAAATGAGATTCATTTAATCAACTGCCGATAAGCATAATATTCCCCGTAGCCGATTTCGACTACGGTGACCAGTCACAACAACTAACCGTCAGCGCGTGACATATAGTGCACAAGTGTGTGCGCAAACACAGGTGCACTCTCTAAGAATAGAGAGAGATTCATACCCTCTATTCCATGGCTATGGATGGGACAGCAATTTGACATGAACGGAGAAAGATCAGGACCAACGGCTTAACGAGCTTTCCGAGGCAAGGGGGTGAAACACCGCCAACTTTCAATCTCCAGGCTTACCTAAGAATTTCCGAACAGAATGACACAATGACATATTTTTGGCCCAACCCGGGAATCGAACCCGAGACCTCTGGCGCAGCCATCGCTTTAAAATGCGACCCTCTAACCGCTGTCGATATTGCAATGACGATAAAAAAAGGCTCCTGTAGTAATGTATTTTTTTTGTTTTCCAACTATATTTAAACATAGAGTAGGTATTGAGGTTAGCATTTTGTGAACATCTGCTACATTTGTATTTAATACATATACAGTAACAGATGGAAAGACTTACAATGTGGCAATTTCATATAGAAAAATGTTATGTTTTGAATGAAAACCGTTCGTTTATCATACTCCAACAAAAACACTGTGTAAAATATCATAAAAGTGATCACGGGTATTCCGCTTGTCTGCCAGTCGGTTGTCGGGAACCGATTCCAGATACGAAATGAATTTTATGGATATTTAATGTCCAGTGAAATAAATACATTTTTATGGGCTTTGTAATACCAACGTCAATATTTCTTCTCAGAAGCCTGCCAATAATTAGTCAATTTAAACTGCAGCAAGAAAATTATAAATTTATTCCAATAATGAAGTCTTATAGGTAACCAAATGTTGTGGTGACGTTCTGTCATTTGCCGTAAACCACACTAAAGCTTCATCAATCTACAACATGTGTTTGAGGAAACATTTACTCAATGATAATAATTTGATGAGGAATTTGTATTCAAATGCAAGCGAGGCGATGCGATTTCAAGCGATTAATTTCTATGCTAATTCTATTTTAAATAGAGATTTTTCTAATTGCAACAAATCAATATGGTATTAAATCAACAACTACTTGTCCACAACAAACCCGAAAATAATGCTATTTATTAACTTGAGCTGGGTTACTAGGCAAGATTTAGCGCAAGCAAAAATTAAATGTTAACATCGTATATCAAATCCCGTTAATTTTGACAAATAATCAGCAATCACTGGATACCGATAAAATTTACTCTTTTAAGCGTAGTTGTGTTTCTTCTCCTCCTAACAATGGCTATGAGCCCTCAAAGTTTGTTCAACGCTGATCTGCCTCATTAGATTTTTTGTAAGAGTCTGATAAAGTAATTCTTTAAATATGCTTGAATACGAAAACCTGTTACTAATAAGGCGTTAATAAAACAACAATTAACTCGAAAGAACAGCGTATGGTCAATTAATTAAAAAGCTCCATTAAGCAATTACTTTTAAAATGTTATGAATATTGAACTGAACCAAATATTTTCCATGGCACCTGCAAATTGATGTGCATCGGCCTGTGAAATTGAGAGAACACAAATTAACTAAATTATTAATGGCGGCGCGATTGCATGGATACTGATCCATGCAATCGCGACCAATTTGAATTTTTGAACCGAACAATTTGACTTCTTGAAAATAACTGCGAGATTAATATTATACGATGTTAATTATTTGGTGAAGTAGCTAATTATTAATTTATTTTCAATATTTTTTCATGCAGACAAACAATAGAAGGTACGGTTTTGTCTTCAATAGCCGAAAATATGGTCAAATGTAAAAAGTTAAGATCCAATCGGTAATTTAGCTGTCTCAATTAGTAATTATTCCCTAAAATTAGGTCGTTTGATTTCAGTGACAGGTTTACTTTCTAACGAATGTACATTCTTGGAATGTACATTCGTTATTAAACAAAATAGAAAATCAGTTCACGTCTGGCGGAATTTTTAATCACTCAAGGCTCACAAAGTTGTTCGCCTAAATACCTACTATATCAAAGCAGTAGTTAGCGGTAGATCAGTGTACTCCATAACTTACTAATGTAGATACACTCCAATATGAGACCTTTTTCACAAAATAGAAAATCAGTTCACTGTCTGGCCCAAGTCTTAATCACCCAAGGCTCACAAAGTAGCTCGCCTAAATACCTACTATCTCAGTAGTTCGCGGTAGCGCATTAGCCCGCTGTTTGCGCTGCCGTCTAATGGCGTTCAGCGCTGCAATATATCGCAGGCTTTTATTGCGCGCCGAGATTATTTAAACGGCCGGAGGGGAGGCCATAATTTGCCGGGAGTACACTCCAGCTCCTTGGAACAACACTCGACCCTAACGAGACGCTCCATAACTTTAATCTCGGATACAGATAGCTGCATCTACGTGGACATCGAGATTTGTTGGGCGGAGATGTTGTAAATATCCGTGTTGATTTATGATGTAATGGCAGATTGTGTTTATTTAAACACGGCTTTAGAAAAAGAAGAAGTATAATAATTCGGCTGTAATTATATATGAGGTTTATTTTTCAAGTGTCAAAATTATGTAATATATGGTCATCAGGTCTGCTATCTACCATTACATTCTCAGCCTTTGTTTCTTGTTTGATTGTGAATCACCCATATAAGAGTAGTAGGTACCCATATTCCACTTCCAATGACGTAAAAACATTCAACTATTGTAATTTAACTTGTCAAGTATGTGTGAACGAGACACAATAGAAATTCCATTATTATGCGACTCTGGGCAGTCGTTTGATACCTTACTGAATAAAATTAATTTCTACCGATTAATAGTAAGTATTACTTGTTCATGATAACCAAAATTTCTCATTCCGTAATCAAAGCTATTAAATTGCTTAAAATGAATGAGATATAAGCTTAATACTTGCATTAAGCATAATTTTATGTCATTTGGAACTGCTTAACATGGCTATAATATTTAAATACATGACAAAATTACCCCAAGAGCAGCTAAATATTAAATTTACTAACTGTAGACACTGCAGTTCCTTAATAGCTAGCTCTTATAATAGGACGACGGCGTAATATTTCAACCAGCATTTTATCGTGCTCACAAAACTATGAGCGTTTGCTAAGATTTAATAGGTACATTGCATGACCGCATTAGTAGACAAAAACATTTTTATTTCTTGATTTGGTTACAATACTGAAGCTTAGTGCTTATAATCTGCAATTGAATCAAAGATAGCTCCAAAATAAAGCTTACAAATGTATTCAATCTTACCTATAAATCAATGTAACCATGCAAAAAAATTACAAAATTATTTAAATAAAAATATTAGAAATACTATGATCATTGGAAAAATAAAAAGCAATTACTCTTAGTAAGTAATTCGTAGTCATAAACGTGATATATTACGAAGAATCAATCTCAACATAGGTACATGTGCTATCTTCTTTTATTCCGGTATTTATTATGTTTGTATTGGCACTTACATAGTACATTCATAGCTCAAACACCACTGTTAGACGGTCTTATACGTTTGGTATTCAATATTGTTCAAATATAAGGTTATATTTTTGACGAACTACATCATAAAGTGAATGCACAAACACGTTTCTAAGACACAGTAGAGATTGCAATATCCGTCGCATCAGGACTCCTTTGACGCCGCTAGTCCATGCAGAGACACTTCATAGAATGTAACGAACAGGCCCCAGGTTTAATGTACGACGTGTGTGCAATTTACTCGCGTGATGCTGCATGCAAATTCATAGGGAAAACTCTGAAAAAAAAACCAATGAAGTATGCAGTTGTAGTTAGGCAATGTTAAGAGCGGAATTAAATGACTTTTAACTGGAATAATGAACAGTAACTTTAATTTAAACAAGCACAAACCTTATTTGGTACTAATGATTTAATTGAATTCAATAGATACTACATATGTTATTTCAAAGAAACATTGTGAGCTGGACCTACAATATCTACATTTAAGAGCCATAATATACATAATATACTTACATTGAAAACCAATTCCAAACAAAAAACATCATAAGATTACTAATCTTAAACGTTCTCAGTAACGATATTCCTCAGACACTTAATTTCTTCACCGACTTAGCTTCGTTTCGTTTCATTTCAAAACTCATTACACCCAGTCATTTCCTTTCAACAAAAATAGTCTGCTCCTTTTATTTAATTAGAGTCCATAACAGCGAAGTCGAAATGTAACAACAATATGAAACAAACATTTCGGATGATAAAAATGTAAATTGGCAAAAGCAAAGCGCTCTGGCTCTTCATTCAGGAAAACTCGGCTTAAATCTCATTGTTACATCTCTCCTGCTCACTTTTAAAACTAAAATCCAAGGTGAAAAAGAGACGAAAATAGCCAGTACAAAAATGCTAGAATAAACCCACTGGGCACAGGGACTGTGCAGAGTAAATCTTTACATAATTTAGCGCAAAAACGCTTATCTCAACGCAATAAATTTGCGCCATAAATATTTTGTATTTTAATTCAAATTGGTGTGCACCGAATGTTTTCAAATGTGCCTCGATAATGTGGAAATGAAATTCTGCCAGTTTTGTTCAAGTTTTAAGTGCTGTTTCGGAAGCAATAGAGGCAACGCTTGAAACTAATAAAAGAAGCTGTTAAATGCATCTGCATGCTAAAATATTCAAGACAATTATCATACTATTACTTCTAGCTGTTGAAATGAAACCACTATAGAATTTTCAACTGACGAATTTATCTTTGTTTACGAAAGACAAAATAAATAGTTTCTACGAAGAATACTATTTGAAAACAAATTCTAAGTCGACCTATGGTTTGATAGATCACTGAAGTACGTATCTCACTCCTTCCCAGTTTCAATACAGTTATTGAGTTACATTCGTATTCAAAAGCTGTTTGTAACGATACGATCTACGGAATATCTTACACAGGTGCCCTGATTATTTCGCTCTTAGTAGTTAATAAATGCATAGGTACTAATCAATTTCGTATTGTTTGTATCTATTCATAAATTTTACTCGTAGAACGAGCCAGGTATTAATAAGCTTATTTACACATTTTCTGCCTTTGAGTTGATACGATAGCGTAGCTGCTTGTGTCGTTATGACGTCAATGATAAAGTCAATCGGTCACCCATCCCGATCATAAGTATTAAAGTTGACGTCACGCAATGACGTATACTAAGAGACCAAGAATTTCGCGCGGTCGAACCGACAGCACGGTTGCTCAATTGGAAGAGCAGTTGGCCCGGTAAGCCAGAAAGATGCTGGTTCGAATCCCGCCCGTGCGCAATTTTGGTTTCTTATTTCATCTTTAAGAATATTAAAGTTGATTCAATTTGGCTATTACTTTCAACGCATTTCCAATGAAATTTTACTCTACTTTATAATATGCTCTCTATTTGCGTTAAAACATCCAAAAATATTCTTGCCCTTTATACCACGTCCAGTCTCGTTACGGCCTTCAATTGTTTATAAATAGGGTCCAGTTTGAATCTCTATTTAGAATACAGGGTGGCCAAAGTAATGCACAGACATTCTGACATAGGTTTAAAATTCTGTTTCGTACTGTAACACAGACTATTTTTTAAAGAAATATCAATATTGTACTATGTAAGTCACAGTCAGGGTAGATTTTTAATAGTCAGATAAAACATATTTGTCAAATATAGTACAAAAATGTCATAACCTATTTGCGGCTACGCATATAAATGTCATTTGATATTAGGACACTTCAAATTTTACCATCCAGGAGTGTAATGAGAGCCATCATTGTACTCGTATTGTATCTAAATACCACAATCATGATCGTAGTAACAAAACTGACTCGTAGGTAGTTTAGTTTAGTTCTCGTTTATTGGTCTTCATTTTAATCTTCTAGGATGCAAATAATACTGATCTTATAGTATTAACTATGAACAAACACATCATGATAAAAACTTGCCGTACCCAATAAATATTAAATACTAAAAATATTTACCATACCATATAAAGGAATGTATGAGATTTGTATCACAGTACGTAATACCGTAATAATTCTGGGTCAACCTGTATATTAAAACCGGTTGTTACCAGTTTACCCTTATAAATACGATTCGGTAAATCTGGAAATTGAAAAACTGACTTCGGGAATACCTACGTATGTATTTTTTTTTTGGTAAATTTATTTTTATCTGATCAGATTGGTAGAGATATGACACGTAAAGTGAAAAATATGTACTATTTGTACCATCTTTTGTCTAAACAAGATAGAGATAAAAAACAGTTATTATTATTTCATATCTATATTTGCTCAGCAGTGGGATTTTTATAGATTAACTTTAGTTTTATTATTCAGAAATCAGAAATCAGAAAATTTATTTGCGAGAATACATACATAAAATTGGATCTTAAATTGCAAACAAAGTAAATGTATTCAGCCTGCAAGCAGACGTGCAAATATTACAAATAAATAGTAATTAATTAATTAATTGGTCTCATATTCTAGATTATCTATTATTTACAAGATCTTTAAAGATAAATATCAATTAAAAAGTGTCATCTGTTAATACTTTAATTAAGTAAGCGGGGTAACAAGGCCTCAGTCTTAGTGGTACCGACTATTAAATAATCTCTCCTTAAATTTAATCTATTTTAAGCAGTGGATGGCTTTATCCATCAAAGAGTTGTCTTGGTGATGACTTAAAACTATGTACTTTTAGCTTAACAAGCAGCATGATGTGCTTCTTACTAATTGTCTTTGTAATTGCTTAGGTTCCCTTAAGTAAGGACGTTATTCATTAAAGACGCGAAAGTCACGTACAATGTGCGATTCTACGGCAGTTCTGTTTACATGAAAATTATGACTTGATAGGGAAATAAGTAAAAATCTTTATTCCGTAGAAAATCTATAACGATTTCTTTCTGTGGGTGGTACAATGCCACTTCTTGTAGGTGGGGCAATACCAAGCAAGTGGATTGAGTGCTTGAGAAAGAGAAAATTATAATAAATGATACGACGAGAAAATAGGACAAAAATGAAGTGCAGACAAACTTTTTACTTCATTTTTGTCCTTTTTACACTAAGTGTCAAAGAAGTGGACTAACCATCATGATGCACTTTTACGTTAGCACTCGAGCTTCAAGTCTGCGTTTAGTTCTACAAAATTATCCTTTGCTTTTCATTTAATGAATTTCATGGCACATCTGAAAATGCACGACACGGTTTTTAGATTTTACAAGTACGATTTGTTAGATGTCGTTTATCTTAAGTAGTAGATAAAGTAAGTGTGCTGTGAAAGATTTAAAAAGACGCGATGTCAATCATTAGTTTTGCTTCGAGATTTTGTCAACCATCCATCACTTTGCTAGTGATGGATGGTCAAACTCGTCCTAAGAAAAACTATAGGTCACCACCGGCTAATCACCTTAAGAGCTAAAATCACTTGCACTTCAGGTCGTCTTTTTCTAATTGACGCTCGTTTTTGTGTCGCGTGTGCAAGGAATTTTCGTTTGGAAATCCTCAAACGTAACTAAATAGTTGTATTTTTTTTATCAAAATGAAAAAAAAAAATAAATACATCTTTACTCACAGTAAGATTCATAACACAGCCATTGTACTACTAGACAGGAGAAGTGTAAGCAAGCTTAACTAAAGTTAATCTAACTCTGAGTATGTTCGCTGTCTAATTGTTTAACTTCACTTTAGTGTTGTGTCGGAATTAATTGTGAGTTTGTAGCCTTTGTCCACGCGTGTTTAGGCAAAGTGTAAACGCGCCGTAACCAGTTTTATGGGGGATAAAATAAAAAATAATTGTCGCCCGTTTTACGCGTGGAACAAATTAGGAGGCCGTTTTTATTGGGTTACGGATATCGCTGAATCAATTACGGGTTTATCGTCACTGGCAGGACATAATAAAAGCTAACCCGTGTACAGGTAAAAAAATGGACAGAGGTTTCTATTTAGATATTCTTATCGAGCGAGCGAGCAACAAAGCATGCAAAACTATGTTTTCTATTGCAAGTTTATAGTGTTAACAGGGTGCGTATTGCGATGAAGTTTTGACAGTTAAACAGCTCTGCTTTACTGTCAAATTAGCAATTGTTATTGTAATTTCGCATTATATTGATAATATTACTATAATACAACAATATAATCTATAAATATTCATAACATTATAGTATTACTATAATATTATCATATTGATAATATTCGTTTACACTGAGTGGGAATTGAACTGCCTCCAAAATTGAATCGCCTCCAGACAATTACATACCTACAGAAAACTAATAAAAGGCTATAGTTTCTTAGTTGCTTACTGGGTGTTGGGCAAGCATCCAAAATAATTAAAAAATATTGAATTTTGTGGTATTTAACTACTGTAAGCTCTAAGAAAACGATGAAAATCAATGTGTTTGTTTGTATTAAAATGTAACCTTAGAAACAAAAGGACGATTAGTTTTTATTGCTAGATGCCTAGGTTAATTTGGTTTCAGCACATAACCTCTGATTTTTACCAGCAATAAACCTTGACTATGTAAAGAATTACTACGCCGTTGAAAAACACACTTTCTCAGTGCTAATGCCAAGTTTTCGATACCACTAACTAATATATCAAATAAGTTATAAATACATAGGTACATTTTGATTATTTCTCTAATAGGGCATTGGAATTTTTTTATGGAGATTGTTTTTTTCAAAATTTAAAAATCGATTGATTACATCAAATGCGAATGAAAATATACTTTGTTAAATCTTCCTAAAGTGTCAGATATTCGAATTAAAAGGTGCTAAAGATGTAAGCTTCATAGCCTATTTGTGGCTCAACATTTGGTTATAGAATATTTTATCTGTAAAATAATGGTAAGAATTTTAAGGTTTCATTGATTGCCGCTCATACTTTTAAACAAAATATAAATGGCGGACCAAAAAGTAAGCTGAAAGTTAACCCTTTTAACTTAGACGAATTGTGTTTCTGTATTTTCAGTGAATCGAATAGGTATCAACTTTTGCTTTAGTTAGGAATAAAATTTTAACCATTTTAGTTAGGTCAGAATAAAAAAAGATTCGTATTCGGTTCGGACGTTTAGTATAGAAATAATCACTGGGGTCGCGTACTGGTTATTTCAAATACTTCTTACAAAATTACTTTCACAGTTGCTTTTTACAAGTGCAATTTATATTATTAAAATTACTTTCCTTAGTTAAAACATTAATTGGTTATTGCTTATTTGTTGATGGTGAAACAGACTCTTATATGGCTGAAGTTACTGGGAACGACAAATTGTTTAAGGTATCTAAGTATAATAAAGAAACATATGAAACCTTTTTAGTCTAGCGCAAAATTATGTCATATCTTTCCACTAAAATAGCAACATACAAAACAATTCAAAACACAGTTCCTCTATTTTCCAAGCCTCCGAAGGCTTCTACCCGCAGGTTTACTCGAAGCGTAATAAGAGAGTTGCTACTTGATCCGAACCGCGGCTTTGTTTACTGATTTACATTTATATTACTTCGAGTTTTAAGCAATACCTGTACGCCACATACTTCACATGAGAAGGTCGCATCTTAATTCAGCCGTGTAATAATAAAACAACAATGGTTTTACATTATTTTTAACACTCACAGTGTCATATTTTATTCTTAAAAGATGAAATATGAAACCAAAAATTGCGCACGGGCGGGATTCGAACCAGCACTAACGTCACGCAATGACGTATCAATGAGACCATGAATTTCGCGCGTCGGACCGACGGCACGGTAGCTCAATTGGAAGAGCAGTTGGCCCGGATTGCCAGAAAGATGCTGGTTCGAATCCCGCCCGTGCGCAATTTTTGGTTTCATATTTCATCTTTTAAGAATAAAACAACAGTTTTAGAGGGAAAAAAGTCACACTAAATAGAGAACATAATTGATTCGTATAATTTTAGACTGAAGTAGCAGTGACGTATTTTGTTTTTGTAGAAAATGTTTTTCTTCTATCTATTTAAAAGAAATCTCAATATTCGATTTTGGTCGATAGTTTTTTAGGTTTTAGTTTCAATTTTTAGGTTTTAGTTTCATGTATGGGAGCCCCCCCTTAGATATATGTCTTTGTAACTTTTTGTATCTTAATCGGATAGCGGTAAATAAGATACACCTACATACCAAGTTTCAGCTGTGTAATACTTATAGTTTCAGAATAAAGTGGCTGTGTCATACGGACGGACAGACAGACAGACTTGACGAAACTATAAGGGTTCCGTTTTTGTCATTCGGCTACGGAACCCTAATATCACAAAAAAGAAATTGCGAGTAAAAATACTAGTGAGCGAGTCAAAACTACCAACGCCTGGTCGCCTCTTCGTAGCTTACTAGCTTCGCCATAGTATTTCGTAGATACGTTCGAGCTACGCGCGAGGGTGCGAGTTACTCGCATATAATTTAAAAAGATTTTTTTATAAGCATAACTCATACTTATCACTGAGTTGCGTGTCACTGACCAAAACAACATCCTGTATATCAGGTTAACCTTGGCGACCTTTCTCCATTCCTTTTGTTACTCTATGGTGTCGTCTCCTATTTTAAGTTTCACACCTTGAAAATAGATACTAATTAGGGCTCAAAAGGGACCAACGCATTATATTATTTAGGATCTTGTTAAAGGGTTATTCACCAACTCGTCCCATTAAGCATCAAGGACGAGTTACAGATATCTTTGATTTTTTCAACTAAAACGTTATTTTATTTGAGAATCTAATATTTATGTTAATATCTTTTCTATATTGTACACTCTACCACCTAACTAGAACTATATATATCGCCCCAACTGGTCCTACTCATGGGACGAGTTTGTGAATTGCCCCATGCAGTCTATCATTCGGAGCCCGGTTCAGGTTGTAGGGTTCTCCCTACGGGAAACGCGTCCAGTCTTCACTTACGCCAAAATATCAAGACCCACAAATAGTAATGCAGAGTGATTAAGTAACTAGTAGGCCATAAGGATGCTATAGCAATCCGTGTATTGTATGGCCGTAGTTTACTAACTAACGCTCAAAGATCGATAGGCTGCCGGCGGTCACGTAAACAATGGAACGTAATGGATTGACAAAAAATGTTGTTAAACACATCCGTGAGGGTTCACTTCAATGACAAGATCTCCATTTAGTGATTATGTTATTGTTTCTTAATGTTTAATTTTGTTTAAATGTATTATATTGTACGCCCGATGGGTAGGTTATAGTGTATCAAAATTTTTTACAAACAACAAGATCTGTTATGTTTATTTTACCTATAACTTGCAATAAATAAATGATTGATTGATTGATTGGTTTTTTATTATTTTTAAAATTTTTAATCGAATTGCAGAGTTAATTATTTCATCTGATGCTGTGTTTATTTGATGTTGACAGTTGCGAAAAGATGCGTTGATATTTCAATGCCTTGATTTTGACATTTCTGGAAAAGGAAATTCTGGTAATATTATGGTATGGTATCTGGTATAGAAAAAAAGAATTTGCCTCCGCAAGTGGGCCTCAATCGCGCTGTGAGTGTCTTTAGCAGAACATTTATTAGCGTTATTAAGCAAGCAGGTATGTGCTCTACTCTCATGCGGCAGCGATGCGGCTGGACGATACGCATTCGAATGCATTTGTGTACTAACGGCGTTAATTAAACTTCCAGATTACCGCCAGAACGTCATTTACAATTGCAACTATCGAGTAACCTACATAATACCTCTACATAATAACTTCCCTATTTCCTTCAAACGTAACCCATTTACTACATATAAGAGGGGTGTAGAGAGGTCAATATGTAATGGGTTGGCGAGCAACCCAATAGTTCTTATAAGCCACAGGCTGCGGCCATCCCTCGCTCCCGCGAGGTTGTTCCGTCGTCAACATAAACAAAACGGTGTTATTGCCTGTATCTAATCTCGGAAAAAATATTGGACATCGGGATCGTACGTTTGTAAGTATTAGATGTTATGTGAGTCACGGGTGAATCGATAGATGACAGGGGTGGTCAACGTTTGGTGTTTGTTTTAGTACTCAAATACCGCTGGTTTATTAATTGGGTTTCATAATTAAATTTAACTGTTGTTAGAAGTTCTGCCGACTAATCACAGTAATTCCAGGTAGTGTAATTTGCGATTGATACCGCGTAATCGGAGATTGGAACTGGTCATAAAATATACACCTGTTGTACACAATACATTTTTTTTTCTAAATAAGGAAAAGTACGTTATTATTATTAATCTATATACATAAAAGCAAGTCATGTTAGTAACAACACTTATAACTCGAACTCGTTTTTTTGTTGGATTTGTCTTGGCCCGGAATATGATAAAACTATGAAACAGGGCCAGGGGTTAAACAAAGTTCCCTAAAACCGCTAAAAAGAATAAGGCAAGGCAAGCGACCAACCTTGCTGTCAGATTTTATCAAGCCGCCCATAGGGACTCTGACTAGGCTTAACGACTAATATCAACCGATATTAGCCGGGACCAACTTCTTAACGTGCGTTCCGAAGCACGGAGATGCTCGTGATATACGCCACTTATATGGTGGGAATGGTCACCCATTCAAATACCGACTGCGCCGTAAGTTGCTTATTATTACTGCCAAACCGCTGCCACCACTGCGCTACGAGCACCTAATACCACTAGTTAATAATAAAACTCAAGTTATAATGTTAAAGAGAAAACCTTAAATCTGCAAAAAATTAAGGTCTCTTGTTATATGCTTAAATATTCAATAAAAAACCGCGATGAAGCAGCTTAATTTTGAAAGCATTAAACAAAATTGCAAATGCATTAAATATTTGTTGAGTGCCACTAACGTAAGAACTCCTTTGAAAATTATACTTTTGAATTCAAACATAAAATACATTTACTTTATGAATTCTATGCATTCTTTGCAGGTTATTTATATTTGAGTAGAGAGAGAGAATTATAACGAGAATAAAACTGAGTTTTAAAGTAAAACAATTGTATTAATATATACTTAAAGATTTATGCAAAATGAGTATGAAAGAAAGCTGGAAGAATGACAAACAAACCAATTAAATGAACAATATTTAATTGGCTGCGTTTGGTGTAGTGTTATTGCGCTTCTGACTACTATGCCGGTGGTAGCGGGTTCGAATCCCGCAAGAGGCAAATGAACATTATTGTACCTGTCATATTTAAGTTTATGGGAGATGCCTGAGTCATAATCGTTGACTGGTATTACGAATACGCAAGAAAGATAATTCCTGATTTCAAAACCAAGACAATTGGTGTGTTGTCTGTCACACATTTATTCATAATGCAGATAACAAATCTAGGAAAACTGCCATCTTCTTGCATGGATCTAGGGTTAGGATTAGGATCAAGGGTGTTTGATACGTTGTATGTTGTTTAAAGGAAAGAAAATAAAAAATATATTTATGTTACTTCAAAAAATAACGAGTAAGTCAAACTCTTTCGTAGCACAAGCTCGTAGCCGCTCTGCTACGAGCTACGAGCGACGTCGTAGTAGCTACGAACGCGCGAAGTTCGAACGCGCTTAGAAAGCTTTGCATTTCTTACTGAAAGATACAAGGAACTTGTTCGCGGTCCGTTTCGTGTTCTGATGGACTTTCCAAGTAACGAAATGAAGTTTAACTGGCTAAGTTAGGTTTTATTTTTGCTTTTGTATCGGTAGAGTAACCTAAGTTGCCAAAAATATTTTATCCTTACTATTTTGACTTAGGAACTAAGTTATATGAAGACAAATACCGTTAACATATGATTGTTAATATTACTGGACTGATTCGTACAACGTATTGTTGTTGGATACTATTAAAAAAAACTTATTCCTGTATGACGCTATTTGACGTATGAAATTCGAAAAAATACACATAATTCTAAGGCAAAAAACCTCAATAGACTATTAAAGTAAATGTTCAACCGCATTGCCACTAAAATGTAAATCCAAGTGCTAACTTGTACTCATCAATAAAACATCGTCTTCGAGACGATGCAGTTGACGAGTGAAAGCACGCAGACCGCAACAGGAAAATTTATTCGACGAACGACGTCCCCACTTTGCGTGTGTACTGTATAATAAGAGCGAATAAATGACAATTTGAAATTCAAAAGTAGGTGTATAAGTTAAGCGCCCCGTGACTTGCGCATTTCACACCATTCCTTACTCTCCAGTGTTGACGTTGATGCGAATCAGTATTCGCCTGGACGACGTGGGGGAAGGCTGCGTCGCTCGTAGTTCCGAGCTGTTCTTACGAGACCGATCGCTTATATAACTGTGTTTGTTTTGTGACTGTTCGATTGCCAAGAAAGGATTTATTGAGCGCACCCGAGGTATCGTACTCTTTTGTTTTTTCTTGCAATGTTTTTTTCAGAACACTGGCTGGAAAGTTTTTGAATTTTTGCGCGCACGAAAAAATAAATGGATAGTTTAGTGAACGAGTGTGCGTTAAGTATACGTGCGGTTTTGGACCTCCTAAATTATGCAAGCCCTTTGGGGATTTCTTAGTGGTCCCAAGTTACCATGCGCGTTTATACTCTCAGGAAAATTAGCGAGATTACACATACCCTTATGGGGTGCCCCGGGTGGTTTTTGAAGTACGCCAACGAGAAGTACTACGTTTTACTTAGAACTGAGAATTTCGGATAATGTTCCAGGAAATACGAGGTGGCTTTCAGATTGAGAATATTGAGTTAATGTTTTCTTGCTATTATGACGAAATTTAAAGGGAAAATTTTAGGATCCTCTTAATTTATTCACAATGTACAATGTTTACTATTTTTATCTATTAATTTTGAGTTGTTTTGACGTAAGGAATAATGTAATGGGGTGTATTTAACCGCTTTACATTTAAGTATGTTGAAATTTACTTTTTGCTATTTTTTTAGGGCAATCAAATAAAATATTTAGGTAAAAATCTACAATGGTATACCGAAAAATGGCCAAAGTTAAGGTTCGTACTTTTTTAAATGAACGTACCTACCTAATTTTATGATGTTTATTTTAATAAAATAGGAACATTGGGAAAAAATGTACTGTCAATAATTATATCATCAAGCTTAATTCACTTTTATTCAGCCTGATATACTTTTAATAGCAGTTTATGCTTTTTAAGCATTCATCATTTTCAATAATTTTTATCCCAATTAATGTTAATTCAGGAAGAGATTGTTACAAAATTACAATTATTAATATTTTGTAATAAACCGGTTAAGGTTTCGCAAATGTTTTGTACAATTGCCATCCTTCTCTTCTTGTTGCTTATTAATTGAGAGTTATCAATTTAGATACTACTGCTACTTTTTTTTTCGTTCTACCCAATAAATTAAGCAACAAGCGTAGATTGTAATGATAATCACGTACTTTTTAAATTCACATTTGTCTGTAACTATTACTATGTTAAAATATGTTTTAAAATGATACAATTTTGTTATGTTGGTAAGTTTATAAAGGTGTTTTAACCTGTACAAATGTGTAATATCATTTTATGTTACTAGCAACGCATCATTTGTTATGTATTGCATTGTTTGTTGTGCATTTATATGATAATAAAGAAACTTCAAAAACAAAAACAAAACAATTTAGTTAGGGTATTTGTTTCGGCCATAGAAAGGGGATAAGAGATATGAAAAGAAGTAAACAATAAAAGTAGGTTAAAATTGACTTTAATGTCGTCCTGTTAAAGACACAAGCCCAACAGAAAATAAAAACCGAATTTCCAAAAAGTTCCAAATACTTTCAAAGGTAATAAAAGCATTCAATAAAACTTGTATTACTTTCGACAAGGGTAAGTAGGTAACATGAAATGGGGAATACGGTAAAGGGATCTTATTTATCGCCACAAAATATAAATGCCAGAGTATTTCAGCTATCCCTCCGCCCTCTCTAAGCAAACACATTTTCGTCTGATAACCATGTTTCTGTATCTTTTCGTCTGTATAAGCAAGAATTTTAATTTGTCGTCCTCAAAGGAAATGAGACACTTTAGTGTTTTGATTAGACCTTTCAGAAGTACTAATATTCTGCATGTTTTCGTAAAGGTCTCACAATATTTGTTTGGTTTCTTATTTTTAATCTCACTTTCACGAGTTCTGTTGATGAAAGCGTAACTAAATATGAAGTGAAATATTGTTACTTACTCATCTAAAATCGATATTAATTTCTTCTTACATTTTGTATCACGTTTACTTTACGTAAGCGTAAAAAGTAGTTAACGCACACAATACGTACCACACGTACCTACGTTACGTATCAAATATTCGTTTATCTTTTCAAGTCCCGAACGTGCTTCAATTGCACACTTAACCAAATCTTGCAGAGCCAACCAAAATTTGCCATGAAAGGTGCTAAACGTAAAATTTACTTTCGATGCGTACTGAATTGCAAATGAGATGAAATTGGCTAGTGAAGTGTCAGTTTGGAGAAGAAAATTTGGCATAAAATTATGCAAAGCACAAATCAAGCAAATTGAATCACTTAGGTGCGAAAGTGAAATTATATATTCAGTGAAATCAGTGAGAAAATGTAAAGATCAAGGGTCTGGATATGCTTTCATATGGGAATGCGTTTATATGCAGAGCCGTGCGAAAGAAGGTGGGATGGTAATGTGGAGATTTGCATATTTTAATATTAACATGCCTGGTTGGGAATATAACACATTTCGGTATTCCGAATTACGTTTTGGGGGAGTAAAATATTCATTCGAGTGTCAGCTGGTGGTACTATACGCATTTATTGCACGCTTGGACTTCTAGGCTTTGTTTCAATTACGTACAATTTCCACGATTTTATATTAAAATTCTTAAACCACCACCAATGTATTTTACTCAATTTATATTTCAATACTAAAATTATGTGGAAAAATATTTGATGTATTATTGATAAAATTTATTTATATCCATTGTCAAAAAGAATTCTGAAAGCACGCCATTAAACTTACATCTCTGGAATAACAAAAGAATGTTATCGAAGCCGAAGTTTAACTTTTTTAAGTACCAATTATTCTAAAATAAACTATGTTTTACGACTATGCGAAACTATTTTCTGAATATGAATTTGAGCTATTAAACTTTGAATACAACTCACCTTATTCAATATAACTTTGACCTGAGCTGCAAATGGTTTTAACCTCTGTCATTTAAAAGGCGTTATCAATGTGTATTCAAACAGATACACTATTAAAACATGATATTACAATGGCTAATTAAAATCTGCTTGTGTAATTGTATAATTTATTTCAATTAACTCTATAAATATACCATGAGCAGGCATTTGGATGTTATGATTGTTAGTAAGAAAATAGATGAATGATTTAAAACACACCAGGAAATGGCTTTGAGTAAGCTTAGAAAAATGCTGTAAGATCCACCAGGTAGACTCACCTACATTACCTAATTGTAAGAAATAATACTACTTATTTTATAATCATGACTTCAATAACAGTATGGTGTTTACGACGTGGCATGAACTTATTATTATGAAATTCGCTTTAATTTAATCGTCTGGTTAAGTTGTTGATAGTTTTTTTTTTTGTAAAATGTTATGATTTTATAAAGAATATCGTTGTTGATTTCAACGGGTGACAATAACGAGCGTTCTGTATTTTATTTACGCCTCTTGAAAACCGGAATTAGAAAGTTAGAACCTTCACTCTCCTAATCATTAGTTAAAAACTTACCGAAATCGATTTGTGTCGGCATTTGTTTTTCAAAAGATAGTACATACTATATACCTAGTTGTCTTTTAAAAACATTTAAACATACCTACTGGCAGGTAAACCTCACGCGTATTTAAATAACTGTAAACAGCTTTTGTCCATCATGAGTACCTCCATGAGGCATTCTTAAAAAATAATTATTATGTAACATAATACAACACAACGCACCTCCAATTCCTGGAACACAAGGGAGATAAACATATTTTGTTATATAAAACGTAAATATAAAGGGACAAAGTAGCCCCCGGTAAAATGATTCTAATTTAACGTGGAGGGAACGTATCCCAAATTGTTGGTAACATCGTCGTCGCCCGCACCACATGACAACAGAAGGGTTTGCCCGCCGACCGCAAGAGTATTGTTTAAGGTCGTAGTCCACTTACCGACTAGGTTTTATTAGGATAGTTGACAAAATAACAACAACATATTTACTGACTGCTCGTTACTTTGGCTGTCCACTAATAGTGCTGTCCATCTTCCGCTGTTGATGTTTCTCTTTTCACTCTCTAAATTTTAAAATTTATTTCTCGGTTGGTTGGTCAGACCGCAACCAGAGTGTGGCAAATCCTTTGAACGCTAGTTGTGCGATGACCTTTACCCTGTCAGATTGAAGAGAGCTCTTGTTAAACTTCTAACAATTACCTGACCAAAAATACAACCTAGGTTTAATGTTTTAAATATACAACGCGAACAATATTTCAGTGTTTTTATCGGTGCTACGAAAGCACGATAATTAAAAGCCACTTCGCTGTATTTCAATGCAGCTGTTTTTTTGCTTTCAGATTTTTACTGGCAAACAATGGGTTAGCAAGAACTTATCCGTTTTTTTGTATTATTGTAAATACTTACGAGTACTGTTAGCATGTTTCAAGTCTATCACACACACAACTAAGGGCTAGTGATGTTTATTATAGTCTAGTAGCAGCGAACTTCGTTTCGCCCCCGGCCCCGTCCCGCACTGGCTATCCCGTCACGACCCATTTTTTGTTAATCATCCTGTTGGGAGTGGTGGGAAATCTAACAAAGTAAAAAACATGAAAATCGGTCCATCCGATTTCAAGTTATAAGTAGTGTAACTATCGCGACTTTTATAAGTGTGTTGATTTTGCATAATTTTTTTGATTAAACTGTCTTTATGACATTCTTGTGTTTTTGTTCTTACTCAATAATTTATCCAAACAGTGGTTAAAAACACTAATTAATAATTTATAATATTATTTTCATGTAAATAACCTTTTGTTAAACATAGACATAGAAACTTTTGTTGACCATTACACATAGGCAAGCATAACTATTAAATATTTAGTAGGGTTACGACTGTTAGCTACACGTGTTGTCCTTTGTTTCTCAGAACAGTCAAACAAAATGGGTACTATAAGGCCGCGTTTCCACCAGAGATGTGCGAGGATGCGTAGCGAGGGATGTGTTTGTAAATAACCAATAGAATCGCTTTATTTACCTCGCCTCGGTTAGCACAGCTCTGGTGGAAACGGCTCAGCGGAGCTAGATTTTTGCGCATACAAAACAAGCGAGGAATGTGTGCGAGGGATGTGTACGAGGAATGTGTGCGAGGGATGTGTGCGAGGGATGTGTGCGAGGGATGTGTGCGAGGGATGTGTGCGAGGGATGTGTGTTGAGAAGGTTTGCGCATACACCGCACCCCGTCGACACATTTCATAGCTTCGCAACCCATCCTCGCACCACACATTAATGCGCATTTTCACAGCTCAGCTACACATCCCCGTAGACACATTTTCATCGCACAGCTTCGGTGGAAACACCCACACATTTTCACAGCACAGCTAGACATCCTCGTACGACACATTTCCACCAGAGATGTGCGAGGATGTGTAGCGAGGGATGTGTTTGTAAAGAACCAATAGAATGGCTTCATTTACCTCGCCTCGGTCAGCACAGCTCTGGTGGAAACGGCTCAGCGGAGCTAGATTTTTGCGCATACAAACAAGCGAGGAATGTGTGCGAGGGATGTGTACGAGAGATGTGTGCGAGGGATATGTGCGAGGGATGTGTACGAGGGATGTGTGCGAGGGATGTGTGTTGAGAATGTTTGCGCATACACCGCTCCCCGGCGACACATTTCATAGCTTAGCAACACATCCTTGCACCACACATTAATGCGCATTTTTACAGCTCCGCTACACATCCTCGTAAGCACATTTTCATCGCACAGCTTTGCTGAAAAAACCCACACATTTTCACAGTACAGCTAGACATCCTCGTAAGACACATTTCCATCGCACATCTTTGGTGGAAACGCAGCGTAAGGGCCGTTTCCCACCGTAACATGTTGTTTTTGCAGGAACTGCAGGATCCCGTATTAGTAGGATACGCGTGTTAATGCTAATATTTACACGTACACTCCGCTTGCAGTGGCCAGCGTAAGACCGACACCTGATTTTTACTGATCCATTTTTGCATTAAAATGGATTAGTAAAATACAGGATCCAATTTCACTACAATTATTGTCGAATAGAAGTTTTAATAATAACTAACAATTCCTAAAGTGGCAGTATGCACAAACACAGCAACTACGATGGAAACGCTTTAGTTTTTCCGGTCATCAGATAATTTCGTCTAGAGTTCAAAGTCAAATGCGATAAAAGGTTAAAATTAGACAGTTTCTTTTGTATTTGTAACTTGGGATATAACTCCCTTACTTCCCGTCTCATCGTGATGTTTTATAGCAATAACCTTCCTCGATCAATAAACTTGGTATCAAATACAACAATATTTTTTTGCAAATCGGACCAATACTTTAATCAATTTATTTATTGCATGGTTGGTAATGGTTACTTATAAAGTTATGGTTCCTAAAATTAGCATGTCATTTAACATGTCACATAAACAAACTTTTCAGTTTTACTATATTAGTATACATTTTAGCAGAGATGGCTATATTCATAGCGGCGTTCGTTACCAATACCTAAAGAAGACGTCAATAGCAAGACTCGATCAAATTCCCGAATACGAAACGTGTCTTTATTTACTGTTGCATCTAAATTCTATTTAAATTATTGAATTCTACGAATACCAATGACTTTTAGATTATTATTTACCTATTTATCGTCTTCCCTCCTCGCACTTCTCTCATGTCAATCATAACGCCACCTTCTGCGTTCCTCTTTCAAATTCAATTATTCCTCTCCTTTCTCGTTCTCTTTGTACTTTACTTTCAATGGTAATACTCGTATATGGTATGTCAGTTAACCTTATTCTAAGCCACAAGAAAATAGTTATCATTTATCGACGAGCGAATTAATCAAAATATTAATAATATTGCTATTACTTTTAACTGAACATTGAACTAAATACATAAAAACAATTCTGGCCCGAAGGAAGGTAACAATAAATAGGCATCAAATGCAAGAGATGGGTGATTATAACACAAGCCGAAAAGCTCTTTCAGCCCTGCCACTGCATTGTTACCCACACACGTGATTTATTATTAAACGACCCATGTTCTGACCTTTATGAGTGTTTAACGGTTTAACCCGGCAAATGTTTATGACCCCTTTTTCAGGCAACCCTACAGTTAAATAAAAATCAATATCTCATTCGCTATCGTGCTGGGTCCTATCGTGATTAAACAAAATAGAACAGATTTCGGGTAAATAAATAGTGGATAAGGGCTGCTTGCGTTGTTTTTTTGACAACATCAGTGAAATGGACAGCATTACAATAAATAAATAAATAAACGTTTATTGTTCCACTTCAATTATTATTACAATTACAATAGTAGATGCAACAATTACAATCAGCCATCCACCTTCGAACTAGGTATTAAACTGTATCTCGTGGTGATAGGAATCATGAGGATTTTCTCATTTGTTATGTTTAGTTAGTATACATTAATGTACATTTTAATGTACATGTACACATTAAAGAAGTGTACAATAATCACATGAGCAATAATTATAAGAAAAGAAAAAAATACCGTTTGGAACACTGAAAGTTTTCGCACTAACTTATCGTTAAACTCGCATTTGTATAATACCTATCAATATTAAATGATGTATTATTTTAAACAATTTTGACAGAAATAGCAAAATATATTTTATGCCTGAAACGGCTCTTCCGTTTTCAGAAATCATAACTAAATTAAAATATATACCAGTAGCTGGGTGCGAAGTAAAGGGTGGGTAAAATAAATAAATATAAATAGACAAATAATAATAAAGAACCGAATAAAATAAGCCTTTGTTTCAAATGAGAAACATTTTCAACACGACAAACGTGTGGCCTGAATTTAAAATAGAGTATTGTAATATTATCACTGCTACCCTAAAGTTGCACACAAGCATAAAATTCAAAACTACAGCAATGTCGGATGATATTACAAAAATCCGAGAAATGTTTCTGGAGTTCTTTGTCAAATCTGACGAAATGAAACAAATGCATTGTGTGAGACAGGTTCACAAAGCAAGAAAGGCAAAACTAACTTAAAAATCTAACTTTGGCTCTTCCTTTTGGCTACATCGTTTCCAAAAAAAGCTGGATGTAATTACAATTTAAATAAAACTTATCTTTTGATCTATCTATTGTTTAAAGATAAAAAAATGACACATAAAAATTATAATATGTATAATAATAATATATTGCATAAATAGTTTTGGTTGGAACTACTTCCTTAGGCTTTAACTTTGGTACTGAGTCCAGAGGGAAATTAAGCCTGGAACTACCATACCGCATACCCACCCAAAGTTCCATCTAGAAACTTTGCCTGATAATTAATGTGTTAAGAAAGAAAGAAAGAAAATAAATTTATTCGATCTAAATAAACTAAATTTTTAACATTGAGAGATTAATTAAGATTACAGAATCGATGAGTAATTCGCTCACTCGCTCTGCATTGGCTGTGGCAGTAACAGAACGCATGCCACGACGCTGATTTTCAGCGAGTGCCTTTTTTGTGGGTACAAACTTGATAATATTATCTAGTTATACCTATCATAAAATTGTTCGGATATAGTAGAATTAGGGATAATTTATTTAGAAATGACTACGTGTTACTTTTATGTAACTATTTAAGTACTTTTAGGTTTCACTTTTAAGCAACATTTAAATCTCTAGTGGTGATATTACTACAATGGAAGAATTATTTTCTCGTTTTAAATTATTAATTTGACATACACACTCGAATAGCGAGCTAAATCGAATTATATTGTTATGGTACGTGTAATAAGACCAACAAAGAAACATTCGTAAGGTAATAAAATATACATTGTCTGCGGAATGTATGTGAATGTATTCGCGTACCGGTTACGCAATGAAAAATGTTTCTGACAATTTGTTTCAAGGAGCTTATACATAAGGTGAATAAATAATCTTAAAATTGGGTAGTTACAACATTTTTGATTTTAATGCACTGACAAAACTAAGTACAAATTGCGGACTTAATGCTTAAATCATTCTCTACCAGTCAACCATTGGGTGAGGCAAAAACGATTAAGGCGTTCAGGCATTACGGTCTGACTACGGTCAACTGGTCAAAAAATACATAGCAAACCTCTTTGTGCCTCAATAGTTTACTAGTAGGTATTTAAGGTTCTGTACGGCAAACTACTTTTAAAACCTACTTTTAAACGAAGTTCAAACTATCTATTTTAAATGACATGATCAAACTTGGAGTTGGTTGGTGACTTACACATTGTTAGTTTATACTAGCTGAAACTTTTTATTTGCACAGTTACTTACCTTGCACAGTTACTCAACCAATAGTAGATTGTTATACAAGGGGAGAAAGCGACCCATTTCAGTCGAGATATTTCTGGCGCTCGAACGTAGTGAGAGCGCCAATAATTCGAGAGTGAAATGGGTGCTTTTACCCGAGTTAAACATACTATTTTTCATTTCGACTGTGAGGAAAGAAATTAATTACTTAATGTGTTTGTAGATGTGTTAAATATAAAGTAGGTAGTTCAGCGAGAGATGAAAACTCAAGATTTTGCACAGCATTATAGTTTACTTACAGTACTAATACATTCAAAAGTACACACGATTTGAGTAATAGCACGTATGGAAACAATGTACAAAAAACGCAGACAAAATCAATTATTAAAATCCTTGATGAAAATATCGATCGAATTCACAGATAAATAAATATGTATGATCGAATCTCCCTCCACACAGATTACACAGATAATAATTGACAAAATAAAAAAAATTACAGAGAGCCCATAAAGCAAAATAAAAAGTGACACTGACAATAAAAAAGTAAAGACAATTAGGTAGCATGGTCGTAGACCTTAGCCTATTGCATAGAGAATGAAAATAACAAATAAAAGCACTATGGCGGGCAACCAAATAATAAAATTTTAAGAAAAAGAATTAGAAATATTTTTTATATCAAAGATCATAATAATACACACGTTTTTAATGGAGTGTCAAGTAAAAAGCTTTTCAGCTTTTATTTTTAGAATAGAATGATGTGGCTCAATTATTTTTGACCCAAGCTTTGACTCCATACCTTGACTCTATGCCATGCCAATTAAAACTAAAAAACTTTCCACCCTAGGGATGGATAAGCTTTTTCCACCCGGCTATGTACACATGAACGTTCAATTTTCCGAACAGGAGAGATGAAAGTATTTTAAGATCGTAAAATTGGTAAAAGACGAACTTGACGCAATGCTTATTTAATTTCGACTTTCACAATTTCTAATTGTTTTTGAAGATTGAACCGTAACCTGAATCTGGAAGTTGGCTTCCTTTAAGTTGAGTTGACCCAGACCCCTATTTCTGGAATAGCCAAATCTGCGCAATTGGTCTGTGTACTTTGGGTTAATAAGTTAAAGTTACGTGGGCCGACTTGCGACTTGTGACGCAACTAGTAATATAAATTCGTTATTATTTAACTATTACCGGACCCCCGCGACTACGTCCCTGCAAATTATTTTACTCCCTAGGATCCCATCATAGCGTGACGTTTCGTATCATCCTATAGCCTTCCCCGATAAATAAGCTATTTAACACAACAAATAAATAATAATAAATATTCGCCAGACAACACACCAATTGTCTGGTTTCATGGTAAGGAATTTTCTTACTTGTGTTACGAAGTACCAGATTCAGATTTAGATTCATTTATTTGCTTGAATTATGGTAAATAATGATGGTACATAAAAACAAAGTCAAAGTCGCACAATTCACCAGAAACTGGCATGCAAATGTTTCCACGTAATTGTAATTTAAAGCATTAGGTTAGTATCCAATTAACTATTCAACCATTAAAAATATATAAATAACTAGCGGCCCGCCAGCGACTTCGTACGCGCGCAATAGTTTTACTCCGTTCCCATAGATCGTAATGAAAATATTTATAAGCCGATACGCATTTAACTATTTCTACAGCCTTCCCCGATAAATTAGCTATCTAACAATGTATGTAAAAAAAAAATAACCGTACCAATAGTTCCTGTGATTAACGCGTTCAAACAAACAAACAAAAACATCCAGTTTTTAAATATACCTCTATGCGTAATGTTATATTTTATGTACACACACACAACACGTAGCCCGGTCTTTAATCAGTCAAACTTACACGGGGATAATATCGTTTTATTTTACAACGAAATGGAAATACTTACTACGCCTATGTCAATCGTATTTCTTTCGGGTGCTAATAAAAAGACCAGGGCCCCTATTTTTGAATCACTCGCTTGGATATGGCGAGTGAATTTCGTTCGAAAACACATTAAAAATCAACGGAAAACACTCAAAATCTAGACGTAAGTACTCACAAAACTGAGCAATGATTTTTCAAATCCTTTTTATGTAGATTACAACTGGTTTTCATTCCAAAATTCGACTTTATTTCGATTCAAAAATAGGGCTCCAGGCTATACGCTATACTCGCTTACACAGCATCACGCCACATACAGACTTTGGGAGAGGCAAATTCCTTCAAGTCTTCTCCCGCTACCTTAAGAGTTTGAACTTGAGCTTTGTTTATAGTCATAGCGAATACTCTACTTTCTTGAATTCAAATCGTGAATTCAAAGGGTTAATTCTATGTAGGGATCTACCCCATCATCATAATAAATACCCAAAAGCCGTCCACTGCTAAACATAGGCCCCCACGAAAAGTTAGCAAAAAAAAAGATTGGACACCCTTCGACCACAGAAACAGCGTTGAATGTCCACCGACAATATGAACAGACGACCTGCAATCTACACTGTACACAGACCGCTTGATACCTACCCCGTTTAAACACAAAAAAATATTATTTACTGTTTTAAGGAATAAAATCTCTTCTCGAGCATTTTCTCAAGAGCAACATCAATAACAAACATGTGTCAAAACATTGTGTCTCAGACATGTCAAATGATTGTCAAAAATGATATACAAAATATTTTTATCATTAGCATTAAAGAGTTTTGATATCAACTTCGAAGAAAATCACCCCCAGAATAACTTTGCCACCCCTTTTCACCCCCTTAGGAGATTAATTGCAATAAAATATAAAATAAATCTTCCGTCAATTCTGTAAAAGAATGTGTATGCAAAATTTTAAGTAGATTGGACCAAGGGATCACGTTGTTCCATACAAACTTTGCACCCCTTTTTGACCCCCTTAGGGGTAGAATTTCGAAAAATCCTTTCTTATCGGATCCCTACGTCATACAAAGAACACACCCTCCCAGTTTCAGGTTTCTACGATCAGCGGTTTAGGCTGTGCGCTGATCCATCAGTCAGTCAGTCAGTCAGTCAGTCAGTCAGTCAATCAATAAGTCAGTAGTTCAGGACAAAGCATTTTATAGGTATAGATAATAATGAGAAAAGTGACAAGATACATATTCTTACTAATCTGTGGACCACGTTAACGATTATGACGGGGGCGTCTTCCATAAATACTTAAATACATATTACATACATGAAAAAGCTACAAATGCCTCCTGCGGGATTCGAACCCGCGACGGCCGGCATGATAGTCAGGAGCGCCAACTAATACAACAATAATAACTACCCAAATCAATGGAATACTCGTATATTTTGGCACGTTTATTAATACTGTTGAATCCGGGCCAAAGTTCATGGACCAATATATATTGTTAAAATTAGATAGGAATCGTTGACTTATTGTATTTATTTAGTCATCTGTTAAACATAGATCAAATACGGTAAACGCATTTTATACACCCTTCCTTTAGCATGGGTTCCATACTTTACCACTATGTAACTAGCAAATGAACAATAATAAAAGCAAATATATGGAGCGTATTTATTTATATTAAAAAATATAAAATAATTATCACAAATATTCCATCGCAAGGTACTAACCTATATTCCAACATACCAGATAAATAACAATACCAATTATTTATACATCCCGTCCGCCACAAACTGTAACAATCTTCGACAATCTTCGTTATAATAATAGAAAATGAAATAACAACTTCTAAACAAAGCCCGATTTAATGTTGAGAAACTCCATATAATTTGAGTTAACAGGTCCAAATGATGGATTTACAAATTATTTGTTGGTGCTTAGCTACATTTAGCCGTTTCAAAATTACTTTCCGTTGAGGGACATGAAGATTTATTAGGTTTCATACCGTCGGGAATTAGATTTCAGCATTTCGGCAGCTTCGATTGGATGAATTATTGTTGAGATTATTTACTTTGCGGCGTTTAGTTGGAATATTTCGGCCAATTTAAATTTGTTTAACTTCAACCTTGTAAGTGATGCAGAAAGGACCACTGTGTTTAAACATTGTTTAGCCCTATTGGCATTTTAATATGCAGGATGTTATTTGGTCAGCGACGCCCGTCTCAGGGGTGGTTGTTATAACGATACTAATGCCAAAAAAATATTTAAAAAAAATGTTTTGCTAACGGAATAATCTCACAAAATTAATATATTATTGGGATACCCGCGAGCGAGCGAGTGTATACTACCAACATCAGGTCGCTTCTTCGTAGCTTACTAGCTACAGCATAGTATTTCGTAGATACGCGCGAGCTACGCACAAGGGTGCGAGTTTCCCCATTTGTTTTGCCATTTTTTTAAATGTTGTGAAGAGTTTTTCTTTTATAAAACTTGCATATATAATTTAAAGTTTTTTAAATAAGCATAACTCATACTATCGTCCCTGAGTTGGATGTCACTGACTAAAACAACACCCTGTATAAATAAATATGCGCCAGACTTTCAAAGTTAGAAATTTTCTTCCTTGTGCTACGAATACTAGATAGTGATTATGACGGGGGTGGCTCGATACGATACGATACTACTATTTATCTACTACTACTACTATTTATCCAGTATCCAGTATTTATCCAGTATCAAATCCTGGTATGGAATTGTGTAAATCAATCGTATTCATTTGACAGTTCAAAACGTACGATATGATCTGTCAAACGGCAAAGAACAAAATGTTTGACAGATCATATTGTACGTTTTGAACTGTCAAATGAATACGATTGTTTTACACAATTGCCCCTCTGATCCGGTAAAACCGGCACACCAAATAGCAACATTTTAAAAGGAGTGACACGCTCAGGGATGGGACTCAAGACCGACTAGCCGGAGCCTGTCGGCCACAACCACCAAGTTATGCATCGAGTGTGGTACTAGTGATTATGACGGGGGCGTCTCCCATAAATACTTAAATAGGTACTTATAAACAACAATGCCTTGGGTAAAAATAATCGTGCTTATCACATATACATTTTCCTCTTGCGGGATTCGAACCCGCTACTACACTAAACGTGTCGTCAAATGTAAGCGGGAAACATACGTTTTCTATTTTAATAGTAGGTCACATTCTTGTAAGGGCCTTAAAGATGCGGACGTTCAAAATAATGATGAGATCAGAACAAATAAGTGAGTAATTAACCACAGGCAGTTAACTTAACGTCTTGGTTTACGTAAATTAGGCAGTGTCAGCTCAGCTTGGACTATCGTTAAGTTTAACGATGGCGAAAATGACACCGCAGGGACCTTGAGCACTGTTCAAGTCAACATTTACTGCTTCTTTGTTACGCCTCTGAATTTTGAATCGAGGGCAAAGACAAGAGCAATCAAAATACGTATAAAGAAACAAATTATTCTGGTTTTAATTAGAATATTGAATACGGCATAACTATATTTTAAAACACGTTACGCTCACCACACATGTTTTATTTTAATTCTGTCAATTAGTAGGCACCATAAATTTATGATAGTCGATAAGTCAATGCTTCTAATAAATATGCTAAACTAGCTAAGTATTAAAATAAATAGTATGTAGTATACCATGTAGGAACCTGTAAACTCTCGGTTTGCCTACATTAAACACTTAATTTTAAGCTTCAATAAAGATAAGAATAATGTTTTTGAAACCGGTTAACACAATGTATGACCATCTAGCAAAAATTGGAAATCAAACGAGTTGAATAGGTACCTACCACTCATTTTTTCAGGCTTGTGATAAAAATTTGGCAGTAGAAAAGAAGAAAACAGTACTATCGTCCATAAAAATATTTCAAATCCAGCCAGTCCTAACGCCTAACTTAACATAAACTAAATTTTGAAAGATTTCTAACTACAGATTGAAGAGATTGCTACCAAACTTTTTGGACCCAGTAACTTTGCACAAGTCTGCTGTGATTATTGTAATTAAAGAAGTTTTAAACTTGTCCGCGGCGCTGGCAAACTGTTAACAGAGGTTTGAAGGCGCTAATTGTTATCGACGGCGAAAACTTTCAGTGCGTTTATGGAAACTCAACAAAGTTTTTATATGGCAGAAGTTAAAAGTTCGCCCAACGCACTGAACTGAACAATCATTTCAGAATCTCCTTTCAGTTAAAAATTACTTAATACATACTTATTCTGGTAGCATTCGTCGTCGGCTTTTGCTTAGAGACTTGGCAGTAGTCTTATAAAACTCTAGTGGCGTTATATCGCTTTGTCATAATATTATCAAATACTCAAATTAGCATTATCATCTTGACAACAAAGGACATATACTGCTGAAATAATGCCTTCCCAAAGATTTCCACAGCAACCTGTTACCTCTTATGTACTGTACTTAGTTTGAGTTTCAAGCTAAAACATCACCAAGTCCATTTTCTTCCATGTTTTGCAATACCTAGATAAGCTTGATCGTACTAAATTAGTAGTAGTAAGTTAGTAAGGGAGTAAATTAAACCAAAACGCCGAACCCTGTGTATAGATAAACAGATTACGGTATGCTATGAATAAGCCAATAACCCCGTAAAGCAATATAACATGGTCAATGAGTCAGTATTGCCGGATGTAGGTATGTTAGACCCTACTACACAGCTTCGATAATTTTTTCGAGGATATATAACGCCATATGAAAAAGAAAAGGATGGAAAGGTTTCGTGATGAATTGACGTCAATTACTAAACTATTTACTGCAAGTCTTATAAAGGTAAATAATAAAGGTGTATAATGATAAATTTGAAGTTTTGGTAGCAACGTTCTACGTAATAAGATAGGTACAAAATTGCGTAAGGCATTAAGTCCGTCACTTGTATAACTCAGAGTGCAATAAAGTTGAATATATCAACAAATATAGGTGTAGACCTGCAATAAAGTATAAGATAATAAGGATAACACTTATATTGCACAAACGAGTAGGTCAGATAATAAATTCGAATGACAAACACAAGTTTACACAGCTGTCAATGCCGAGCAATATCCACGTTAATCAAAGCCACAGTAATCAAGAAACTTTCAAACGGAATCGACGTTACCGTCAAACGGAATCGACGTACCTATCAATGTCACATACAGTTTTAATTATTTTCTAGTAAATTAGTTCCTGGTAGCGCAGTGGTTCTTTGATAGTGCCTAAAATAACATTACATAAGACACATGTATGTCTCGATATATATATTTCGAAATAATATCAACGAAGTATGATGGCCCTTCTACTCTCTTATTCTGTTCTTTGATAGCAACCGACATCCCATGACATTATCATTATGTTTTAGTGTACCTATAACGAATAACAAGCTAATTACGTTAATCAGTGTACGGGACAACTGATCCCAGTAATTGTGTACCTAATTGTCTCGATATAATTTGCATAATTAATAACGACGTGTTGTACTATATCAAAAGAAGGAACTGAAGTTCATTTTCTACGTTAAGACTCGAGAAGTATGTAACATATCTACTTATATTCTAAATGCGAAAGAATGTAAAGGTCTTGTAAATATTACGCAACTGTTTAAACTTTCTGCATTCCCAAGCGGTTGACCGGTAGACTATGCCTTAAATAAATAAAATACATAAACATTGCATGATAGATATACCATATATTGCATGGTAGATTGTATTTACGCGAGCGATGGGAGGCCACATAAACAGCTCTGTTTATGTGTAATATCGAATATTCATGGTCCGTCGTATTTCCATCAATGTTTTTTTTTAATTTAACGAATTAACTAATATTCTGCTTCCAAACCAACCTTTAATACCGATCCTGTCAACTTCAAACAACAGTCAAGACTACTCCAAGACAGAACGTATTAATCAATGTCATACTGTTCTGAACGTTTTCAATTACCCATAGCTAATAGCATTCAATATTCGAATACTAATTGCATCATTCCTCAGTTTACGAAGCTGAGCAATTACGTTTACGGCACGATTAAGTTTGGCAGTAGGCTTACTAGGAACTGCGAATATTACGTTTGTGAAACTTAGTTCATTATCATTGTAGCCAACAGGTTGATTTCTCAATTAAATAAAGAAAAATCTTCGTGAAATAGAGTTTCTTTTTTATAAAGTATGAGTTTACTCTTGTCTCTTATGAGGCATAGACAGGGACGACGATGAAGCGAGCTCACCCAGAAGAAGCCAGCCCCCTTACTCTGGACACAAAACCCGATCCAATGAATATACCCATCCCTGTCACACGCATACACGGCTTGGTATGAGTGACAGGGATGGCTTTATAGCGGTTTTATAATGGTTATCCATTGGATCGGATTTTGTGTCCAGAGTAAGGCCTCTGTTCACCCTTTTTTTTTAAATCTTTTTTTATAACATTTTTTATTTTATTTGCCGAGACACAAAACCTACATATAACAAGGTTTTCTTTTCGTAACAGAAGATTTTATTTGATGCTCTCGGAAATACTTAAACTTTATTTTATATTGTAAAGAAACTTCGAAGCATCTTTAAATCGGTGGTGGTGGGAATGTACTTTTGTAACTGCAAAGCTTGAATTTTGTCAGTGTCTATTTTAAACCCTGTTCTATAAAAATACTAGCTTTTGCCCGCGACTTAGTCCGCGTGGAATAGTGACTTCCGGCAGATTTTTGCGGACTGTTTTTTAGATCATTAAAAGAGCTATTATTCTTTAATACATATTTTTTGTGTATCTTGAACTGTTTTCACGGCGCACGCAACGGAAGGCTTTAAAGATGAAATAAGTTCTCCCGTTTTTTACACATTTACCACTATATCTTTGCTCCTATTGGTCGTAGCGTGATGTTATATAGCCTATAGCCTTTCTCGATAACTGGACTATACAACACAAAAAGAATTATTCAATTCGAACCAGTAGTTTCGGAGATTAGCGCGTTCAAACAAACAAACAAACAAACTCTTCAGCTTTATAATATTAGTATAGATATAAACCCTTACTGGCTTTTGGTGAGGACTCTACCGCACCTACTCTAGTTAGGTTTAGTTCGGTACAAGCCTTAACCGACAGATAAATTTGCATATAGAACCGTTATCCGCAAGACAAATTGCCTTCGTATTAATCTAGCTAAACGTATGCCGTTTAAATATATTTGAATTATGCAGATGAGCGGGATAAAGCTCCACATTAGTACTTTTTAATAAAAAACATAGTAAATATATCTATCTTGAAGGCCGATTTAATAAAACCTGGCCAAATTCGAGTCGTATTCGCGCAAAAAGGGTTCCGTACCATAGACGAGGTAAACAACAATGATGAATATTAAGTGCCTACCTGTTATCATATGGATATCAAGGAAAAAAAGCTGTATGGGAGTTCCCCTCAAATATTTATCCTATTTTGTTTTTAATATATGTTAATATTGCGGCAGCAAAAATACATATGTAATTTATTTATTACACTTCTTGCACAAACAAAAGGTACAAGCATTCTCTACCAGTCAACCATTGGTCTATACAGAGAAAATACAGGCGGCGTGAAGGAAGTGATAGAGGGGTAAAAGAAAAATAATAATTAATTAATAATTTAATAATAATTAAATTATTAATTAATTATTATGTAATTTGTGAAAATTTTAACTGTCTTATTATCGTGGTTCTTGAGATACAGCCTGGGGACAGACAGACGGACAGACAGATGAACGGACAGTCTGACGGACGGACGGACAGACAACAAAGTCTTAGTAATAGGGTCCCTTTTTTATCCTTTTGGTGCGGAACCCTGAAAAAAGAAACCGTACTTAAACTTTTGCAGACTCAGATTATCTAACTCTGGGTTAAATCATTATTCAGTTGTTTTTTAGTTCCTTTAATGTTTTCCAAACAGAAAGACGCGTTGACATTCAAATCTCTAGTAAGATCAACTTTTGTTTAATTGGGTCTAAAATATCTAAAGCTAAAATCTAAAATGTAATTAGTAGGTACTTAAAATCTAGATCAAACGGTATAACCATGTGTAAGTACTTGGTGTTAATTAAGGGATCTGCTGGATTTTCATATGTGCTCGTTCATTCACACATAATTTAACAAGTAAGTAGTTTTAGAATATGTATTTTCTAAGTTCTTTTTTTGGTCTTTTAGATGTAAGAACGAGTATTAGCTTTTCAGAGAAAAAAGTATAGACTTAGAATAAAGTTAAATTAATCTGGGTATTCATGCCTTTCTATTAAGTCGAGCCATGTATAAAAAGTTGGTTGTTTCTGAAATTAGGTAAGCAGCATAAAATACTGAGTAAGATTTAAAGTTATCCCAACTAAAATACTTTGTTAAAGTTAGGTTAAATCTTTACAAAATTTATTTATTATTCAAAGAGCCGAGTTTGTCCTGTCAATAACGTAGTCTGAATTTAACAACCCTTTATTTTTAATAGAAAATCTTTGATTTTCGGTTGAAGTTCACTCGACGATGTCATTTCACCCCTTTCTCTAATTTGATTTCATTGGAACAATTCCACTTCTTGCGACTAGAATCAGAACTCAGACAATAAAACCGTTTAACAAAGCTCGGTGGTATTGATCGAGACTATTTTATTATAAACTTATTCTGAATTGAAATAACTGCCCGTTTTGGAAATGGAGAACAATTATACTCAGCTGATAAGGTACGTTCACTATAACATGAGAATTGAAACATCATGGTTTAGAGTTGAAACACAATTAAATACATTCACTTCTTACCACGATAGTTATATAACAGTTACTTAGTAATTATTATAGGGTGCCTAACAGTATGATAGAATAGGAATAAAATGCAATATAATCATTCCCTGTACTCCTACCATGTTTTATATTTTTGTATTTTCTTGGCATGTAGGTTTCATAAACTCCTCTCTTTAATTATGTTCATATTTATGAGGCCTCGTCCTGTACGCCAGCGGGCGGCGCAGGCAACGGCGCGCGCGTCTTGTTCAATTTCATAGATTTGTGTGAAGCTGTTCTCGACGATAGCGGAGCTGTCGTCCAGCACCCGTTGCATGGGTTGGCTTGTCGCGTCGCGCGCGACGCGGTATAGATAGATATAGGTATATAAACGATCGCAAGATGTCGATATAACTGACGCTATGCTAACTTTCCTAAACTGTCAAACTTGTATAAAAAACGGCAGCCATAATGCAGCCATTACGCACTAGAGACAAATTGTCTACGACCTCGCGTTATAGATATATTAAAAGACTGTACCATGCACGTGGAGATAAATTATCTAGGTAGACGCGGTAAAACGCGCGACAAACGGGTTTATCGATGTGCCATGCAACGGGTGCAGGAGGGGCCTAAGACTAAGGCTGTGGCTTCATCTCAAGTTGAAAAAAAATGTTATCGTTACCAAATTTTAGTTTTTCTAATAAAACGCTCGGTATCTGTTCATCATGGTGTGACTACGCCTTTAGCTTAACCGACCGTTATTAAAACTTTGAAATTAACAAATTATTATGAAGACTTTTTGAAGTTCGGGTCGATTTGGAAGGAACTGTGTTGCCTTGGTTACAAATTGTGTCTATTTATTATGGACTAAGTTTCCCTATCAGCAATTTGCTAAAGCTATTACACAGTTAATAGTCCTTTGTAGTAAATGCCTTATCATTTTGGGGGTGATATTTTGAGTTTCGGTATAAACTACGGTGTAAAGACGTGATCAAAATAGCAAGTACAGAACTTCCTTGAGTATATTTGTGATCGATAGATAGATAGGTCTTTATTGCAAATCACATAGGTTAATAAAAAAATGTTTATGAGAAAGTGCAAGCTTCATGACATATATATTTTTCATCTCTCCTGTTCGGAAAATAGCACTTTCCTGTGTAGATAGCCGGGTGGAAAATAGCTTTTCCATCCCTAGGGTGGAAAGTAATTTAGTTTTAATTGGCATGGTGTAGAGTTAAGGCATGCAATCAAAGCTTGGATCAAAGATAATTGAGTCACATCATATTATAAAAATAATAAAAATTTTTGCTTAGCTATACATTGAAAAACATGTTTATTATGTATGATCGTTGATATAAAAAATATACAATTGATTCAATCTATAATTAATATGGACATATTACTAATCTGTGATTAAAATATTCGGCTTCCCGCCATAATACCAAGATGACACTTTTTATTATTTTACATAGTCAGTGTCATTTTTTATTTTTATACTCTGTCTACTTTTTTTTTACAATTATTATCTGTGGGGAAAATTCGATCGATATTTTTTACAAGGTTCTTAAATAATTTCGTATCGTCTGCTTTTTCTTACTCTGTTTTCATGTATTCGTGCCGTTACTCTTTCTAATATGTTAGATGTTTGTAGAACTGTAAATCAACTGTCTTTTTGTGCAAATTCTTGAATTTTTCTTTCTCGTTGAACTACATAATACCTCACCATGACATCTACAACCACTATTGTTAATTTTATGTTTTCCTCACAGTCGAAATGAAAAATAGTATGTTTAACTCGGGTGAAAGCACCATTTCACTCTCGAATTATTGCCGCTCTTACTTCGTTCGAGCGCCAGAAACATCTCGAGTGAAATAGGTCGCTTTCTCCCCTTGTATAACAATCTACTATTTACCAGCCAATAGAATGCTTCGACATATTATGTTTGTGTATTATTGAGTCAAATATCCTCGTGGCGCCGAAGGACTTTTTGGATCTTCTTTAACTATGACCTTCTTATAGGACATAATAGTTGTAGTCCTATCAGCCCAAGGTTTGAAGTGAAACTTTCAGGGTATATTATGATTATATTAGCATGTGTTTTAAATTCAATTATTTAAGTTGAGGTTAGCTCATAAATTACAATTATGGCAATAATTAGTTTTGTTTCGAAGAAAAAAAAAATATATTTAATATTACACTTAAAATAATTTTCGTTTCGGGATTCACTGTTATAATAATGTAAATTTTATATTTTCCTTTGGATCCTTACGTCCCTTGTCACGCTTTTTGGAGGTCATCCAGCTGTCAGACTGTCACATTCGCGAAGGGTGTAATAAAATTAAGGTTGACCCCTAAATATAATACGAGTAATGAATCTGGTAAATAATTCAAACGTTCAGATTTTCAAACCATATTATGGTCTAATTAAAAACTTCAGTTACATACGTTTATGAAATACTAAGGGCGCATTTACAAAATAAAAAACAAAGTTATGCGAGTGTTATATTTGCATAAGTTCCGAATGAATGTTACAGTCGTATGTATAGTAACAAATTCACGAAATACTGCTAGTATAGTGCCATCCACAAAGGCGCGCGCCACCATTTGTCTTAATCGTTTATAGTAAATGTGTGCAAACTTCTGCCAATATTTTATAATATAAATAAATAAATTTTTATTATTTGATATTTTAATATTTGTCGCACCCCCGCACCCCTTGCTTTCCTCGATCAAACATGAGTGACGCGCGCCTTGGCACTATCTATTGAGTGTAACTTGTTTTTGTGTTACAAATAAAATATATTGTATAACACAAATCACTATGTATTCACTATCACTATGTATGTATGCTTAGTTGTACATGTTTCACCTGGTTTTCCGTCTCACATTTCGAAGAAATTTGATACACAACATCTTGTTAACTCGATATAAGAGCTTATTCACTCTTTCTATAATATACTGGGTGACTTTGAAAACATTGGCAATATTTTAAACTAAGAAAGTACTCATAATTTATAGTCCCTTCAACATATTAAAATGAAAATTAATTGTTATAAACTATCATTTATCAAATTAAACTAATAAATTAGTTTAAGATTTTCCTGAAATTGACAAATAATATGAAAGTATCAAAAAAAGTACTCCGCCTAAACGGATCCCGGAAATCGGAGTGAAACTTTATGATTTTTCTCGGTTTGATCAAATCAATTGATTTTCATTTTAATATGTGGAAGGGACTTTAAATCATGAGTAGGTTCTTAGTTTAAAATATTGCCAATGTTTTCAAACCCTGTATTAGCTTGCTAGTTTTATCTTTAAACTGTGAAAAAAACTTATAATGTTGTAAGAAATATGTTTTTGTGTAATATTAATTTTCATAGAAAATAACTTGCCCTTATATACAAATCATGTAAAAATATCATGTTATACGCATAACTATAAATCAAATACGGTGGAGCTTTGATAAGAAAAACAAAGTCATACTAATAGCCCTTAAAAAATAATTACTTTATGTAAACTAATATAACATTTCCTAGAACGTTGCGTTCTTCAGCAAGTAAACATTGAACAATTTTCCTTTACCAAAACGTTCCTTGACATCTCATTACTTTCGAATCACATAATACAGTTCGGTGACTCGCTATTTCTTTTTCTACGAAAAAGTCGTCATTTTTATTTCGTTGCTGCTCATCGCATTCTTGATTTTTATTGGACGCTGTCGATCATTGATACCCTCAGGGTTATTAAGAAACATGCGAGCGATAGCAATACGATTGCAATCTATGGAGCATGGTCAGAAGGCCGATTCTCGTATGATCGGACTTATTTCGTGTGGTAATTCGATTACGAGTATCACTGTTTGACCAAATATCAAGTAATATCTCCACTTAAAAAAAACTCCCACACGAAAGAAATTTAAATACATAGAAATCGTGACCCGAATAAAGCAATAACTGTATTTTTTAAAAAGAAAATTCGATCGGTGAACTTTTTTCGTACACAAACTGCATGAGAATTGGCCTCCCAGCGCAAGCATCGGGGACGCACTGTCAAATTGTCCGACCAAATTTTTTGTCAGCACTGTCAAATGCTGGTAAGTAAGGCTGCGTGCAGACGGCACGACACGCTATTTTACAGCATAGACCTTGTGTGTACTTCATTTGTAAACTTTCTGTTATTCCTGCTTATATTTTAAAAAACAGGAATGTTTAGAATGTACAGGAAAATAAATGTTTCCTTCTAGACACGACCCTTTGATTGATTCATAGTTTTAAAAGAATTACCTACTACGTACGTTAGCAAAAAAAATTAAATGTGACAGCAAATTACGTAATATCTCCTTCGTCATTACCGCAAAACCAACCGCAGTTTTTTTAAAATTGAGCCATTTATATTGGGATAGCAAGATTTAGAATTTACTTGACATTTTGAAGCTTTGGAGTAGGTTGTTTTTGTGAGTTGTTGAGCACCGTGAATTTCAGAGGGTGCATTTCTGAGTATTAGCCAGTAAATACTTAGCGCTCATACAGCACTCGTTAAATATGAGGACCCAAAAGAAATACTGATAAATATTAATTTTGGTCACGTCATAGCCTGAAAACGAACTCAAATATCTGAGTTTTTATTTTTTATTAGAAAGAAAGTTTATACTAGGTGTCATGTCGGATAATAATCGGATAAAGAAAAGTTTTCATAAAAATTCTTAAGTTTTGCAGACAAATTCGCAGGGCACCGCTAGTTTATAAACAAATCAATTACAGTACTCCCCATCTACTTGACCAACTAATTTGCCAACCGGTTGGGAGTAGTCAATCAATGGCGCATAACATTCGCGGCAAATTGCACCAATCACACTGTACGGTTTCCTTGACGTTGATTGGCTAGTAGAAGCTGTTGATTAATGAACTATTTTGTTTTGGGAACGGCTACAAGTTCCGACTTTGAATTAAGGCTGCAGCAGCGAAATACACAAGGTATTTGTGATAAATCGCAATAATGTGAGAAGCTGAGGTACTCAAAAACAAAAAAAAATGATTTTTTTTCATACAATCTGTTTCCATACAAGTTTACCATAGGGCTGAGCAAAAGTTTTTATTATACACTACCCTACGACTACGCTACTGATTTTGAAATTCTGGGCCTAGGTATCTAATATAATAAGCTCACATTCAAACAAACTTCAAAATAGAAGACATTTCATGTCTGTTTCGTATGTTTTTTCAGGAGCTGATTCAGCCACAGACTCACAACTCGATTTGCATATTATTTTAGGAATAGGTCGTACATTTCTGTTAAATTTCAGACATAAAACAAAGTAGTTTTTGAAATATATTCCTTCGTAATAACCTTGCTGTCAGATTTCATCAAGCCGCCCCCGCATAGGGGCCTTACTTGGCTTAAAGACTAACATCAACTTATATTAGCCGGGACGACTTCTGAAGCACGGATATTCTCGTGATACAAGTCACTTATATGGTCAGATTGGTCACCCATCTAAACACGACCGCTCTGTATTTTTGCTAACTTCTGTATCGCTACCAAAGCGCTGCCACCACTGCGCTACGAGCACCTCGATATCAATGTTATCCTTCACTTTTTGCTGACATACGACCTTTCCTACTTTAGCTGTGATAGTCGAGTAATAATATAATGGCGTGTGTACACAGCCGACCTAGCGCAAATACGGACGACGTGAAACTGTTTGAGAATTGGCTTACTATCCCCACGACCTTGCTAGTTTAGTTTGTAGAGTATTCAAACAGTGATAGGAAGGTTTACTTACTGTAGGGCCTGTAAGTTGACGTGGTTTTTTTAATGAATTCAATTAATAAGATACATGAGTTTTGATCAGGTAATTTTGTATGTCAATTAATTATAAAATGACCGCAATAAAAGCGCTGATTGGAACTTTGTGTCAGCCGAAAACAAAAACAAAATGGTGATGTATGAAACAGACATGAGAACTATAGGTAAACCGCGAAATTGAGACCTCGCCTGCGGGGTACAGGGGCGCGGGGGGAGGCGAGAGCGGGGTTGGTGAGAGGTGCGGGCGGCAGGCACATTCTTTTCAAAATTCAGTACGCTCGCTACACAGGTAGCGATAGCATCTGTTGACAGTTGCGGACGCTTTGACAGAAGTACACAAGAGAATACTGTCTGACTGAAGTCTGAAGATAAGTCGCAGTATATTCGGACACAAAATCTATACTATTGTATTTTTTGTCGTGTTTTTTTTAATTTATATTTTACATCATTATCCAGCACCTGTTACAATCTTTGTACATGACCAAAGTTGTAGTACTTTTATATATTCTATGCTAAAGTATAACTGGGGAAGAGAATGCTCTTAGCATTAAGTCCACCTTTTGAACACTGTAAAATAACAGGGTTTTAATAAAGGCTCTAAATATATACGAATATTTTAGAATGAAATATAAATCTAAATTCAGTGGAATATGAACTAGATATGAATATGAACTAGATATACACTCAAACAAAACAGTCGCAGAAGTTACCAGGAAATGTTATTTGAATTTTTTAATTTTGCCAAAAATTCAATCTTATTTTAAGATTCCATTTTATTTATTGATCAAAATCCACGGCCCTGGATAAAAATATTTAGAATTAATTCACTCTCATTGGTGTTATTGTATCGAATCGAATATTTTTTTCCAATATGTTATCTAATGTTATTAAGTGTCGACACTGACGACCACCATTGTGACCACAGACGTCACATATCTTAAGAAATGTCGCGGCAAATTTCGTCTCTTGTGTATCGCCGCCGCCCGCACCCCTTACAGTCCCCGCTAGCGTCTTTCAGCCCGCACCCCTGTACCCCGTAGGCGAAGTCTCAACGAAGCGGTTTACCTATTATAGCCACTGCATGATTGGTGTGGTAGATAGTGGTAATGAGGTACTTAGACCCAATTTCTTCATGGATAGTAATGGTAAAGTTACGTTACCAGCGGTTGAATGTTTACGATTGTGTTTGTTGTGAAGAAAAAATAGCTTAACCAAAGGTTATTAAATTATCAATTCTGATATTTGGCTAAGGTAGTTTTTTTCCAAAACACAATCGTAAATATCCAACCGCTAGTAACGTAACTATACCATTACTACGGATCAAACAACTGGCCCTTAGAATCTGGGTATTTTGTGGGTGCCCAAAAAAGACAACTTAATTTCAATATGGATATAACTAACCGTTATGACGTGAAGGTTGAGGCAAAAGTCATTAGTACTAATCTTAAAGTATTTTTTATATAATCTTTTGAAAAAATAGAATGCTTCTCATCTTATTTTATAAGAGCGCTCCATAGGTCATTTTAATCTGCAGTAATACAAAAGGCTCGCCCGAGAGATAAACATCAGCCAAATGCGTAAAAAATAAAATAATTAAGAGGAGTGCGTAATAAGTCTGAAGTGAGCCGTAAAATTTAATTAAATAGTGGCTCAAATCGTCTGCTCTAATGATATGGACGTAATGAACACCTTCATAACTATCTCTTTTGTTCCCAAAAACGTAAACGTATGTGTATGCTCTCTTTTATGGGGCAATAGCTTTCGCAATCAGGGAGAGTGGGAAATTAAGACGAATGACCTGTTTTTCACGTACCTATTCAAATTACAAATGGGGCTTTTATTTTTATTTGGAGTAGGTAATTAATTCTGAAAATAAAACAAACCACTACCACAGAATAAATAATAGTACTACCCATTACATAATAGAATTTTTACAATCCGGTTTCTGTTAAATTGGTACCAATTTACATTGAGACTTGTTATATAAATGTACATCTTATATATAAGTGCAATTAAGAATATATATTTATATATAAAGAATATATATACATTTGGACGAAATCTTACCTACTTGTGATGAGATGAAATCACAACGAGTTTGCTAATAAGCCCAAAGTATCCAGTGCGGATTACATGGTTGTAGTTTTTTAATTACGCATAAAGTCAGTAGAGTACTTATGCTACGATACAAAAACATATTCAGCGCGAGCTAAATATGGCCAGCGCTATCTGTTGACAACGGACGAAACGAATGTTTGAATACTTATGCTATTATGTAAAAACTTAGTAATCGCGAGCTAATAATGAAAAGCGCCATCTATTACCTGGTAGCAAAACTAATCTATTTGTTTACATAATTGTAGGTGTGTTACAGTAATTATTTTTATCTTTTCAATTTTGATATCATGTTTATTTTCCGATTTTAATTTATCTGATAGAGATATGCTGTTAAAATCCTTTAGCCATGTAAACATTGCAAGCAAAGTATCTTGTTGGTTATACTGATCGCTTGCAATCAGTGCTGCTTATGCACTATGCAGCCACTGTATCCGCCAACTGGCTGAATAAATAATCTCTCGGTTCAACTGCACATTCAAGCTCAAAGAAAAATGAACTTAAAAGCTTTTCACATAAGCACTTTTTTGTCATGATCCTATTTCACAATCAAGGATCTGTCGCCGGTAACTTGGGTGTTGTTCTTCTGAATTTTGCTAAGAGTTCTCACGAGCTTGATAGTGCCAACAATTTTATTTAATTTAATATTCACCTATAACATTAACAATAATGACAACATATACCAAGAAATACGGTTTAGCTATCTTGCTGACTTTGAACAAGTACTTATCTGTACTATTTTTGAAAATATTTTTTCTTGTTAGATATGGGTCAACTTTGGCCATTCTCCTTCAGTTAAACTGTCTCTGACTTTAGCACAAACATGTAAACTGAACGGCATTGCAAATATTTGGAGTACAAATACCGTTAAACCAATCAGCAATTGCCATCGTCAATTTCGCAACAAATCTTGTTGGTTCGCCGGGTCACAATCAGAACTGCAAACACGTCAGAGGGTATGCAGTCAGGATTCGCGACTCGGCTGAATATATAATGACATCTCGGTGGAACTTGCTTAGTCGACTTGATCCAGTTATGATAATAGTGGAGTTTGATTGTGGCTCATTTGAGGTGCCGGTTAAACGAACCGTTTCATTGCTAAAAAGTTACGGACTATTTCAACATTTAAAGACACCACACTACCACATTTTTTAACTTCCACACTGTAATGTTGCTACGCAGACGGTAATTAATTGCCTTTTCTTTACTACTCGTCAGTTAGTTATGAAAGAGATCTGAACTAATCTATGTAAATAGGTATCATTCAAAAGGAATAGTTGAAATGGCGCTCCTGATTGTTTTTTGGCACAACATATTTTGGGCCAAAATTGAGCATTCTTCCTTCCTAAGCATGCTTATCTTAATTCACCATTCTAGTCCTCATAAATTAAATGAACGATGCCGACATTTAACTGTCGCTTTATCTCAAAGACACATCTACCAACCGGCTAAATTAAACGCCACCTAGCGTCTAGCAGTTAATACGTTCCCCAATGTGTTCTTTACGCGAGTATTAGGCAGATAAGTAAGTCATAATGAGCGAACAGCCGCTTTATATGAACAAAGCCTACTATATTAACTCACGCCAATCTCTTTGCATTATGGTCCAAAATGTGCCAGCATATTTTTACTACACTCTTAAAGCTGACGATATCAAGCGATATTACATGTCAACTAGCTGACAGGAAATAAAAAAAGTGGTCGGAATACTCGTATAGAATATCATGTTTAAGTAATATAGAATATACTACTTGATCACTATTTAAAATCAGGGCGCCAATTCTCGTGGACTTCGCATTCATAATAAAAGGTCAACGATCGAAGAAATACAGTTATTGCGTTATTATTAATAGTGTCACGATTTAAATGGTAGTGGTAGATTTTTCACGTGTAGTTGATTTTTTCGGTTATACAGTGAAACTCGTAATTGAATCATGACATTAAAAAAAATCGATTGACGTGAGAATCGCCGCCCTAACCGAGAGTTCTTACGTACTCAATCGTAAGGACTCTCAAATATAATAATATTCTCAAATATAATATACTAGCTTTTGCCTGCGACTTCGTCCGCGTGGAATAGTGACTTCTTTCTCCCGGTTTTTACACATTTACCACTATATCTTTGCTCCTATTGGTCGTAGCGTGATGTTATATAGCCTATAGCCTTCCTCGATAACTGGACTATCCAACACAAAAAGAATTATTCAATTCGAACCCGTAGTATCGGAGATTAGCGCGTTCAAACAAACAAACAAACAAACAAACAAACTCTTCAGCTTTATAATATTAGTATAGATAAAAAATCTTCAATCTTGCGTGAAAGAAAAATATTTCTTTCACGCAAGATTGAAGATTTTTTTTTTTCTTTACTCTCAATATAAATGAAAATTGCTTCGTAATGAGATTATTTGCAAAGAATATAATTGGATTCCAAGAATAATAGAGATAAACATGTTGAAGAATAAATTAAAAGACTCCGCTACTTCCAAGAAATAACAACACAACAGTAGTGCCATCCACGAAGGCGCGCCCCACTTTTTTTGATTGAGGAAGGTGCGGGGTGCGGGGGGAGACACGCGCGTCAGTTGCGAGCCGGCCGTCATTCAAATATTCAGACTCGTCACGAAAGTGGCTCTGCTTAAATTATTTTTAAAATGTCAAGGAAAACCCAATATGTTGTACTAAAAAATAAACCTAATATAATCTACTGTCATTATTAAATTTACTGAAAGAATTATAATAGTTACTTAAAAACACATAAACAATTTTAAATAAAAAAAACATGTGGTAACTTATAATATTACCGGGATATACTTTACCGGAGAAGGCTATAAAACATTACGCTAGGACCTACGTGTACGCCACGCGTATGAAGTCCCGGTGGACCGATGGTTTTCTTATAAAGAAAGTTTTTAAACATTTTTTTAAATATAAATTGCACTTGTAAAAAGACAACTGTGAATTTATATTATTAAGTTTGTATGGTGACAAAACACTATAAAAACAAAAATAAACTATTTTTTTTAATGTTATAAAACGTTCTTACGTATTTCGTTTACGCCAATAGTGAAAATGATGCTTGTGCAGTTTAAATATAATATATTACTTTATAAATTGCACTTGTAAAAAGACAACTGTGAACCTGTGACAGACGAGGAATTGAACCCCGTGTCTTACGCAATCCGGGCGTATGCCTATACCACTCGGCCACCGTCACATTAACAGGCTTGTTGAATTTTGCAAGCGCTTCTTAACGCGTAGGCTGCGTGACATCATCAATGTTGTGAGATTGCTCTCACAATATCTGAAGGAAAATATTTTTACAAATATTTTAACAATCAGTTAAGATGATGAAAGCCAATTTATAGTTTATTTTTGTTTTTATAGCTGTCTTTTTACAAGTGCAATTTATATTATTAAGTTTGTAAGGTGACAAAACACTATAAAAACAAAAATAAACTATAATATATTACTTTTCTAGTAACTAACCATACCTACTTAAAACTTTATCCAAGCAGAGCATCTTTCCCTTTGAGTGTATTTTTTGAAGTGTGCTTGTCATTCATTATTCATTAAAATGTTCCAAATTCAATTCAAATGTTGGAAAGAGCTTGCACACATGTACAACAAACGATTTGGACGAGTGGTGGGGCGCGCCTTCGTGGATGGCACTATCTATCTAATCCTGACACAAATAGAATTGGATCAATGAACAGCTTCAATTGGATCCTAAACATAAACAGTTGTATACAGACGCCACTAAATGATGCAAACTAATTTAAATGGTTAGTTGATACTTTGTCATTAATAGCTAAGCAAACAGGCTTTTGTTGATATGTAATGTTTTATTCCTGAGCTCTCTTCTGTAATAAAAAATAATAACTGAAACAAAAGTTCCAATCTGTAGATCATAAAACTTATGAGTGGGATTCCCAGATGGAAAGTGTGATGCTTAGGTAATCAAAACGAACTTTCGCTTTAGAATTAGATTTCGTATATAACCTATGACATCATACTTGAAAGACAATCAGAGTCTGGTATTATTTTATTCGCTTGATTGGTTCATAGAACTTCGTCATGGGGAAAAAAGAAAGCATTATTCACTAGTGTACTTAACCCACTCCAAATAAAGTAGTTCTATGTACGGTCAAGGGCCTAACCATAACCTTTTGCACCTCGCGTCGTCATTTGTTTAAAGTGACGTCTGTTTTCTGGTCTTGTGTGCAAGCGATTTACGTTGAAATATGGTTGGGTACGAGAGACCATGATCGTACATACGGGTGCTTCGACTTCTACGTAGTACCTACCCTCTGTTTCTTATTATTTATAGATTGATCTTTGAGTCTCTTCAAATATATTTAACTAGTAAAACTTTAATTCGCGGCTAGATACGATGATGAGTCTTCGCTGAAATTTGAAGCCTCAGATATTTACTCAAATCGATCCCTAGGAGGAATTCGCTTTGATCTCAACGAGTTTGTTAGTTATTAATTTGATGTTTACGAAGTGTTACTGTTGGTTTTGGTTATACGCCAAGATTTGTTCTTTGATAATTACGTTAGATATTCTAGGGATACGCTCGAAAGTTCTTCTAACATAATCTGCTGATTAAACGTAATCGGCTTTAATATTATTTTATCGATCGAATTTCCTCTTCATTTACTAACACAGTCATTTAGGAGTTATTTTAGTGAAATATTGAATGAAAACTAGCCGAAAAAGAAATTTTAAAATGAGACACCATTTTTTGAAGATGGCGGAGTGAGTGGATGAGATACGAGGTGGCAAAGTTGAAATTCGAAAAGAGCATATCAAAATCTATAAGCTTTTTTTCAATACTCCCAGAAAACATTTCAGGCAAAACTTCTGATTTCTTGGGTCATAATTATAAAGTTAGAGCGCTTTTACATTTAGACATCTTTAGCAGCGTGGCTGCTTACTGCTGTTAATTTCATACATAAATGACAGCAGTAAGCCCTTCACATTAGAGCGACGCGCTGCTGTCGCTCTAATGAGAAGGCGCACTTAATAGTATGTGTAAAAAAAGTAAGATAAGATAAGATACATTTTTATTTGCATAAGAACACGGTATTAACAGGTGTTATACAGAATAATAGAGTATATTATACTATTTCATACAAACTTTTTCCTGACAATGATTAATACAACCTGTAATAATAAAATGGTGTATAGCGATCCGCAAGCAAACAAGTGTGTTCACATATTGACCTAATTCTTCTTTTGTTTCAGAATGCCCTCAATCTGCTGATTTCAAAAGCCAATCAAATGTGTGATGATGCTGTTCGGACAATATAATATTAAAGCAGTGGCGTGTCTATGTGTGATGTGAGAGACATTATGTCAAAGAGTCGGCGCTGGCTAGCCATGGTGGCTGTGGTGGTGCTGGCAGGGGCGGTGAGGGGGTGGGACTGTGTTTGCAATCCGAGGGAGTGCGAGGTCTTGGAGCCTAGTGGCTGTCCAGGACTGGGTATCGTGGTGTGGGACCCTTGCAGGTCAGTATAGTGGTTTTTGTAGGCAACCCATTCACATTTTCATATGCAAACCAACAAACATGTTGATGAATAGTGTAATCGCGGTTGCTTGGAATATCGTCATTCGCAATCATAGTATTTATAGTGCTCCGCTTATTCTATCTACCAGTCACCAGGTGTTGAATGACGATACATTTTCATTGAAGCACTCTAGGATGTATTTTTTTTAAATTGGAATGTATCAAAGCGGGCGTATTATGTGATCCTGAAACATCATTCTATGCTTGTATTAAAAAAATATTTCAAATTTAATGCCTTCGTTCTGAAGTCACTTAAAATGGCGCGGTCGTTGGTACATAAAAACCTTACAGTGTATTCAGAGCTGGGAAGGAAAAACGTTACAACAATCTCATTAAATAGGTAATAATAGTGCCTTGAGGAAACTACATAACAAGCGTATAAGTGATTACACGTCTACCTTTGAACATAGCTTGTCGGGCAATTAGACGGTAATTTTGATTTGACAGTTTATTGATTGGTTTGTACAGTTGACTGTAGCAAATTGAATTATGATTAGAGGATTCTGTATGTGTACGTCACATGAAATTTGATGAGGTTATACATTATTTATCGACCTATATATCACCAAACCCATAAAGCTTTGTAAGCCTTTAAAAATTTTTGAAAGAGCATTTTCTGATAATTGATAACAACAAGCCGCTGATTGTTTTAAGAAGCCTCAAGTTATCAGTAGTAAAAACAGTAGTTTCTATTACTTAGTTACGATCGGTCTCGAAGAGGGCTAGCTGTTTCTGTAGCAAACCAAGCTTAACTAATAACATAAAATCATACAATATTTCATTTCAGGTCTTAAATAATGCATGCCTATATCAGTTAACCCAGAAAATGGTGGAGGCGCGACCACTTGACCCAAATCCAAGAAGTGCGATGTGGGCCACAATACACGATTGTAACACTATTTTTAGAACACGGACAAAATTTAATTTGACGGAGTGATTAATGATGAAACAGTAATTTATTTGGCCATAGCTTGTTTTGCGAATTTTATTGATTACTCAAATATCAATAGTATATACCTATACTTAATCGTTGCTGGTGTCAACATAAGTACCGTATCTACTGTTAGCACTGTACCTTACTCTATAAACTGCAATCCGTGCATACGTCATGTTACCTGAAATTCGAATCAATACTAATATTATAAAGCTGAAGGGTTTGTTTGTTTGTTTGTTTGTTTGTTTGAACGCGCTAATCTCCGAAACTACTGGTTCGAATTGAATAATTCTTTTTGTGTTGGATAGTCCAGTTATCGAGGAAGGCTATAGGCTATATAACATCACGCTACGACCAATAGGAGCAAAGATATAGTGGTAAATGTGTAAAAAACGGGAGAAAGGAGTCACTATTCCACGCGGACGAAGTCGCGGGCAAAAGCTAGTAATGAATAAAGATGTAGTCGCTATAGTACTGGAGATTACAATTCTAATTAGGCTCAGTTAAGTTATCTTGTATTTCTTCAATCGTCGCTCGAGTTTCTTTCGTATATAATTTCACAATTTAATGCTATTAAAAACAAGACTTCACAACCATACAACATATAATTTGTAGGCAGACAACAATCATACTAATACTTTCAAATATATTTAACAAGCAAAGTTTATTTTTTCACGTACACATTTATTAGACCGCAAATTAAAACTAAGCCATGCATGACTAAAAAATAAGCTTTAAACTACAAAGCACAGTTTGCAAAGTTTTGTTTCAAATACCGACTGAAAATCTGAGGTCGAAGTAGGTCAGGTGAATACCTCGGCAAATATAATTGCTATTGGCTGTTAGCGATAAACTTTATTAGTAGCGTACCCATTCCGGGACTGATCCACTTACCTTAGTTTACAGTGAACTTCAAAATAAGGAAGTCGGTTCAACGACTAATGCAATTACTAAACTTTCATCATGAAACTTGTTCTGCTCCCCAGATTTAAAGATATAAACAGAAAGCTACGTATAACTTTGTGTTTCAGGCTCTGTTTGTAAAGTTACTTGAAATAAAATAGGTACCTATAGCTTACTTACTCCGATGGCTTAGCGAACCAAAGTGAGGTTTGGCCTCCGATGTGAGACGTCGCCATTTTTTCTCGGCCCTGTGCAGTTTCACGCTATTCGCCGGCTTCAAGCTCTCGAAGATCCGCGTCCACTGCTTCTTCCCACCGATACCAGGAACGGCTAACTAGCTGTCGGCTAACACGCCTTTTTAGAGCGATGCAAACGCGATGCAGACGCGATGCGCATCGATGCAGTCGCAAAATGACAATTTTTACAAACCGCTACTTTTAGCATCGATACTGCATCGCTACCGTTTTTCTTCTAGCATCCATCCAATTTTTTGTGTTTTGTTAATTTTGTAGCGTAAACAATGTCAATCCTAAGAAATACGAATAACAGATTTTAACTCAATTAAACATAACTTCCTGTATTTGACATAGCCTCATCCTGTTACATGTAGCAGTAGTAGTTACTGCGGTGGCAGTGTTTCATTTGAACTAATGACTTTAAATAAATAAAAAAGCTTATTTTAAATACAAAGATTACAAAAAAAATAACATTGACGCAAATTATTCCGCAAACAAATAATAAAAGAAAAACTGGCATGAAAATCACCTAAACTGGTTGAATCACGATTTATTCGGGTTGAGCCACAACTTTGTAGTTTTTATATCCTACCCTCCGTTTCACAACTGAAATTTTACGAAAGTAAAGTGTATAATAAATTGGAATGGTACCTACGCGAAAACGTTTGTTCTGAGTATGTTTCTACTCGCAAATTTAGGACAAGGTGAATCTAAGCAACACCTGGGTGTAATTAGTACTGATTAAAAAAACCATTAATACTATTACTAGTGTATTGACACCACGAAAAAATCTCGTGCCACAAGTATTGACGCTACTTGTCATCAATTCACACAAACAGTTTCATATTCGAGATTCAAATTTCAAGGAATACTTCACGATGTCCACATGTGTCGTCTTATTTGCGACACCTGTTTTGCTTGGCATATCTCCTAAATACGTAGTAAAAATAACTTATTGTATAAAACAGACTCATTTAGACATAATTGTATATCAACTAACATTAAGAAAAACACGTTCACGTTTCCAAATTGTAAAGTTATAAGTGTTTGATGGCAAAAATATGAACAAAAATGTGTCATATCATATTTGTTGACATAATATTCATAAAACAAAAGACAACGTTTCCACTTTCATGTCATTGACCTTTACGAATGTCCAATTCATCCATTGAAATGGTATTTCAAACGTCGTCTTTCCTTTCAGATGCTGCAAAGTATGCGCGAGGACACTCGGAGAGGACTGCGGTGGCTTCAGAGGGACTTGCGAGCCTGGCCTCAAGTGTTACGAGGGCTCTTGTAGCCCAATAACGTGAACCGACAAGTGACTCACCCTGTATTATATGTGTATAGTGTTGATAGAAGAGAAAAACATATCCCGGACTATGTAGCAATCGAGAGGACCAGGGCATAGACACAATATTAGCAGCATGATTGTTTGCGACAATAACTTAGACGTGGTGTAACATTTGTAACGTTACAGAAAATATAAGCTGCTAACAGATAGGTTTTTGAAATTATTGAAGTTTGCACTCGTTGCAAGCTCTTGAAGATTTAATTTTGTATAAATTTGTGATAGAATATAATTAAATGTTTAGTTAAAGTTAGTGTTAATTAATTTAATCGTGTAATAATGAAAGTGGCAGACACAATCTTCTCGTCTAATAACGGGTGACATAAACCATTCAGAACTATGCAAATTGTTAGTAAAGTTTTACGTAAAACAATGTGCCAGTGTTATTTTGTGTATGTGATGGAAAACAAAGAAGTCTAATGCAGCTTAACTGACATAAAACAAACATCTGTTGTCCGTATTGCTTTGTATTCGTACTAGATTATTTCCTTCTGTAACGGGTGAATAATTTTACGATTACTTATGTATTAAACTATAATAATAATTCCTTAACATAAAAGCTGTACATATTCGTAAAAAAATTGATAAGAGGTTGGTTCACCTAAATGCGATTTTATTTGGTTTTTTTTTAATTAGCGTCCAGAATTGTATTTTTCAAGCAAACACGAAAATACTCGACAATGTTTCGTCATTTTCTTTGGAAATTGAAGCTTTCATCATCCTTTCTATCAGTTCTTAGGTTCTTAGTAGCTACGTTAAGCCTTATTGGAGCAGCAGCTTTTCAAAAATTCTTAGTAATACCTTGAAATTACAATTTAAAGAGAGCTTAATGTTACATCGAAAACATTAAATAAACAATGAAATCGGCATTGTAGTGCCTAGTGCCGATCAAACCCAACCCATCTTCAAACTAATAACTCCAAGATACCTATATCAAAAGGATAACTTATCTTTTACTGTTTATTTTTGTTTTTTTTTAATAGTGTTTTGTCACCATACAAACTTAATAATATAAATTGCACTTGTAAAAAGCAAATGTGAACCTGTGACTGTGCAATTTATATTATCTTTTACTGTTTGTTTTCCTTTATTTTTTTAATTCTAATATTACGTTACGTACGTAAAAGAAACACGTGTAAAATAAAATGTAATTAACTGAATTGTATCTATCTATATTTCTGTGTGCTTCCAGGTTATATTTAGTAGTAAGAAATAACGTGTATCTAATACGGATTAGCAGTTTCATAAATTTTGTAAATATTATCCGTTTAGCATTTTTAACTTGTATTTATAAAGTTTTCTTAGTTAATGAGTTGTCTAAATATAAAAAGTAAAACGGAATGTAATATCTGCCGATTCAATAATTTTTCGTTCGACAGATTAATTTAATTCTTTAAATTATTTGTGTTAAGATTGTTAGTAATGTAAGCAAATATTGTGTAATTAGGCTATTAAGATTTTAATTATAATCTGAAGGATGAAGTTGACGACGTAAAAATAGGTTAAATTATATTTATAATAACCATTTTCTATCTACAATAACCGATTATTGGTTTAAACCTGATGAAGTCTAATGTTAAAAATGTTTTATAACGAAACTGTTAATGCATGACAAAGGTACCATATCTATCCTCTTCAGATATAAATAAATGCAAAACCTACGTGCACGTTAGTAAGCTATGTACCTATATTAAAGGTATCATACCTATTGAAATTGTCAGATTGCATAGACCAATATGATAACATCTCGTATGTATTCTAGCTAACAACATTTTGCTTTAGACTTAATCCAACCGTATAGTTGAACTAAAGTGTAACCTGTATAAGAATCAATATTGTAAGTTGTAAAAAATACTACAGAGCTACTCGTTAATTGTGCACACATTGAATAAAATAAATGTAAGTTAAAACCTGCATTTTTATTTCCTGAAATGGGAGAAGAAGAAATTTAACTATTGAATCCCACAACATCTATCAAAACTTGAGTTAAAATAAAAATTCTTAGTAAGCCTAATATCAAACCTTTTTTATAGCATTTGTGTTCTAGTAACCGGATGCGTATTGCCATTTTGCTTTGTCATTAAGCTGCTCTTCTTTTGTATAGATTAGCAAATTTGTATTGCAATATTATTTGTGACCAATTTCCATGTCTTAATTTCGATCATAAATGAGTGAGTGAGAAAGCGTTACTTTGATTTTTAGGGTTCCGTAGCCGAATGGCAAAAAACGGAACCCTTATAGTTTCGTCAAGTCTGTCTGTCTGTCTGTCTGTCCGTCCGTATGTCACAGCCACTTTATTCTGAAACTATAAGCATTACATAGCTGAAACTTGGTAGGTAGGTGTATTTTGTTCACCGCTCCCATACATAAAACTAAAACCTAAAAATTTGTTTTTACTCAAATCTATGCGTGTGGGGTGTCTATGGATAGGTCTTTTAAAATGATGTAAATGTTACAATAACCATTTTTTCTAAAAGTGTAAGGTTTGAGATATAGACGCTTCCAAAGTGGTAAAATGGGCGTCCCCCCATCTAACTTTTGAACTAAAAAAGTGAAAATTTTGGAAAAAATATATGATGTAGATCTCAACAAAAACTTGCAACGGAAATTGGTTTGAAGGAGATCGAACCAGTAGTTTTTGAGATATAGTACATTTTTATCAACCGCAAATATAACTTTGTCTTTCATACAAACACTATGAAAAACAAAGGTATTTTTGCTGTCGCAATATATTGTGATGTTTTCGTTAAGTGAAAGTAAGTGGACCCTGAATTCAGTTAAGGGTGGCACGGAACCCTCAGTGCGCGGGTCCGACACGCACTTAACCGTTTTTTTTCTTAAATTGGATCGCAATATCAATTTGGCGACTCAGCTAGCTGAGTTAGGAATTGAACTGCATGGAACTTGAACGGATTAAAGAAAGATCGCAGTAGGCCTCCTGGGATATGTTTGTTTTGCATTTTAATAAAAGCTTTAGTACATCAAATATTTAAACACAAGACTACTTGATTGATTGATTTAAATTCCATGTGATTAAAACAGTTTAAGTAATATATATTAGGTACTTTGAATCATTAATGATTATCAATCAAATATAAACTATAAATAACTTTTTAATCATTATATATTAATTCAGCCGTAACATAAGTAGTTTGATCACACAAAAAATGCTCACAAACTGAGAAATTATAACGAAGGAACTCATTAACAAATGGAAATGCCTCAAGTCACACTACACATTTAATACTTCGCTTTTATGAGGGGATCGTATAATTTGTAATAAAGGCTGGATCGTGTGTATACTAAGGTAAGGAGACGGCTGCGCCGGAGGTCCCGGGTTCAATTCCCGGGTCGGGCCAAAAAAATATGCACATGGATTTTTCTGTTCAGAAATTCTCAGGGTAGCCCGGAGTTTGGAAGTTGGCGGTGTTGCACCCCCGTGCCTCGGAAAGCACGTTAAGCCGTTGGTCCTGCGCCTGATCTCTCTCCGGTCGTGTCAGATTGCTGTCCCATCGGGCTATGAGAGTGAAAGGAATAGACAGTGCACCTGTGTTTGCGCACACAATTGTCCACTATAATATGTCCCGCGCAGTCGGTTAGTCGTTGTGACTGGCCACCGGGACCAACACACAGCTATTTATCGTTGTGTAAGTTTAAGTACATTATACCTTCTATATGTCTATTTTAACTTTAATTAGTGTTAAGTGCAGGTTCTTAGTGATTAGGAGTAAGATGTGTGGACAGCGATTGATTAGTCTGAGTGAATCGTAACCTTCGTAGTGAAGTGATGAGACGCGAGTTCTATTTTTACTGGCTTCAAAAAAAATTGAAGTATTCAATTCGACCTGTATTTAATGTGAGTTAAAATTTGAGTATTTTGATCTGTAAAAGCTTCTAAGCACGTGTGCAAAATTTCGTAAGTTTATGTATGTTTGTCCCCGGATTTCTCGAAAACGAGAAGACATAGCGAGATGATTCTTTTTTAGTTAAATCAAGTATATTTTCACTTAGGGTACCGTGTAAGTTTCAACAAAATCGGTCTGGTTGTTTTTGAGATATGGGAAAATAAATAAAAAATCATGAAATAAAAAAAAATCGCCGTAAAAAACCTTAAAAATAATGCGTTCGTCTTCACTTCAACCTACTTTTTTTTTTTCATTTTTAATAACATTTACTTGATTAAAAATTATAAGTATATACATGCAAAAACTAAGAATAAAAACTAATATTATGAACTTAAAACCTACTCAAAAATAAAACCGTGTCCATGAGGCAAAGAGGCGAGGATGCTGGCTTCACTTTAGAAGAAAAAAAAAATTTTTGAGTCGGTGCATGATGTCAGGCTTACTAACACAACATCAACTGTCTACACATAGAAGACGAATCCGGTATTTTAAGCTTTTTAGTCACTTTTTTGAAGGCGGTTTATTTTATTTTTGTTTGGCGAGTGGACTGCGAGTAGCCACATCCCGCGCGCCCTTCTTTCCCCCTCACTAACTCACTAACTCGTGCCTGCACAACACACGCAGTGTTTTTAGTGTTTAGCGTGTGTTTTCATGGTTTTGGAAGTTCCAATTTCAAAATTTCTTGGATTCAAACACCACTGCGCTTAATTACTACTTCGTTCATTCGTATAACTCTATAGCTAACTAAAACTCTAAAGCTACAGCGCCGTGTATAACTCATTATACACGGCCAAGCATATTTTTAAGGTGTAAAATACTGTGGGGGTTATAATGTTAGTTCTATGTAAAGTCACTAATAAGTAAGTAAATTACCAACATTGTATTAGTAACCTTAGATTTGTAGGCTTATTTACAAACGAATTTACATAAAAGAACCGCTTAATTTATATAAACGCAAGTAATCTAAAGTAAAATCATAAAGTTGCGAACTATCCCTGTTATTTTATTCGTCTATAGACGCAAAAGAATATGTTATGTAAATGATAAAGTTATTCAAGAAAACGCTTCCGAGGCACTCAGAAGGACCCTTCCGATCACGGAATTAGGACCGCTTATTAGCACCTTACAAATCTCTGCCACAGTACAACGAATAATTAAAACAGTATCTCTAGTGCTTATGGAAGCGGTAGATATACATTTCTATTCGTGAAGCCAATACTTTGAAATTATGTGTGTGAAGAAATTAGTACGGCATGAGCACTACATTTGGCGACTGACCATGACGATAATAGATCTTTTATTCGCAATAGTAGCAGATAAATCAATTAACAACAGGCATGGTAGACGTGTTCCAAGGCTACTTTAACTTATTAGATTCTTTCAAGATTGAACGGACTATAATTGCAAGTAGACGTGATAATTAAGATCCGTCTTAGGCTATATCATCTTTAACATCAGGTAAGATCGTGGGGCAAAGAAAGTCTTATTATTCATGTTGCCAACATCATCGCTTCTGCATGCACGAGCTCAAAAGGAAGGCGCTGCTGACATCTCACGACCCAGCACGAGAACGAGCATGCGCAACGAATGTTCTAGAACTTTGCCTTCAAGAACTCACCGTCACCGGTCATGTTGTTGCGTATATTATTTAATTTTTGTACCCATGAGAGACTGAATAACAGAATCTATTTATTTTTATATTCCACTTATCAGTTCAACTGCGGCGCAGACAGACATCATTTATTTCAAGTATCGATAAGACCAACCAAAACAGCTAAATAAATTAAAAATCTTCTTACATTAATTTCTAAGCAAAATTAAATATAGAAGGCTATAGGTGAAATATTTATCATGTCTTCAAAAATACGCGTACGTGTTTTATTTTATTTTGATCAAATCAGAAATACTGAGCTTTCTCTTTGACTGTGCCTCTACCCAGGCAATTTGGAACGTTTTAGATTCAAATCGTTATGTCCCTTGTTGTGGTTCATTTGGCAATCTAAGGATGATCACGGCTATAAAGAAGAATCAAAGTACTTAACCTAAGTAAGTACGTCCTATTTTCAGCTCGACGGCTACAGGATTTAGCTATACGTCCTTAGAACATGGTAAATTATCGAAAAAGGTGAGTATTGAAAGTAGGTTGTGCGTTTCGAAACATCTTGTTCTTAAGAACAACGGGGGTGTAACTACAAATGGACCGTTAAGATATTCGTAAAAAAAAATTATTATAAGCTATATCAAACTTGAACAAAAATTTATTTTGTCTAAAGGGTGTTTTTAACTCATTTGGTCTCTAAATGTTATAAATTTGTGCACTGTATTTCAAGTCGTCAGTTCAGCACAATACCTAAGTAGTGTTCTGGTACGTTACACAAGGTGCCAAATCTGTACTTAGATTCTATTTACGAGTAGGTAAGTTATCCACTAAACAATTTCTGCATTACAGTACAGCCAGTACAGTCGCACTGCAGTCACAACTGAATAAGAATTCGCATATACGCATTCTCATATATGCATGGCATGCGCCCGGATAGCGTGAAATACAGGGTTCGATTCCTTGTCCAACACAGTCACTTTTTAAAAATGCAATTAAAATTATTTAGTTTGTATTGTGACAACACACTTTACAAAACAAAAATATAATTATAAGATGTCATAGTATTCAACTTGATGTGCTAGTAAATCGGTAAAATCAGTCAGGAGGTTTCCCTAGCGGATGCAGATTGGATTACTGCTGCGCTCGCCGCAAATGTGGTAACCCTGTTTGTAGTAGCAGCAGTAAAATTGCCAGCAGTGTGGTCTGCGCTCGATCGGATGTAACCAACATGTTCGGTTGAATGCAAATGGTATCGATTACATGCCTAAATAAAGCTAGTTTTTGCTTATGTCGATTGAAATGAATGGAATGTTGTTGTTACCGAGATATAATAATTTACTAACCTAAACCTACTCTTTATTAAGTAGACCGTAAGTAAATACGCAGAACTGTAGGTGTGTCTCTTGCTCGATACACTAAAGAAAGCCTTTGCAACGGCGTAATCAAAATTCGAATTAACTGTTTGATTGATAAGACGACAAGACAGAGCAACACATAATAAACGTATGTCATCAATAAGTACATTTCTATAGCGCTCATGGAAAAGCAGCTGCCCACGTGACTTATACGGAATAGTAAGCCCATGGCGGTTTACTTGCGCTCGCAACTCAAACAAAAAATGTAGAAGAATAATAATAAAAGAGCGTGAGACAAAGTGTTTCGCTCTATTAGCGCCATTTTTAATATATTCCCACATAATCATGAACGAAACGATAACCAGCATTTTAATCGTTTTCACTCGTTTATGGAAATAGTGACGTCTAACTAAACGTCTACCTTCACAAATATTCAACCTCGTATAATACGATTGTGCTTAGCTCCACACATGCATACCTACATCATTTCGTTAAGGAGTTTTATAAGTCTACCGAAACAAAATAATGGTATGCCTGAATTTACGTCCGCGTCAACCGGACCGGAAGAATTTTCTGCGGGTAGGTCAAATCTTCCCTTCAGTAAGATTTTTGCTTGGTGGAATTTTGCTCTGACGACCATTTTTATTCCTTTCATGTTCCATTTTTAGATCGGGTTATTTTAATAAGATTGTATTTATAAAGTTTATTAAATTAAATATTACGCACTGTAGTAACAGCCGAGGTTGTTTTGGTTTAAAAGATATGTGTATACCTATGTGATGGGTTACTCAAAAGTTTTTAACTATTTATTATTACAACCGGTCAAAAACCTAATATTTGAACCTACTTAGGCCATCTTGCGCAAATCAGGATAAGCTTAGTTGCGGATGAAATCGTCATTCTTTCTCTGTTAGTTTCTTCGACGTAAACAGAGACAAAAACACACGCAGCCACACACACAACACACACACACATAATTGTCAACATCATACACATACACACAACTGTTGTTCACCTAACTTAGCTTATTATATGTAACTCCCATCCATCCCATCGCCGCAAGGTTGCCAGGTTGACAGTTTTTTATAGGCTTTACTTCGGAGAGTGTGCGAAGGAGCTCCATGAGCTTATACCACCAGCCCCCTTCTTCCATCGTTCTTCAAGGCGTACCGCGGGATACCATCCTTACCTTGTCGATATCCCGCTGTTTAGAACTAAGCGCTTCTCATCAACATTTATAATGCGCACGGCAAAAGAGTGGAACTCGCTGCCCGCGTCGGTGTTTCCTAGTGACTATAATCCGAATCTATTCAAAGTTAGAGTGAACAGGCTTCTTCTGGGCGAGCTCGTTCCATCTTCGACTCCGTCTTAGTCGCACTTGGCTTGGTCTGGAGTCAAGAGCAAACCCATACTAAATAAAAAAAAAAATATTAAAAAAAAAACTTAGCTAATTTGCAAATTAGTTACAATGGCTCAATCGTAAGATGTACATTTTTAGGAGTAGTTAGACACACCACTTCTGCTAAGATAAGATTTCTAGACATTGTATCGAGGGAAAGCAATTTTGTAGGCAACCATTTTACGTCTTATACCTCAGGTTTCGTGCTCCTTTTCCATTTTTTCCTACCTAATTTGTACTGATTTACTAAAGATTTTCTTTTCTACGAGCATTCCAAAGTACGGATCAAGTTAACGAAAAAGTAGGTTAATCTGTTATTTATTTGATATGAAAAAATTTTGCTTTATTTACAAATGATTTCAATTTAAGGAAGGCAATGAACGTTTAGGTTTCGTAAGTATACTTTGATATTATTCAGGGCAAAGATTAGATTAAAGCTGGTCGGTTGATTAGCTCTAATTTTAAGAGAATCTTTGAAAATTAACTGTGTAATAAATTGTTGTTAAACAGCTCAGTTAGCAGTTATGGAACTTCCATGATTTACATACAACTTGATGGGTGAGTTATTGATAGAGCGTTCCAACAGCTTGAATGCCACTCTATTGTATGACCACCTAAGTTAGGTGGTCATACACTCTAGGTGGAAATACTCTATCTACAAGGCACTAGTTAGGTGACCTAACTAGTGCCTTGTAGATAGAGTATTTCAATAGCTTGAATGCCACTCCTATCCTATGTTACTTACTACCTAACTTTCCTACCTTAGGCAAGACTATAAATAGAAACTAATTTTAGACTCTAACACGAAGTATTAGTCGAAATTATTAGGATCCGGCAACAGCAGTAATTGCCGCGAGTCAATGTACAATCAACGCCATCTAGCGGTGAGTAGTTGCACCAAATAATTGCGCGTCTTACGAGTGATTTATTAAAATTAGAAAGATATGACATGTTTAATATTACTGGCCCGATTTTATAAGATTTCTGCATTCTAAAGTGGTTGACTAGTAAAAGTGTCATAAGCTTAAGGTTTTTTCTATTGGCGGACCGAATGCCTTAGGACCTAAATTAATTGCACAACTGACAGGTCAAGGAAGTTTAAATGTATGTAGTATTATATTTAAATTTGAGGTCTGCACTATGTGTATTATTATTATTAACCCATTTGCAGCACATTATAATATGAATTACGAAAAAGACGCCGACATTATTTTGTGTAAAATCCTTTGTTGTTGAAAAAGCAGACCCACATCAAGCCTGACACATATTAGAATGGCCGAGTTAGCATCGTGTAATATGTACAAAGATTTATGAGTTCGGTGTATAATAACAACAAGCTATTTTGCGCGACTTGGGTCAAGTAAAAGTCTTAATATCCGTACTGTTCAAGTAGTACTCAGTAGTTAAGTTACCGCGCAGTCGATAGATGACGCTGTACCGTATTAGATCGTACCATACATGCATCGTGGTTACGAATGGTTTTCGGCTTGACTTTGTGTTCAAGGTTTTTTTTTTGTTAATGTATGATGTTTTGCATACCGTTTTTTTGAGTTCTATTTACACAACCAATATAAGTGAGAATCTTGGGATATAAAAGCGCTTAAAATCAGCTAAGATAAGTTCGTTTTTAAGAAGAGTTAGTTAAAAAGCTGTTAAAGGCCAGATATGATCCATACTAGGACACATTCATGGTCGAACTTGGGGTTTAGACAAAAAAATAGGACTTTCTATTTTCATCCTTATTTCAGTTGCACCAAATTTACGTATTTGTTATATTTTTCTTTAATAAAAGAATCAACAGAAAATATGTATCTATTGATTTGAATTTTGTTAAATATCATTAGAGTATAATTAGTGTTGCCACGATAAGAAACTTCAGTAAGTTTGTAAAATTAAACAACCAAATTACTGAAAATTAAGACTATAGCGTATGAAGTCGGTTCTGTTTTGCTTGAGAAAGTTTAGCGATTCCGTAAATACTCTTAAGCTCTAGAAAAGTCACGTGACCTACCTAAGTCAAATTGAAAACAAACAAACTTAAATCTTTACCGGAAAAGTGAAGATAAACTTAAAGGCACAGTTCTAATGTATCTTGAGTTTTAAAATCCTATATCAATTAATTACAGCTATGATCTGACAATAATTATTGTTATGTTTTCTTGCTGTAATTACTTAGAGACTTCTTACAATTAAGGCCTGTTTTACAATGTCTTTCCTCTTATAAAAACCGCACAGTAACAACTTTTTCTCTCAACAGCGACATAATTGAGAAGTCAATGAATTTTCTCAAGAAATAAACCTTTCCATGAAATAATCTCCTTTATTTTAATAACTAACACAAGCTGTGCATTGAAATCCGTAGTTATTCGTAAGTTTCCCTTTGATTGCAGCCAGAAACATTAGCCGTAGACAATTTGGTCGCGATATGGCGGGCAAATATCATTTTAATGACCCCAGTCGGGACCGTTCGATAACATCTCCGCTCGATTTACTCCGAATAGGGTTGCCGATTTTCGTGAGAATATCGTGAACGTATGAAATAATGCACTGCTATAAAACTGAGTTAATCAGTCAGGTATCAAGCGAATGCCGAGAGTCGCATAACAATGGAATTTTTATTGTGTCTCGTTTACGCATACTTGACGAGTTAAAGAGAATCCGACACATACACTTATGAGCAATAAATATTCTTACGAACTATTAATATAGCTATAGGTATCTTCGTAGTATACTCCCTACAACTTATACTAGAAAATATAGTATAAAGAAGAAAGCTAATGCATGCATAAAGACTGACCTGGATTTCTTCGTAGAAGCTTTCGTGGGCCTGGAACTTTAGCTTCTTTGTTCATATTGAGGTCTGTTGTTTTCAAATACACTACACACACATTGCACTACTCACACGAAGATAGTAACATAAGTTTTGATATTTTTTTAATTTTGCGATTGTGATAATAAAATGAGCGCACGATTTGCACTCCACGACCGACGAGCTACAACTGTCAGGGTTGCTAGTTTTTGCCATAGACAAAAACATACTACTTACTCTGAACTATAAGTGGCATTAATTAGGCCAGTAATTTTAAAATACAATAAATAATTGCAATTTTTTTGTTTATTATTTTAGTTTTCATAAAAGTAAAAATGTACAGTATTAAAAAAACGTTGCACTCAAAACTTAAACGTTACTTTATACAAGGTGTTTCAAAATAACCAGTAAAGGATGAAGGGAGCTACTCAGAATTAGTAACTTAACAACTTTTTCGTAGGAACATAGGTTGAATAACGCCAAAAAAGATTCTTTTGGCATATTTGGACCAACGTTTTTAGGAGAAAGTTGCTGATTCTGGGTAGCTACATTCAATCTTTACGAGTCGTTTTGCTTGCTGTTTTACATACGAATAGTAAATACCTATCTGATATTTTTGTCACACATTTTATCAACTTCTAACAACAGGCGTCTCAATGAATACTTGATGCGGCACTTTCTTCACTCGCTGCTATCTCTGACAGCCCTATAATAAGTATATTTTGCTCGCAATGAATAGCTTTTGTGTGTATCACTTACCTTTTGTTCTGCGGCAGATGACAGAAGGCCTATGGTTAGAGATTTACGATATAATGTACAAACACTGAATTAAAGTCTCACGGATCGATAGACAGACGACCTTGTAAAGATCGCAGTATCACACTGGATGCAGACCACTTATAACCGGTCACTGTGGAAAACCGTGGGGGAGGCCTGTGTTCAGCAGTGGACGTCTTTTGGCTGATTATGATAATGATGATGATGATGGATCGATAGGAATCCGGCGGTTACTTAAACAAATGAAACAGAAGAATGACCAAAGAATGTTGGTGAACACATGTATAATACGAGATGCTCATGCTTACGAAACTGAAAGGTAAATATTAAACGGACCATTAATAGGACCATAATTATATTTTTTTGAAAATCTATAAAAGAAGAACATGACTGCATTGCTCTACTGCAAAAGTGAGTTTTAGAAATAATGGCGACGGTATTACGCCCAAACCGTGACACTATAAAAATTTGACGATACGAAATCAATATAGTGTGGATTAAGTTTCTTTATAATATGATCATGGGCTTTTCAAAACAACATAAACTAATCTTGATTTAGCCTACTACTTTACACGTTCTTAGTGCGCCTACAAATTAGAGCGCGACAGCAGCGCTGTCGTTCTAATGTGAAGGCTTACTGCTGTCATTTATGTATGAAAATATATCAGCAGCGCGGCTGTCGCACGACAGCCGCGCGGCTAAAGTCGCCTATGTGAAAGCGCTCTAAGTCTGTAGATGGGTACCATAACATTTTATATAGGCCATTCATTAAAATAATTGTTTGTACAGTGTACGTACTACACAAATATCTTCTAATACGATTAATGTTATTGCTGGGCAAATATTTGGATATAGCGCTCCATATAATATTAACGCGTGTATGCCCCGAGGTAGGCGTATAATCTAATTACATAGTTATTTAATTAACAAAACTAATTTCAGACAGGTTTTGATAGAAATAAAATGAAACAAAAGACCCGAAAATAAACGTATTTTCAAAGACCTAAAAATATTTTTAAATTAACCTTTAAAAGATGCCGCTTTCGTACTTGCCTCAAATACTCATGTTTTACCGACTTCATGTATTATTTTTCAGTTTTCAGATAAATGCGAATTATTACTAAAGCTATTTGCGAACACGATATGTGAGTGGGGTCATGATAACAGTACACAGTTCTTATAATGGGTTCAGAGAAAACATTGTAGGTAATTGCCTGTATACTACCTTCCTATATTATTTTTACTAATATTGTAAATGGATAATATATTCGGTGCCTAGCAGACCCTGAAAACTAACAGTGCCGCGTGACTTTGCCCGATACGCATTTATTTTTATAGTTTATTTTTTATCATGTCTTAAAACAGTAGGTTCGTGGATGGGTGTGATGGTTAAGTGGAAAAGTTATCTCTTTTTTATTTATTGCCAGACGATATATGCTATAATCCTATCTGATGTGAGGATCTGTCCAAGGAGGAATCAAGGCTATAACAGTATTTTTCTTTTTTCTAAAACATTTGCAAATCCTTTGATTGAGATTGCATAGTAAATATCTTAAATTTTTATGGGCTCAACCTTTTGAAGATTTGTCCCCAATTTCTTGGTCTTCTCTTGATTAAAAAAAAAGGGAGTAAAGTCAAAGCAAGTCGCTAGTCTCAAAACCCGAAACGATCCTCTGTCAGCAGAATTAGCATACAGTTTGCGTGAGGTAGAGACGTAGGCATCGAATTGTGAGCACAAAATTCGGTTGCTATACGATTTTTCCCTTCAATATCTTTGAGACTTGTTAAAAGGGAATAAACGCAATGTGAACTTTCTTTTTTCGAACACGCAATGGGTGTGTCGGTGTAATGTTGCCAGTTGCTACGACTTTTCAGAACAGTTTCAATCGATTTAAAATGAGAAGAGCGTTCAAGACGATTGTTTTTGGTAAATGTTTTATTGTTACCTGGTCTTATAATACAAGCGGTCCCAACAAACTTCGTTTTATTTCGGCCCCGTTTTATGATTATAATTCTATCCGGGGCGTCGACGAATCCAATAAAGTAAAATTTATGAAAATCAGTCCATTCGTTTTACAGTTAAAATTGGTGTAACACGACTTTCTTTTATGTACATAGAAGATGAGTTATGTTATCAGTGTAAGCACTTCAATATTAGAGAAAGCAAATTTGTCCTGTGGATTTATTATTTACATTAATACATACTTAGTTTCATTTGGTTTTAATAGGTACACTAACACACGTCACAAATTGAGCTCTGCTAGTAAATTACAGCCTGATATGTAGTTTCCCGCCCCTCATCTCGTAGAAACATTCAAATACCTACCAGGGTAAAGACCTTAAGGGAACTACGAACCCTCTTAATTAATGTGAAACAACGAATAAAATTTATCCTCTGTGAGATATGTAACCGGCGGGGTGTATAATTAAAACATCACGAAGGGTTTCGGCTAAAAGAGACTGTCACGATTTAGGAACGTACCTTAGACCTCGTATTTACCTTTTTGGGGTAAAGGCTTTTTGTTCAGCCATCCTTTGTTTACGAAAATTAAAAAAAAAAACGAAATGGTCTAAAGATACTTTTTTTGAAAAACAAATTAGATTTTTAGATAGCTGGTACCATTATTGTTTGTTATTAAAACGTAAAATAGCATGTAGGTATTACTGTAATTGTGTGTATGGGTATATCTAGTAAAAAACATATTATGTCTTTGTTGTACAAAAATACATACTGACCAAACCAAAGCATGCAATCGTCATCTACAAGTAGACTTACTGCAAGTAGTAAACGAACCACATTATTTTATGCCACTTTTGACACCCCAATAACATCATATTATTTTAAGTTATCCGGTACTTAATAATACAGCTTGGCAAGTTTATTTACCCTTCAACATTAATATTGTTCTGATATAAATTTTATTTTATTAAATTTTCCGAGTCACAACTGAGGAAATAACAGAAAATATCTATATAAGATGAAATAAGAAACCAAAAATTGCGCAGGAAATGGATTCGATTCTTTTTTGGTTTCTAATTTCATATAATATGAATACAAAATAACAGTTAGAGTCATAAACATTCTAGAGGAGAAATATAATTTTAAACTTTAGAACATTAGATTTCACTTCTTTTGGGAGGAAACCGTTGATTGAAAACTTAGCAGTCAATATTTACATAATTATGTTTTTGGTTACCTACTATAATATAGATAAGACAGTGTTCTTTATTATATTGAATCAGTTTTAGGAGTATGTAACAGGAAAGCCTTTTTTTTTAAATTACGATAGCTAGATTGCTTTGCTCTATTGACAAAACTATTGAATGCTTTTTTCACGTGGTTAATTCATGTATTGATTAAATCCAATTCAAAACCGATTTTTCGAATGTTAAATCGTTTTTTTACGTATCGTCTTAGTATTTTGTTGAATAGCATACTGGTAGACTTGTATTTATGTATACCAATGTCAGAAAATCGTTCACATGTGGCATTGTTAGAAATTTATCTTTTACTAGCTTTTGCCAGCGACTTCGTCCGCGTGGAATAGTGACTTCTTTCTCCCGTTTTTTACACATTTACCACTATATCTTTGCTCCTATTGGTCGTACCGTGATGTTATATAGCCTATAGCCTTCCTCGATAACTGGACTATTCAACACAAAAAGAATTATTCAATTCGAACTAATAGTTTCGGAGATTAGCGCGTTCAAACAAACAAACAAACAAACAAACAAACTCTTCAGCTTTATAATATTAGTATAGAAGTATAGATATAATACTCAGCCGTTACGAAGGGATAAAACTGATACAAAGTAAGATGTAACTTTGAATCCAATAAAAGCCATTACATATAAATATTTGTTTCTAACTGAAATGTTACATAGGCGATAAGAGTAAGGCAATACAGTTAATTACTGTCTAACTTACCTCAGACTCGTAAATAGTCTGATAAAGCTAAGTTACCAAATAAGGCTATCAAAATGTCTGTAACTTGTTACTAGCTAAATATCGAGTTAGAAGTTTCTAGAGCGTTTGTACCTGTTCAGTCAAGCATGTCGGCATCAAATAATGTTTTCTTGTATTATTATTTTAGCGTGTAGTCATGGGTTTCACTTGGTAACAACGCCAAAATTTTCCTAAGTTGGTATGGACAAAGGATCGTTTCGCTTAATATACTGTTAGGTTTTATGTTCTAGTTGTTGATTTGGTTTAAAAATTCCAAAACCATATTTTTTGAAAGATAGAAGAAAAAGATTTAATGATTAAAGCTAAAAAAAATAACTGATTTGAAATGCTAAATAACCTGAAAAGTTTTCTGATAACACGCTAACAAGATGTTTACGTTATAATTAAGGAATCTGTACAATACATGAATTTAACAACGTAAATATGTGTTTTCATTATATTCAACCCTTTGCTATATTTTTGTCAAGGTTAAATTATTTCTTCTTCTTCTTTCTAAAAAAAATTAAATTATTTGTTGACTACAATAGCTATTTTGGAATTAATTTTACGGTTTTAGTTCTAAAATAGAACATTGTAGTAGAATATTAAAAAAAACGCAAACGGTTCTTCTAAACAGGAGGTTAGTTTTTGTTATAAAATATGAATAAATGTGTGATTTAATAAATTTATATATGAATACACTAGCTTTTGCCCGCGACTTCGTCGGCGTGGAATAGTGACTTCCAGTTATTCTTTAGTACATATTTTTTGTGTATCTTGAACCGTTTTCACGGCCCACGCAACGGAAGGCTTCAAAGATGAAATAATTTCTCCCGTTTTTTTACACATTTACCACTATATCTTTGCTCCTATTGGTCGTAGCGTGATGTTATATAGCCTATAGCCTTCCTCGATAACTGGACTATCCAACACAAAAAGAATTATTCAATTCGAACCAGTAGTTTCGGAGATTAGCGCGTTCAAACAAACAAACAAACAAACTCTTCAGCTTTATAATATTAAGTATAGATGAAATGAATGAATTAAAAAATAAATGAATGAATAAAGGAGTGAAATTCATTTGTGTAAGCTGCAGTACAAAGGCATCAAAGCTATAACTTACTCGTACATGTTTTATTTCTGTCTCTGACGTTTATTTCTTTCCAATCCACGCCATTCCGTATCCGTGTCGCACGTCTTCGTTCTGGATTATATATTTCAATATGTTTCACAATAGAATAATAGATCTAGAAGGTTTCATATCTCTAAGTCTTTTGTAGGTTTAATACCTAAACCCTATTTTAGTCTGGCTCAAATCACCTTATATTTGACTTGGCTTTGCCCAGCAGTGGGACACTTACAAATTAACTTTACTTGAATACTTTCCTTGGTCTCGACACCATGTCTTGAGATCGAATTATTTTCTGATTTAGTTCATCTTTTTTTGCATGCTTTTCAATCCTTTCTTTGCAGAAACTTTTCAGAAGCTTTTAATATATGATAGCTTAGGTATATTTACAAAGAACATGGTTTATTATATTATAGTTGCTTGCAGTCTTACTCAAGATTTCTAAACTCATCCCCTCAACACTCAGTAAAAAAATAAGCTATTAATCATGTGTGTGTGACGTCAAATGTCACGTGACATCACACGCACGCGCGGTGTCGGATTACACTTACGTAAACACAAGTAACTTTTTGGAAGGACAACCGATTACAATTCTGTAAAGAGTGTTTTGTGACTGAATGTTATGTCTATACTTATGTCAAAACAAATTAAAATTTAATATGGGTAGTTATTTTAAAATGGGCCATAATAAAATAACTACCCGAATAACGACAACATTTGTTATGTAGGCATTTACCTGATTGGTCCTGAAACAGGCCAAAATCGGTTCAGCTCAAGTTAAGCCTCGCTTTCAATAGATATTAAATATTAATTATGAGAAATAAAAATACAATGAGTCGTAAGAGTTGTAAAGTTATTTCTTTTATTTTATATTTAAAGACTTTATTGCAGAAATCATGGTGTACAAAGGTGGACTTAATGCTTAAAGTAATGGGTCTACTGCCAACTTTTTCCAAAGGATACATGCTTCCTGATATTTTCTATTCTCAGCTTTCAATTTGCACGCCTCTTTGTGCTCGATGCAGCTTCAATTTTTCTCTAGACGCGTGTCGCAGCTCATTTTATATTCAACGTCCAACTTCTTTGGTTTTACTATGATTGTTTTCTCATACAACAAGTGGTAAAACATAGGAGAATAGAGAATTTAGGCAGTGCACCCACACTACGAAGAGCTTAGTAATGCAGCAATGATCAAACTGCGTAAGATCTCCACAAATCTTTGCAGTTTCCTGTAATATATGTATTGTTTTAATAATAATAATAATAAGCCTGTTTATTTTCCTATAGGTATCTGACAAAACATTGTTTTATAGATTCTTATTTCTAGATTAGTAATAATTTTGTAATTAATTCTATGCTAGTTTACTTAAATATCTTAACTATAGGAACCCCTTTAAGGGTATAGGCCTCCTCCAAGTCCTTCCATTTCTCTCTATTCTGTGCTAATTTTGTCCAGTACTTCCCAGCCGTCTCTTCTATGTCGTCCATCCATCGTTTTTGTGGTCTACCCACGTTCCTTTTCCCCGGCGGGCCGGGCCATATCGTGCTCTTGAGAGTCCATCGTTGGTCTTTGCATCTCGCTACATGTCCAACCCATCTCCATTTAAGTTTTAGTGCTGTATTGTTCTGTTCTGTATTGTTTTACGTATCCATATCTATCTATCTTCTTCATTTTATTATTCTTCTTTATGTAAACATATAAAAAAGTTGTATTAGTTACACCACCTAATAACCTGAGAGCTCGTAAACCGTTTTTTTTTTATTTTTACTTTTTTGAATAGTTCACCGGAATAGGAAGTACACAAATCAAATCATCCCTATTAATGACGTTAAAACATGGGTGTCTACTTTTTGTCTCAATGACAAATTAAACCGTCTACACGATACGACTTGCTAGTGCTATCTCCAATGGTCACCACACAGGAACCAGCACCCAAGATTGTTGCTAATTGCCTGTGCTATCAGTGGTCAAGATACGCTGACGAGACCGTAAAGAGAAACTCTGCACACGACTTTGAATATCAAAGAGCATATTAACATATCTTGATTGCCTGTAGAGCGTTTGCCTAGTGATGAATTTATAAATATAGCGCTGATAAAACGATACTTTAAATGTTTACTAAGTGCAGTGCAAATAGCTTTTTAAACGCTGCTGCTATGATAGCAAACTTAAAGATACAAAGTCAGGCTGTAAATAATTATATATGCCACATAAAAAAAAGGTCTGTGCGCATGTCCGTGCTTCGTTCTCGCTTCTTTTTTTAACTCACTTTAAAATTCGGCTTCGGGTTAGATTTCTTATCTGACACAGTTGCTTTTTACAAGTTCAACTTATACTACATATTAGAATATGGTGCTATAAATAGGGTCTAAGCTTGTCCAACATTATTACACAATGCTTAGGTACACATCTCTTACTACGAAAACGATGTTTACATTATTGTTTACATTATTGCAACGGAACTAGTGTGCAATGCTACGAGGTTACGACCATGAATGTAATAGACAGCCGCGCCTTCGTAGCATCGTAGATTTGTAGTTTGTGGAAACATAACAATGCAGCTCGTAGTTCGTAGCATACGTTTTGATTATGAATGTCGTAGTCTAAGTTTAGGTGACTATAGTGTCTCGATTCAAATAATAATCGACGACGCGTTTGGTGTATTGGTTAGCGCTCCTGAGTCCTGACTACGCCGGCCGGTCGCGGGATCGAATCCCGCAGGGGGCAAATGTTTGTGTGATGAGCATGAACATTTGTACCTTTGTCTTGGATGATAAATGTATTTGAGTATTTATGGGAGACGCCCCCGTCATAATCGTTGTCTGGTGCTTCGTAACACAAGGAAGAAAATTCCTTACCACGAAACCAGACAAATGGTGTGTTGTTTGGCGCATATTTATATTTATTTATATATAAATACATATTTTTATTTCAACTCTCTCCTTCCGCCAAGTGTATAAATGAACGCTACGCTTTTGACAAAAATCTACTTGTGGCGGTTATAATCTCTCTCAACAATACCCCGTGTCCTTCCATGCTAATACTTGAGCATTGCGAACAAACAAGATATAGATTTCAATCTCTTGATTGCTAGCTTTGTGCCGTCACTCGACTCATGTTCACGAGCCGCGATGCGATTTGATAATTACCTCAAATAGCGGCCATAGTTGTTGTGGTTTGTTCGACCATTAACGCAGAGTATGGGGCCCTACTAGGTTAGCATTGTTACTAAAGTTTTCGGATCTGACAATTCATTTCCAAATCAAAATTGATTGGTGGTTGGTTTTACAGGTTTTTGAATTTTGTACTGTTATTATGAAACACTAAAAACTGTGTTTTGCGCACACACTTGTGCACTATAATATATCCCGCGCAGTCGGTTAGTCGAAATCGGATAGGGAGATTATAATATGAAACCACTGAGGGTGGACACATGTCCACATGTACGGTCGAAGTCTTTGCCGCCTTGCCGAAATCGCTTGGACACACGAAAAAAGAACCGGCGTCACTTCAAGCAAAAGGCACGAGGGGCAAGAGACTAGTAGGTAAGGTCTTGGTGATCTTGGTGATCTCGATAGTACGTAATCACTATCTTATAATGAGGAACATAGTAGGGCCTCTTAATGAGGATATTGTTCTGAATGGCCGAGGAAAGTACAGTGATTAAACTGCTATGTATATTAGGTAGGATTTAATAAGAATAAAATCAACATTATCAAGTTACGGTCAAACAACGGGCCGTAATGATATCTGGATATAATATGCGCCAGACAACACACCAATTGTCATGATTTCGAAGTAAGGTATTTTTTTCCTTGTGTTACAAATACCAGATAACGATTATGACAGGGCGTCTCCCATAAATACTTAAATATATATAACATCTATGACTAAAGTACAAATATTCGTGCATATGACACAAACATTTGCCCCTTACGGGGTTCGAACCCACTACAATATCAGAGAGGTGTGTGGAGGTGTCTGCAATAATCGACAATCGATCATCGGCAGGATAATATACAAGTTTAAAAAGTTATTTTTATAGTAACAATAAAAATTTATATGTGGTTATTCCAGCCGATATTCGAAAAATACATGACTTCAAGCTTCGTGATCGAAGGTCGACAATGCTCCTTTGCATTAACTAATGATCGCTGAAACAATAAAAACAAAAGAAACACACACGACTTGCAAGAAAGCCCACATGCATCACGTAAGTCACGCAACCGCGCGATCAGTGGGAAGCCTACTTACAGCCGAAACAAAGCACGAACCAATCGGCTAATGTTCGGGTTAAAGGTAGCTGTCCACTGAAGCTGGCCAAAAACGTAACACGTAGGGTCTACAACTGGCGGGATGCGAGCGTGATCCGGGCGGAGCTAATACGTTTTGCCACACGAACACACGACGCGTTGTGTCCAGCTAATTCAGGCTGTGCTATTGGACCTCACAGAATAAATCATACGCTATCAAAACTTTATCATGGCAACAAAATAATGTTAACTTTAGTCTAAACACCCCAGCTCCCTTCTATTTTGTCTCATCTTGACCACTGCGGGCTACCATCCTTACGTCGTAGACATTCCATTTATTTGAACAACCTATCCGTTTCTCGTTGACTTTTATAATGCGAACAGCAAAAATATGGAAATATTTATAGGTATCCATCAGTATCTCCAACAGATTATTACCCTAACATTTTCAAAGCCAGAGTGAACCGGCTTCTGCTAGGTGAGCTCACTTTATAGTCGTCTGTGTATTCCTTATCATCATTATCAACCAAAGGACGTCCACTGCTGTACAAATGCCTCCCCCGCGGTTTTACACAGCGACTGGCTGTGAGCGGTCTGCATCCAGTATGATCCTGCGATCTTTACAAGGTTAATTGTCTATCCATCTTGTCGGTATTTAAAAAAAACAAATACCAAAGAAATGATACAGCTGACAATAATGTAAGGACGTATCTTATTATATTTTTTTTTTTAATTTATACTTCTTAATAGAAGATAGGTGGGCTAATAAACATAACTTGTTTTAGTTGATGATTATAAAATTATACCAAATTAGATAAAAATATCAAATCTAGTGGATAGTTAGCCTTAGGCCATTTCACATTATGCCCGTTCTTTGTGCTCACGACATGTTTTTCATGTCAACTAGCCTACCAAACAACACGATTATACTCTAACTACTAACTGACACACTACTTACCAACGAAAAAAAAAACATTAATTAATTAATTAAATCTAATTGATATACTCTCAATAAGGAGAAGGTAGTTTTCTTTCCTATATTTTATGTCACATTACTTGAAAAGTTCAGCGTATTAAACGCACTAAATTGATTTGGCTAATAAAAAAAATATGGAATTATTGATAACTCTGAGCATATTATTAACAAAATGAAAAAAAAAGTTTTTGCTAACAGTGGATTCAGGCACTTAGCTACATTCAGAAGGTTATCTACCTATTTAATTTTGATGTTTAGACACTCACATACGCCGATCTACTATGAGTGGACTTCGGTCGAGTAGATATGTGAGATCGATCGATAATCGTTTTTTTTTTAATTTAGGTATTGCACAAAACGCAATAAAACTCAAAAATGAAAATCCATTCGAGATTTTTATACAGCTTTTCATACGAAATTTAATCTTGTTTCATACATACTAAATTACATCGTGGTAAAATAAGCGAGAGCATGATCATACCGTCGAAAGTCTATTTCGCTGTGAATACTGCAATATCACGATTGACTGAACTTTATTTACGGATAGGAAGATTTATACGATTATATTTTATGTATTATATTTCCAATATGGAAGAGAAATGTACTCGTGTTTCTGTTAAGCGTTTACCATCGCTTTGTATTTTTGTGAAGAGCTGTAAAAATGTACTATTAAACTGTCAGAGGTTTAACGCAATTTGAATGCATGGTTAAGCTCTCTGCGGTATTTACTAAACACAAAGTTACAGTTTTGCCAATACTACTCGTATTAGAGGTAGAATAAATATTACAAAAAAAGTTAATATATGTAGTCTTTTGTCATTAGCCTTCTCTTGTAAATAGGCACTTTATTTATTTTTTAACTATAACTATAGTCATTATACCTAGTATAAGTAATTTCTAAATCTACTTATCTTTAAACCCTACCACTGCTTTTGGACAATTTGGACTAGTGCTAAATAGAAGCAACCCTAGAAACTCAGTCACTAATACCTATTTTCAAAAGTTTTAAAATTCTTTCGTTGATCAGAAGTCCATTAATACTTTTTGTACGGTTAAAAATGTTAGGGCGATAAAATCTCATGTTATAAAACGTGCAATAGAAACAAATAAATAAAATATTTTTATTCGACCGGAAAAAAAATACATCAAAATACACGCAGCATGCAACTCAGCATAAGTCGTGGCAGCGGAACGCATACCACGACGCTGATTTTCAGTTTTTGTTTTTTGGCTGTTGTTTTTACTATACCCATTATCGGGTGTGGCCGGTTTAACCCATTATTGGGAGCAAAAAATTTAAATTTATAAAATATCCTTTAAATAACTAGTTATCAGTTCCGAATTGTTCCAATTTATTATTATAGAAAATTAATTTATTGATAATTTCTAACAAAAAACAAAATGGACCAGTAAAGTAAAAAATGTATCCAATCATAGAACTTGACATTGTCCTTTACAACAACGAGTTATCGAGTTTAAGCATTTTAAAGCAGTATGACCAGGTCAAGATAACTACGAATACTCTGTAGAATCATTGTTAAAAATTTTTGCTCCTATTACAGGCCACACGCTGTATATCATTTCGATTTCTGATCAATCACTCACAACAAACAGAATCATATCCATATTATTATGTTTACGAATTAGCTTGGCAAATAATCCTCGAAATGACGTTGATTCAATTAGAATTTCAATTTCAGTAGAGTTTCAGCATATTTGTTCCGATGGCGGAAAATCAATAGAGCAAGCTAATGTACCGTGTTAACGTTCGATAGATTAAGCTTAGTAATTTATGAGCTACATACATTAGTGTTGTGCCTGACTGGCAATTCGATACGTGCCAACTCATTTTCGTGCCCCAATTTGAACTAATAATTTATGTGCGTGCCCTTCGAGAGCTCGGTATGGAAAACGCAGGTTTCGTTTACATAAAGATTTAGCAGACCCTTTAAAACAATTATAGCCAGAATGATAAATTTATAGCTGTTGTAAGTTGTCCGCTATAACTCGCCGAATGTGGGCCCTCAGATGAACGGTGCCAAACACCAAATTACTGAAACGGACCAAATAAGATGATTTTAAAGAGTGGTCATATTTAGCAGGTAAATTATAGGGCAACATACGAAAGTAAGAGCTCTGCCTAGTTATTGCAAATAAATAAAATCCAATAAGATGATGAGCCCTTAGAAGTACACAAATTTTACTTTGATGCTACAAATTTTAACTGCTCGTAGCGCAGTGGTGGCAGCGCTTTGGTAGTAATACCGAAGTTAAGCAACTTTCGGCGCGGTCGGTGTTTGGATGGGTGACCATTCCGACCATATAAGTGACGTACATCACGAGCATCTCCGTGCTTCGGAAGGCACGTTAAGCCGTTGGTCCCGGCTAATATCGATTGGTATTAGTCGTTAAGCCTAGTCAGAGGCCCTATGGGCGGCTTGATAAAAATCTGACAGCAAGGTTGGTCGCTTGCCTTGCAAAAACCCCTCCGCCAATCCGCACTGAGCCCGCGTGGTGGAGTATGGCTCATACTACCTCACATTTGAGGTAAGGCCTTTGCCCAGCAGTGGGATGCTACAGGCTAACTTTACTTTAGAAGTAGCCACAATGCTAACCTGAGAGTACTGGGTTTTATATTCAACTAGTATAGAATAAAAGCTCTAGCAAAGTGAGCCCTCAGACCACACGTTTTAGAAGAAAGTTATCATATTTAGAGTGAAGGTGGAAGGTGTATTAATTAACACCTATTAGTAAAAAAACGTAGTCATTTCATAGTACAAACTTATGTATCTGTGTGGCGTGAAAATATTTCCTTTCTTGAAAAAAAAATTAATTAATTTATATGTGAACAAAATGTTCGTATTAGGGTAACCACAAATCAGAAGATTAGTGGAAAGTAATGGAAAAAATAAATAAGTACACATTTTATTTATTTGTATTAATCAAATCTGTTACATCTGTATAATTACATTATTCGTTAATTAGTTTTTTATCACTCCTGTTAGGAAAATTGACTTTTCATGTATGGAAAATTGCTTTTTTATACGACGTCGAAGTTGATTCAGCCACATTGTGTTAAAAATAGACCAAGACCATAGATAGAAGTTGCTACCAACAGCTACCATCTCTCTGCATGACCTAAAGGTTTGACTGGCAGAGAATGCTTTTAGCATTAAGTCCACCTTTGTACACCATGATTTGTGCAATAAAGTCTTTAAATAAAAAAATAATAAAATATAGCGACTGCAATTATTTATGGTTATTTTTGGTAAGATTGTTCTTAATTTTCAACCTTGTACATGTAAACGTTGAGATTCACGTTTTTCAACTGTAAAATAAACAGCGTTGATAACAAATGCATCTTATGTGCAATGCAAGATCACTGTTCAAAGAATTAAATTTTGTCGTTGCGCGTTTGATCTAGAAGTCCATTTTTTATGATGATCGCTGAGACATTTCTTGACATGACACATTCTTCCGTTTTCTTTCTGCCGATTAGTACCGAGAAGTATCCATTACTTCGTACGAAAAACGTCGATTCAATTTTACTGGGTTATCACTAAAATTTTCAAAATGACAACGTCTCAGCGATCATTTTAGGTCGAATTAACTTCTTTAGAGTGTGTATTTGTCAGAAAAAAATCGTTATACCCATACATAATAATGATTAAAGAACAACACTGGTGTTTAACCAGTTTATTATTTATCCACTATCATTAACAAATAAATGAAGAAATCCATTATTACCTACTATGTTGTATTTTTGTATTTGTCAAACGTTGCTCAGGCGCGGAAGTCTCGGTAAACCACCAGGTGGCGCTCGATAAATGCAAATTTTTTTTTGTCCATAACAAAACTGGTATTTTCGTGTATTTATTGATTGAGAAAAATTGATAAATGAAATTGATTCAACCTTTAAATTTTTTTTAAAAGATTTAGCTACGTAAGTTAAAAGGATGCAGTAGAATCGATGCAGTAGAAAATCTGAATATTGATTTGAATCATTTGTCTACGCGAAATGTAAAAAAAAATTCTTGAGACTTCCAGGAGTCATAAAATATCCTCATCATTGTTTAAGTATTTTTTATCATATATTTTTCTCAAAATACCTCTTAAGCAATCGTACAGCATATACTTTTAGGTTTAAAGATTATTTATTTCTCAAAAAAGACACTGTCACTTACATGAGAACAAATATAACATAAAAATAAGTAAGTTTTTCATTATTTACACATCGTTCGCGCCGATCTATGCTACTTCGTACGTACTAAATTTTAAAAGTAATAAATGTCAATCACAATGAACCAGATAAACAAACAAAAAAACATGAAACCTATTCACTACAACACCTCCAAAACGTATTCAGCAAGTTTCGCTTTGAAAGCACTCATCGAGTCGACATTTTTTAATTCTGTAGGTAGTTTATTAAACAGCTGTGCTCCTTCAAAAGTTAACATGCGCTTGCCGTAATTTGTACGCGTTTTAGGTAAAACCAAATAGCTCGCTCGACGACGTGTCGCGCGCGTAGTAACCTGATGTGTCTGTGTGAGCGTGATTGAGGTGTGGATGGTTTTATTCAATATTTTGCGGATAAGCAAGCAAGTGCTGTATGCGAATAGCTGTCTTATATTCATTAAGTTGGTTTCAGCATAAATTTTTGAAGTGGACGTAAGGTATGGGTAATGAAAAAGAAGTTTGATTATTTTATTTTGTGATGTTTGGAGTTCCGAAATTTTTGTTTTTGATGCATTGCCCCAAATTTCAATGAGATAAATTAAGCGAGACTTTACAAGTGAGTTATATATGTCATATCTTGCTTTACGTGGTATGCAGCGAACTATTGGACGCAAAGACGCCATTAGTTAGGAAAGTCTTTTCTTAATATGATCAATATGTACGTTCCACGTCAGCATATTATCTAAATATAGACCTAGGTATTTCTCATTAGTCTTTTCGTGTATAGGTGTATTTACGATTTTCAGTGTACTGTACGGCGGCAAAGGCTTGTTTTTGGCTCTAAAAATAATATAAGAGGTTTTGGATGTGTTGACGGTTAAAAGATTTTGTTGCAACCAGGTTGTGAGTTTATCAAGGTCCTGTTGGGCAAGCGAAACTAAACTGCTTATTGATGGTCCAAAGTAAAACAGGCAGGTGTCATCAGCGTATAACGTGATATGGCCATTAAGTCCTATGTCATCGATATTGTTTATGTAAGTTAAAAATAGTAAAGGGCCAAGTATGGAACCTTGAGGGACTCCACACCGGATCGGAAGAGCTTTGCTTTGGTACCCATCGATTTTCACAATTTGTTGGCGGTTTTTCAGATAAGATGTAAACATTTTGTGAGCAACACCACCGACACCTATCAAAGCTAGTTTATTTAGTAGGATTTCATGACTGACGGTATCAAAAGCTTTTTGTAGATCTATGAATATCCCCAAAGCTATATTTTTCTGGTCAATATTTTGACGTATTTTAGTAATTAAGTCAAGTGTAGCAGCTAGAGTGTTACTCTTTGGTCGGAATCCAAACTGTCTATCGCTAATGAAATTGATTGATTGTAGATATGTCACAAGGCGTTCATGAAGTATTTTTTCTACTATCTTTGATAGCAAAGGCAACACAGATATTGGACGATAATTGCCGGGCTCCGTCTTTACCCCAGATTTGTATATTGGAGTCACTTTAGCTAGTTTTAGCGAGTCTGGGAAGTGGCCTTTGGCTAATAAAGCGTTGATACATTCAGTCAATCTATCCACTATGAGGCTTTTAATGCATTTCAGGGCCTTGACGCTCACACCATCCAATCCAGAGCTTGAATTAGGATCAAGATTTTCAATAATTTTGTTAATTTCGTTACTAGTGCATGGTTCAAATGATAAAAACGTTGGATTGTTAGACTGTGCAGAGTTGTTATGGGCAGTATTTGAGTAATGTTGTGAAATCTTAGATGCTAAGTGTAGTCCGATGGAAGAGAAATATTGGTTAAAAATGTTACAGATGTGTACGGGGTCAGTGGCGGTTTTATTTTCTGTTATTAGTTTTGTAGGAACACAGCTATTTTTTGCCTTTAGATTAGATAGGTGATTTATGAGTCTCCAAGTCTTTTTCGGGTTATTTTTACAGACGCGAAACTTACCGTAGTAATACGAATCTTTGGTTGTCTTGATAGCATTTGCTGCCTCCTTCCTTGCTTGTAGATAGGTATTTTCTAGTGAGATATTCCTTGGGTTCCTCTTGTGTTCGACCCATAGTTTATTTCTCCGACTGATGGCATCTGTAATATCTCTATTGATCCAGTCCTTTGATGGCGGGTTCTGCTTCTTGAACTTTGTCACTTTACTTCTTTCAATATGATTTTTAATAGATTCTTCTAATTTGTTGAAATCGTCGCATGAATTTTCAAAGTCGTGATTTTCCAAAGATGTATACAGGCGTTCATAGTTCAATGCTTTGTACGCAATGCTCTTCATTTTAGGTGGTTGTAGTTTTTTAATTGACATAAATATTTGTCTGTGATCTGACATTGGAGAATCACACAAGGCAAGATGATAAAGTTCCTTACTTAGGTTTGTACTAATGTGATCCAGTATTGACTTTTTAGTCTCAGTTTCTCTGGTAAAGTATTTTTGTGTTATTTTGTTTAGAACCCTGTATCCAGCTTCAAGCAGTGTGTTTTTGTATATTTTTGTTCCCGTTTTTTTTCCAATAAATTGATGTTAAAATCTCCGAAGACAAGAGTTCTCTCACCTCGTTGTTGTAATTGTGTATCGAGTTCTTCAATAAACGTTTTAAAGCATGTATCTCCAGGATAATACACAACACCTATGTTGAGGGCGTATTTCTTCAATTTTATCCAAAGATAGTTGTTTCCTCCTGAGTAAATTGATTCAATCAGATTATGGGTTAGATCATTATGAACGTATATAGAAACTCCTCCTCCAACTTTGTCAGTTCTGTAATTGTAGTGGTGTGTGTAGTTAGATAGTTGAAGTCTCTGTGCTTGCTCTTCAGTTTTAATCCAGGTTTCTTTCAACTTTTGTTTCGAGTTTCCTAAAAAAAATGATAATGTGGTTAACATACACAAAATCAGTATGGAAAATTTAAGAAGCTAGGTATTTCTTTAAATACTTTATATAGCAATAATATTTTAATACAATTTGAAACCATACATTTTGTGTAAAAAATGCTGTAAACTATTTTTATCAAACAATGACCAGGGAGAGAGATTTCTTATGGAGTTGGTTTTTAGCGTGTGGTCCGAGGGCTCACTTTGCTAGAGCTTTTATTCTATACTAGTTGAATATATAAACCCAGTACTCTCAGGTTAGCATTGTGGCTGCTTCTGCTAAAATTAAAACCTTACCAAAGACATTTTGTTGTAAGTTAAAATTTGTAGCATCAAAGTAAAATTTGTGTACTTAAGAACTGAGGGCTCATCATGTTATTGGATTTTCTTTATTTGCAATAACTAGGCAGAGCTCTTACTTTTGTATGTTGCCCTATAATTTACCTGCTAAATATGACCACTCTTTAAAATCATCTTATTTGGTCCGTTTCAGTAATTTGGTGTTTGGCACCGTTCATCTGAGGGCCCACATTCGGCGAGTTATAGCGGACAACTTACAACAGCTATAAATTTATCATTCTGGCTATAATTGTTTTAGAGGCTCTGCTAAATCTTTATGTTAACGAAACCTGCGTTTTCCACAGCGAGCTCTCGAAGGGCACGCACATAATAATTTCAGCAGTTTGTTTGTAGGGTGACAGTGATTTAGCTTTGAACTTCGGAATGCCACTTTCAAACAAAACTACTAAAATTGTTGTAAGCCCACATTGACTTCAATTTGTCGATCATAGCGCTTGCAATAGTGCCGAAATATCTGAAGCTCGTAAATAGTAAAGTACATGGTAGCAATCCCGTATCTAAGGCGTTTTTCTATAAACGGGTGAAACTTAAACAGAACTTCAAATTACTTCAGAGAAACCGGGCCCTATAATTTTTTTTCTTGAAAACGGGCTAGTTTTCTTTTTTTTGTTAAGAAAAATTAAAAAAAACTAGCCCGTTTGTAAGAAAAAAATGACAGGGCCCGGTTAAGTTTCACCCGTTTATAGAAAAACACCTTATATAAACAAAAAATTAGGTTTCTTATTTAAAAAAATATTTGATTTGCATTTTAAAAGATTTAAATGGGCATGAATTTTAAAGCATAATCAAATTATTTTTCTTATCTTTTTAACGTTTGATTAGGCCTCCGTGTGTATTAAGATACTGTCGAATGAACTAATGTTTTATTACTGTAGTATCACAATCTTTTGCACGTATAGTGTGTCAAACTCTCATTAATATTTTCCGGCTTAAACTTAAACATACTCATGCTCTACCAAACAAGCAGCTAGGAAGCACCCATTAATAAACGTAAATTTACTGAAGGATTACTAGCTTACTGAAACATACTACGTTTACCTTACTGCCTGCTAATTTACTACCAGCAAAGGTCATTGTAAATCCGCTAAGAGTATTAGCAGGATCAAGGCATAATTATTAGATATCTAGTATTTCAGTACAGAAAGGGAGATGTGTTCGCTGAGTCATGTTAAATCTAGTCGATATAAGTTAATTAAAAAAGGTTTGGTGGGATTAGCAGGACGGTAATCCGGTAGATTGATAAGTACATTATTGCACACTACATACAATGAATGATACTTATTTTAAAAATAAAGTAGTTTTCAGAAAGTACTAAACTCTGCCTTAAAAATAACTTATTAAAGGCGTTAACGTCTGCTGCGGTCATATCTTGATGAGTGAATCATTGGTGATTGGCTGAACACATTGCTCTGGATACGCTTATACAAGTGTTCTTTGTGGGATATTACAGTTTCTTTGAACTTTCTTTCTTCCTTTAAACGCTTTTCTTTTCTTTATCAAACCCCTTTTATTGTGTACATTTTTCCCCGTACCAGTCGGGTTTCCTCTTCAAAACATTATTGGCTTAGCAATATATTTAGGTCCAATGCAATGAAAAATGTTTCTGTCTAGGTAGCTTCTTTGATAACAAAATTTTCGGCTTACAAATAACAGCAAAACATTGTTTGCGCAAAACCGTTTGCATGTATTTCAGGTACGCAAACTTGTTAACAAACAATAAGATTCAATTAATTTTCAAAAAGCTCATCGCATAACTCGAAATAATCCCCATATCTTTGTCTTTAGGGCAATTAAGATGCGTTGTTGTTGGGGTGGAGAGTAACCCACAGACAACAGCCAAACCAATGCAAACCAACTTAATTGTAAACCTCTTTTTTATATGATATGGGTTTGCTCTTGTCTCTAGCTAGACTACACCAGACTTGGCGTAGACAGGCACGAAGATAAAGTGAGTTCACCCAGAAGAAGCCTGTTTGCTATGGTTTTAAAAATATTAGGGTTGTAAACAAGGGTAATAAACAAGGCATGGTTTTAGACAGCTGCAAACCCCTATTTAAATAATCAAATGTTCTTCCATTGCCTTGTATGTACATAAAAGAAATTTGTCTTTTCACTAAAACGCACCCAGATTTATTTAAAAAGCGTAGTGAAATTATACCTCGACAAAAAAGGGCTAATTTTAAGAACTTGTTATATAAATTTCCCTGTCACAAGGTGATCTACAAGGATAATGTGGATAACATGTGCATTTTAATATTTAACCACTTACCTCAAGATATTAAAGTGTTAGAGGGTCTGGCATTTAAAAAAAAACTAACCGATTGGCTAATGTTAAATTGTTTTTATAGTGTTAAAGAGTTCCTAGAATATAAGACCAATTAATTAATTAATTACTATTTATTTGTAATATTTGCACGTCTGCTTGCAGGCTGAATACATTTACTTTGTTTGCAATTTAAGATCCAATTTTATGTATGTATTCTCGCAAATAAATTTTCTGATTTCTGATTTCTGATTTCTGTAATTCATTAGAAACACAGATGCGGGTATTTTATATTTTCTTTTTTTTCGCGCCATATTCTCTATTTTTCTCTTTCATAAGAACCTTCTCCTGACAAAAACAAACACAACAAAAAAATACAGCGAATTTGGTCCAGCCGTTTACGCGTAGAGTGACTAAAGGAAATAAGGATATAAAAAAAGATGTGTATATCATCGATATGTATGATGTGCTGGTTTGTTTGAGCTATGTCAGTAAAGGGAGGATCAAGAATTACGTTATTATGTAGATAGGGTTTCGGAGTCATGTCAATGTCTGACGGTTCGGTGCGAGTTACGTGTCACATTTGATTGTTCCAGGTACTATAATTGTATATTAATTACATAACGTCAATGTTTGAGCACAAAATATAGGTTTGAGTTTATATCCAGCAGAAATTTCAACAATGAGCTGTTGGACAAAAGTCTAGAGCATTCAGTGAAACTTTACTATAGTCTCCGTTTCAATACAATAGCACTCATCTATATCTATACATATAATAAGACTGTAAAAGATCGACTTCTGTACATTGAAGATTTTTATGAAAAATTGTTACAGGGGGTCTTAATTACCGTAATAGAAGCCAAAACAACAATTTTTAAAATTTTTGTCTGTCTGTCTGTCTGTCTGTCTGTCTGTCTGTCTGTCTGTTTGTCCGGGCTAATCTCAGAATCTACTGGACCGATTTTGATGGGGCTTTTTTTATTTGACTCAGCATCACTTGGAGAGTAAACTAGGATAGAAATAATCACGCCAATAGACTTAGGGGGTAGGCAGAAAATATATATATATAAAAGAAAGTCGTGTTTGTTACAACACTTATAACTTGAGAACGGCTGAACCGATTTAGCTGAAAGTTGCCGGGGCCGGGGCTGGAGTAGCACGGGACCGGGACGAAACGGTGGGGAGGTAGCTTAGTACCAGGAGAAGGACATAAGATACTGCATATAGGATACTTTTTGTCCCGCTAGACGGGGCCGGGGCTGGGGTAGCACGGGACCGGGACGAAACGGTGGGGAGGTAGCTTAGTACCAGGAGAAGGACATAGGATACTTTTTATCCCGTTCGATGGGGCCGGGGCTAAGGCGGGACGGGGCCGAGGCGAAACAATTTAAAATAAATGTGGGTGGAAATGAATCTGTAAAGTGTTTTAATTCAATGTGTAGTGTTTCCTCCATATTGGTTTGTATAAATTAAATGAATATTTGGTACTTTATGGTACTTGCCAAAGTATAACAAAACAGTGCCATGAAAAAATTTATATTTAGATCCATTTTTTCCACACAACAAAGTAAAATGTTAGTAAAGTAGTAGTTTTTTTTGTGGCAAAGTAGTAGTTAAAAGTAAAGTAACCATATTATCCTATCAAACAAAGGAATTCCTAATCGAAATACAAATTGTGAACGTCCAAATAATCGGTATGGTCATAATAATTGATCACCTTTGATGTACCTACTACTTGCTTCTTATTGTTGTAATATGGCCAATTTTAATGATAAGTGAGTACTAAAATGTACTATATAAATACTTTATATCTTGCGTACTTATAAGTACTTATACTTAAGTATCTTATTTGTAAAATCATAAGCCTATAAATTAAAAATTCTATCCAAAGTCACTATTCCACGCGGACGAAGTCGCGGGCACAGCTATTATATCCTAATAATAAAAGCAATATTCCAAACTTCTGTGGAATATAAATTTCAGTAGTTTTTTTCACTGTGGCATGACACATTTTAAAACTTGAACCTACTAGAAGTAAATTTGTAATAAAAATTATGAGTAAATTTCATGAAAAAATGTTATCATTCTCATGAAAAAATGGTAAATCAGTGGCAAATTGTCATTCAGTACTTGTGGTTGTCGAACGAGCTGAAAGTTTCGACGATGCACGATCGCGATACGATTACGTTTTAGAGTTCCGTACGCAGAAGGATCCTTTGTTATGGTTTTATTTGTGAAATTGCATATAAATTTACATCATGAAACTTCTTCTTAGCGTGTCGATGGAAACTCACAATGGAGAAATTACAACGTAACAGCCCAGAATTCAGCCACTTGTATTGCGGATCGACTGCATTTCATTAAATTCGCTGGCGTGCAGGTGTTAGGGCACGCCGGGCACGATGTTACTCGTAAGTGTGCCATAGTTTGCACATGGAATAAAAATTCTCGTCGCCATAAAAAAAAAAACTTTTGAGTGTAGGGAAGCTGATACAAATATTTTGAACTCCTCCTAAGTATATACTGTCTGATTAGTCTCGTTGTAAATTTTACTTTTCTTCTAGAATTACCATCTCTTTGACTTTCACAGGGTTGGATTGAGGCCAAGATGTAGACTACCTACACAACGCAATGTGAAAAATAAAAAACTAATTTTAATATTAGTATCATCATGCTGCAGAAATCAGTAGGCCTACCGCGCAAGTGTCGTCGACTTGAATCGTCGAAAACGATGCCGATGCCGACGCTGTCAAATAATCCGTACCGCGCAAATAATTTAGCGTCGATTTGCCGAGCGTCGAGAACGAAAATGAATGGAAAATAGCCGTCGACTTGCGGTCCGTTCTATGCAGCACATTCAATTTATTTCAAAAATGTTGTTGAAGTATTTTTACGATTTTGTTGGTTGAAAGGCACTCCAAGGAAAATTTTATCTGAGTTTACTTGATTTCATAAAGAAAATCACTTTATTCCGTGGTGTTTAGTGTTTTTTATTCAATTTTCATTAAACGCGTGATACGGTAACGGAACGTAAAATTTATTATTCTATTATAATCTGTGTTTGTTGACATGACACTGACAGCCGGTTAAATAATTTTTTGACGTTTATATTTCGTTTTCTAATCTGTGATTTCGTGATAAATATTTGAGAAAATGTAAACATTGTTTTGCACTTTATTACTTACTTACTCAAAATTTGTTAGATAATATCTAACAAATATTATCATAGTGAATTCATTCGTATGTATTTTGTAGATGCCAGCGGCAAGAAAGGTAAGTTTGCTGCAGATGTAGCTCCTCGTGAGCTTCATGGAGAGACAGGAGGAGGTCCTCCTTCCACTGAAGTTTTAACTCCAGTGGAAGAGAGGATTTTTTCCATCATTGGGAGACAGGCAGTGTTGGGGATGAGGAAGTGCGGATCCCATTCGATGTATGTTTTTGTTTTTCTTAGCTTACTTCATAAGCCTTGTATTCATGGTAAACTTTCATAAAGCAACAGATGAAATACAATAACCAGTCTGAATTGTTAAGGCTCCTGACAGTTTGTGAACGGTCTGATACAAACACTTTGCTTTGCACATAATGCTTTTATTTATCTGCATCTAAGCAGTTTCGTTTTTCTTTGTAAAACTTGCGCTCTGCGACGGAGCGCGGTGCATTGTGTTGACCGCCTTAAAAATAGTATCGGTTCCGACATGGACAAGGGCACTGCAGGTTTGTTTTCAGTACCGTTTTTATTTTTCCAGACCCCGCGGAAATTCCGCAGCCGCGCTGGGCATGGGAGGCGAAGCAAAACCGCCTTGCCCTGGACCAGCGCAGGCTCGAGGCTGACGAGTGCAAGATTTCGCTCTTTGAGCGAGTGGTGGCGCTACTTGGGCGCTCAGTCGTGGCCCAGGAGAGAAGTGCATCCGCCCAATAGGATGCAGCAGCTACACTTCTTGAAATAAAAAACCTACTACTAACTATAATAATAACATTGTATTTTACTTACATTCTACAAAAGTTTACATACATTGGGTAGGTATTGAAATTAATAACAGTTATTTTTCAATCAATACCTTTACTCAAGAACCCCTAGCCGTAAATCAAAACTACCATGGTGTAGTAGCTTGATGTGCTGTCGCCCGTACCTAACTAAAGCTATTGAAAATGTTTTCCTTAATATAAACAATTGTTTTATTAAAAATGTTTTTCTATCAAACCCAACTCCCAAAATTCCTTCTATAATCATCTTCCAAACACCCTTTAAAGGAGAGGTAACATAGATTAATCAGAATCATAATTTTAAAATGAAGTTTGGTTAGCTAACACTTTTAAAATGTTGTTTATTAAAAAATATTTACCCAATTAGATTACACCAATTACTGAGAAGAATGGGCAAGAAACTCAGCCGAGAATACTTACATTTCAAAGACCATATAAGTCAACATAAATAACATATTTGAACTTAAGTATTTCAGGATAATAATTTACATTTTAAGGACCACATAAGTCCACTTAAATAACAATTAAACTTAAGTATTTTAACTTAATCCTAATTATATTTTACCATATGAGTCCACATAATAAGTGTATATCTCACTACAAGAACATTAATGGAATGGTAGCCTTTTCTGTTGTAGAATGCCTCTTCATGATCGCTTGGTCTTATTATAGCCACATGGTCCCATGTATACAGCCGATGACCTCAGGAAATCCAAACTTCTTATTAAATCTGAAAATAGCTTAGTATTAGGTATTTCAATATTTATTTATTGTAACTTCCTACCATTAATGCAATAGAATCAAAATTAAGTACCTCAGTGCTACAGAGACTCGTTCCGTCAGGGTTCGAGGAAATTTTATATATTTCCTCAAAATGGCAGGAGTGTTGAGAGCCTTTGTTACATCACGCAAGCAATTGGATGTTGATTGTTGGCTCAGGGTGAAGAAAGTCATTTTCCCTCACACTACTTTGGTAACTACCGGTAGCATAAAAATTCAATGCAGTCAGTATCTGTAAACATAAATATATGTATGAGGTCACAATTGGCCCTATGCCTGGAAGAATCATTGAATATGCCACATTACATACGTACCTTAATTTCGGGATTTATCCCACTGGTCCTTACATTTGTGGGCAAGAGTAGTACAATATCTTCACATAGCCTCACAAAATTTGCTTTATGAAAACGAAACCGTCCGATGAAATCGTTGTCGGGAAGCAACATCGGCCGGGCCTATGTGCGCTCCATCCTTCTGCGTCTGATGTTTATCTTCTTCAGCCGCTGTTCCTCCTCAGCCACCATGAGTGCCACCCAAGCCATGGTATCGCCGCCTGCCTTCTAAATCACAAAGAAAACAAAACAACAACAGCAAAAACAATTAAGTATTTAAATAAAAAGATAAAGTGTGCTTTAATTAGTCGCTAGAAAGCAGAATAATTCAAAAAAGCAGGCTAAAATTGGAACAATCAAACGTTTTTACAAACAAAATAATCAAATCGACGACTGATGAGATGCCGTATTGAAATGACATTTCAAGACGACGGTTCGCAAATCGACGTCGGTTTGGATTTCTTTGCGCGGTACCATTTACTGTCAAACATAGCGTTTCATTCGTTCTTTTGCCCTATCTTATCTGTGCTTTCACCGTCGACGTCGATTGTTAAACTGACAGCTCGGCTTGGGAAGTTGCGCGGTACGAAATGTGCCGTCGGCTGTCAAATGAAGTCGATGCCGATGCCGACGACACTTGCGCGGTAGGCCTACAGATTACAAAATATGTAAATCTAGCTATACAGAACCATCGATGAGAAATCAAGACTCACACTTCATCCGCTTTTAATCCCCGTTCCGCGAAATTGCGAGCTGACTTAATTATTTTTGGCTTTTGTTAATCTGAAACTCTTTGTTTGCATGTTAACTGTATTTATCGCGGTGCGCGTACAGAATTTAACCGTATTCATGTAATTCACCATTTATTGTTCTTTTTGCAAGTTGCTATTGACAGAATTTACTAGGTTTTCAAGATACCAACAACCATAACCAGGGTGTCATGCTTGAAATAGGATCGATGGGTCTCAAGCGGCTGACAAGGGGGTGTCGGCCGCTCTTTGCTACAGGCCCGTGACGGTGGTGTGCGTGTCCCGCACGCCGTCTACTGGAGATCAGGGGGCTACTATCTGCCCCTGAACATAGGTGGTGCTTGCAAACGAGCCACAGCCAGAGGCGGGGCTGAGGAAGAATGCCTAGGGATATACCCAGGGCGATAACCCGCAGCACCCCCCTTATATGGCACAGGAGGACACCGACTGGTTTTTAGTGGGTATACCCGCCCTTATTAGGGTGGGGGAGTCCCACATAACCCCTGGTCTCCCCCGAGATCAGCGGGTAAGCGAAAAGCATTTTCCAGTCGAAAAAAAAGGAAATAAAATCTGATTCTGCTTAACAAGAGTGTGTCTATCTACTCATTGGAGTGCTTTATTAGATCCGGTTGTAAGATTAATAGTTAAAACTACTAATGGTTATATCGTTACCAGCGATTCAGTGTTTACGATTGTGCGCGTTTTGAAGAAAAATACCTTATTTATTATATTGTTTTAAACTTTCATGGTCACTAACATTAGAATAGTTAGATACAGGATTGCTACCAGGTACCTTATTATTACCTTATTATTATTATACCTTATTCATCATCATCATCATTATCAGCCGAAGGACGTCCACTGTTGAACATAGGCCTCCCCCAATTATACCTTATTAACCAACAGTTATTAAAATAGCCATTCTGACTTTTGGTTAAAAGTTATTTTTTTTTCAAAATCGTAAGCACCTACTCAGTTTTATTGTAAATTAAAATTTTTGGTTCATGTTTAGTACTTACAAGTTAGGTAATCAGTCAGGTATCAAACGAATGCCGAGAGTCGCATAACAATGGAATTTTTATTGTGTCTCGTTTACACATACTTGACGAGTTAATCACGACATAGCTCATTGACTGTACAGTTACGATATCATCTGTGCAAACAGTAATTAATGCCCAAAGTGATGATCAGCCCCGTCAGTTGACGGGGGACACGAAACTTGAACGAAACTTTTGCCATAAGTTGGTTGCAAAAGCATATTTTTTTTACATCCTCGACAGATAATGCCATAGATAGCACCTAATAAGCGTGCCAATTTCTACCATAAGTCGTTCTACTAGTCCTACCGTTCTCCAAATGGCCAATTAAACCTGGCAGACGATCCAATTTTTTAGCCCAATTAGTTCGTGGTCGCCACTCTGCTAATCGCTAAGCTTAATGATCCGGCCTTTGTAATGACAGATTAGGGAATGTTGTTTTTACAAGACAAGAGCGGGGGAAATTCAAAGCGTAGGTACATTTCTTGCGCTTCATCCTTTTGATTTAGTGGAATCATTGAATCAAAGTAGGTCACCTACTGTAAACCTTACTGTTTGCAACTTTGGTGGGATAGCCTCTTGACTAGTCAAGGGGCTATCCCACTCATACTTACTTACTCATACATATGCTCTACCAAACAAGCATATCAAATTATCTTATATTATATTATCAAATCAATAACAGATAATCTCATAGAATTTATGATAGGTATACTTAATCTTTTTTAATGATTTACATTTCTGAAATCCATGGAGGAGGCCTGTGTTCAGCAGTGGACGTCCTTTGGCTGACGATGATGATGATGATGTCATTTCTGAAAGTAAATGAAATCCTACAGAGTGATGAGTTACATTCTTATTTCAAATAATTTTGACACTCGCAAACTAAAATTTTCCGGACCATAAAAAACATTTAAAGTACTTAACCTACATAACAAGCTGAACTAACTTGATGAAATGCTAATTTTAGTAACCAAATCCAGGATTTTCCGATGTGACTATCTAGACTGCTTTATCAGCGTTCAGCGGCGACGAAAACTTTCGATTGATCATTCACAGACTTTATCGGGGGTGGTTTTATGTAATTTTAAACGCGATTTACGCCGCAGATTAATAGTAAAATCTTTGGCTAGCAATGTCAAGAGCGAGTGAAGAGCATGCGTCCAGCAAACCTCCGTCGCCCTCTTAAATTGCATGGAGGGGATTTTGTAGGTAAAAAATATTCATAAATGATAAATATACGCCAGACAACACACTAATTGTCTGGTTTCGTGGTAAGGAATTTTCTTCCTTGTGTCACGAAGTACCAATAGTAAATATCATCGACAAATCCCACATAACCTATTGCCATCATTTAGCTGGGCAGTAGGTACGCATAAAGCATTTTCTTCTTAAAAAAACAAAAAAACATATATTTATAGTGAGTGAATAAACTACCTATATTTATGATATAAAGTAGATGTTTTAATGAATTGTTTGTCAGCACTATCAATGCCAGTGGATTAGAGTTTATAACTTTTTACGCATCCAAATGTTGCAATGTGCTGCTTATCGCGATACGTAATACCCCTCGAGAGTTCAAACTAACTGTGTCAGTATTGATGTCCTACTGAAAGTGGAACTCTATGAGAAATTCAAGAGGAAATTGTTGCGACATGACTTTCACTGCAAAGTTTCGGAAGCAAAGTTGAAAGATGTTTGGGGTAGCGAATAGTTGAAAGAGGTTTCATTCTTATTGATGTAATATATTTCAAAATAAAACTTCTTTAGGTTATCTTAGTTAAACTAATTTTCTTTCATTAAAAACATGACCTCACATTTAATATCAAAATAAATTTCAAAGCGCAAATGGAAAATTTCTCTTTTTTCAATTAATTAAAATAAAAGTTTACGTAAAATGAAAAGTGGCTTTACAACTGAAATGTGTACAAGCTGTCTAATTACTTCGCTAATGAGCATCTGGAGGGCGACGTAGAAGTGTACCTTGTCCGATTTTACCTCTGTGCCTTCGTATAAAAGCTCCTTGCACTGACTCACATTTCTATTTGGAACTGAGAAACGAACAAACATTTTGATTTCCAGGATACCTGCTACGTTGTGAATGGAAACACTAAGTGAATTGCAGCATCTGAATTTTGTAGAAAGATTCGAATGCGGAACTGTTGCACGTTTTTCATCGACCTGTTTTTGTATGCATATTTGTTAATTTGAATGAATGAATGAATTATTTATTTGCATTTAAACGGGGTACATAGAAGGTTTACAATCAATTTGATGTCTAGCCCATTTAGTCATTGACAAATAGCATGCAAATAGTTATTTTAAAATAATAAGCCTCTAATAAAATTTATTCACAGTCAACATGTCAGATCTTGTAATAATAACTAGTAACATGAAATATGGGATCCTCCCATATGGAAGAACATAAACTACATTAGCGTAATTGAGACTTCAACTATAGTAAAAGAGAAGTTTGCTTTGTGCAATTGAATGGTTCAAATCTGCATATTACTTTACCGGTAATGCGTTTAAAGCTAATTAATGTGAAGCCAACCACAACCCTTTTTTCTGTTATGAGGAAAAGAGATACGAGAAGCAATAAATATTTCCTAGCAATCACTTACCAAACAGTTTCTGTACTCCAAGAACTTAAATCATAAAAAAAAATTGTACTACCACGAATTTCTGCGTCATACGAGATTATTGCGTTCAGCACAATTTATTTGATTTCTCAAAAACTAATTACCTATAAGTACTACTATTTTAAACAGTAACACAAGTTTATTTGTGTAACAAATTAAAAGATAAAACACGGTATGGTAAAAGAAAATTGTTCATATATTTCATATAAAATTATTATTTTTCAAAGTTAGTCATCAATTTCAATAAATTGAGGTTAGGTCTTGTTTAAGACATGTAGCTATTTCGTTTCTTATTAATTGTGCTTATTTTTATAACTTCTACAAGTACATAAATTTTGGATGTGTTAAGCTACTAGCACTCGCAAAAATACAGCCTGAAACCAACACTATTCGCTAAAAGCAACGCCCCCGCTCTTTGTGCTGAGAACAAAGCTGAAAGACCGACCTGAAAGCATTGCAGTAACTACTAGAATGTTCTGATATACATGTCCTGAGAATGCGGAACAAAAATTCGTGTGCGTCCACGCTTGTGCAATAATTATTCAATCCATGGTCTTTTTTGTATGATTATGGCTTAGGATTAGTTGGTTGGTTTTGGATAAATCGACTATGTATTTAACACGTATCTATCCACTTAATACAGGATGACTTTGAAAACATTGGAAATATTTTAAACTCAGAAACTACTCATGATTAAGTCCATTCTATATATTAAAATGAAAATAAATTGTTATAAGCTATCATTTGATGAAACTGAGATTCATATTAAACACTTTAGAATTGATAATTGCTTCAAATAAAACTAATAAGTTAGTTTAAGATTTTCTAAATTACAGTATCAAAAAATTACTCCACCTAAATGGATCCTGGAAATCGGAGTGAAACTTTATGATTTTTCTCGTTTTGATCAAATCAATTGATTTTAATTTTAATATGTGGAAGGGACTATAAATCATGAGTAGGTTCTTAGTTTAAAATATTGCCAATGTTTTCAAAGTCATCCTGTATATAGGCACATTAAGTAAGAGTCTGAGACTTTTTCGCTATTTAAGTCCGTGAAGGATTTCTTGCAAAATCTTTCTGCTCCAAGCATTGCAAAGGACATCAGTAGATTCTCACATGTATGGATAGCACAAACGTTTGTACGTGCTTTGCGTGCGCTATCATGGCGGCATATAAAATTTAACGCTCGTGTCAATGGCATGTTAAACAGACTGTGCGCTGCATGCTGAAAAACAATGATGGTTTAAATTCGCTTTTGCAGCCAAGTGTCAAATAAAAATGTAAAATATTTTTGTAGTTACCATTACCCTTTGGGGGTGGTTAAATTTCATGAAAGTGTTGCCACTGTTTTAGTATTGTTTACCTGTTGTATGTTACTTTATGTAAACAAAAATTTTACTGTATCAGAATATTTTCGGTAAATAACACTTTTGTGCCTATTTAAAAATCTGAAACCTGCTCGGTTTGCCGCAAAAAAACCTCATAGTATTTATAAATATAATATGGGAATTGTTTTAGTTTTTCAATGTTAAACGTTTTTATTTTTTAATAAATTGTAAGGTATAGAAAATTGTCTGGCTACAAAATAGAAGCAAGAAATCAGCGAAGTGGATCTTCAATTCAGTAAAATTTTGCACGAGAGTCTGACTCGCACTTGACCGGTTTTTTTCACGTATCCACAAACAACCGGTTAGCTAGCAGAATATTTAACAAACGAGTCGCCAATAGAAAAATTGTGTTTGCAAAATCTTAAGAGACAGACTGACATGGCGAAACTATAAGGGTTCCTTGTTGGACTGCGGAACCCTAAATCCTGTGTTTAAAAAGAAGAACATATTAAACACTCATACCAAATGGCCATCGCAACATTTCAAGTTATTTTCGGTTACAGTTATTGAGCGCAATAATTACTCGTACTCAACACTGCTTACGGCGATACATTTGCGCCAATTAATGAAAAACCAGTTCAGATTGATGTCTGATTATTTTCATGCCAAAATTAATTTTAAACGAACAATCTGCCCCCTTACTCTGGACACCAATACCGATCCAATGAATATAGCCATCCCTGTCACATGCATACACGGCCTGGTATGAGTGACAGGGATGGCTATAATCATTGGATCGGGTTTTGTGTCCAGAGTAAGGGGGCTGGTTTACATTTTTGAAATCAGTTGATAAATATAAGTAACACCTACCTTTGGTTTTATAATTTTTCTCATTTTCTGGAACATATCCGGCTTTTATATGTTTCAATTAAATGGCATTTTTGTTTCGAACCGACTTTTAAAAGTAGGATAAAAATTTAAAAATAGGATTTGTTTTGTAATTTCCAATAATAACCGTAGGTACGCTTTTTATAAATCAACAAAGTTAGTATCGGCGTCAGGGAGGCCTATTCTCGTGCAGTTCGTGTACGATAAAAGTTTCGTTACGACCGAATTTTATTTTCATGTCATGATTTCTATGCATTTTGATTTCTTTTGTACGGTAGTTTTTTTACGTGGATATATTACTTAATTTTTCTGTATTAACAGTGATACTCGTAATCGAATCACCACACGAAATAAGTTCAATCATGCGAGAATCAGTCTCCAGACTCTGCCCAAGACGTAACAATGAGAAGCCGATTTATTTGTTCGCCGTTCCGTCTCTATTTACTCCCAATATAGTATACTGTTATGACCGCCATTATAGACAAAGGAAGCTTGATACCGGGTCAAAGGTAGGTAAATAATCAGCGGCCGTGCCCAGTCCGCAGTAAATCGACTCTTTCTCCCAAGTTCAAGACCTCAATAATAGCGTGTTCGTACGAAATGTGGCCGAACGCACCAATTTACCCGACCCGGCCCTCACTCCTTTCGAAGTATAAATAGAACAGACGAATCACAAAATGTTATGAAGGTCAGAGACGCGCACAAAAAGAGCCCATGACGATTCACGTGGCTTTCTTACGACAAAAAAAAAATCCATCGCATAGTGTTTTTTTAATAGTCCATCGCAAAATGCCGCCACACCTTTAAAGTTTCTTGTTTTCTTTTATACCTTTTTATAAATAGTATTTTATCATTATAATTAATAGCCAAATGACGTCTTCCACTGAATACTGGCCACAGTTTTGTACAGCGACCGGTGAAATAATACTAACTAGCAAGAATTCACCCATCTAGAGTATTTTTTTCTAAGAACATAAAATACATTCGATCGAATGTAAAACTTACACACAATGGCTTAATACACTAAGGCCCAATTGCGTGATCGATAGTAATGATAAAATGACTTTACCAACGGTTGTTTATTTACGATTATGAGTCTTTTGAAACAAAAAAGTTTCTTAACCAATGGCCATTTGAATAGCAATTCTGATATTTTATTAAGGATTTTTTCTTCAAAACACACACAAACGTAAATATTTAACCGCTGCTAACGATATTTTGCCATTACTGACGATGAGGAGATTGGGCCTTAGAAAGAGTAACCTGGCTTTTTTCCTCAGTCTATGCTACAACCCTCAGCAAGGGTATCTTCGGGTAAAGAGGCCATCCAATCCCCGGTTTACCGGAAGGGTGCGTTATTTTTAAATGAAACGCTCCAGCGATCGTCTTTCAGTTACTTGCAGGTACGGCCCAGGTTTGCTAATGGGCCGTAAATGTTGTTGATGAGAAGGGGAGGGATGGTGTCAAAAGCACCTTTCTGAAGCAGTTTGGAGTCATAATGTTTACGGTGTAACACCCCCGTGGCTCGGTAAGCACGTTACGTCGTTATCATGCTATCGTGGTATGCCATGCATGATCTCGAAATTCGAGCACGAATATTTGTACCTATGTTTAAATGGAGAATATCACTATTCTTTGAGAAAGCCGTTACAAACCAACTTTAACTACAAATAATTTTCCAAATCTTTACTTGAAATTTGACCAAGAGTTTAGTCTTTTTGAAAGTTTTAGATTAAAAAAATAATATTCATGAACAAGTTAAACTAGTGTTAATTTTAAATATCAGAGTCGAAGGCAAAGTTGCCTGTTGACTAACAAAGTTTTGATGTCACCAGTTTTTAAATGTGGTTGCCATTAAAATATTTTCTAGCTAGCATTTTAAACTTTAGTCACAATCTCTCTATTTTGGTTTTGTAATGAAAGTTTTCATATGCTGCAAAATCAAATGACTATGAAATTCCCTGTTTTCAAAAAATATTTTGAAAACAGCATCATCTATGTAAACATTGTGAATTTATATTTCCAGGATTACCAATCTGATCATCCTTTACGAGAGAATTAAACTTAGTCGAAAGGTCTAAAAAATGCTGAAAAATTCAAAATCAAATAACAGAGCGTAAATGCAATATGCGTCCCATTTTACCCCGAAAAAGAGCAAGATACGAGAACATGGGTGAATAGCGGGGAATTTTGTTTTTTTTAACCTTGTTACAAAATTGCTTAACAAGCTGTCACATGCGTAGGTGGCACTTTACGCTCGTCGGAAAAAATTGCCACAAAAATTCCCGCGGAAAGGAAAACGTATGGGTCTTTTTGTCGCCGCATCGGGCAACCGGTCATTCGAATTTGACTTTTCATCGATATTTCAAAATCCACCGTCAATCCATGGTCAAGCTATTCTTGTTAATGGGTGAACTGATGTTGTGAGTAAGCCATCAGGATACAATTTACTATATTTGTGCTGGTAAATGTTGGTAAGTTCAGGCTGAGCTTTGTCGGCACTTCTATCGTTAAATCGAGTCTTCTAGATACAATTAATACCTAGTAGGCATTGAATTTTAAATTAGGTAATTATTATGATCCGGATTTATTTAGTTAGACACAGAAGATTCTCATAGATTGATCCAAGGAAAGTAAATAACGTAATTAACGCATTACGCAGAATGTAACTGTTTCGCTTGAGTCAAAATTTTTAAACATAATGCCAGTATTGTGCATAGGAAGTTAACCAGCTACACTTTTTGTTCGCCCAGCGGCGGAGCATTTATTCTTTGTAAGCCTCTCAGAAAAGTTTCAATATTAAAAGTTAAACGGATCGAATCAACACCAGACCTTTTCCCGCTTAAATGCACAATACTAAGCCCACCTTTGTTCACATTATGACTTCTTGTATTTTCTGTACATCTTTTAAGTGCAATAAAGAATATAATAATAAATAATAATACTAAAAAGCGGACAAGAGCTATAGAAGATTAACTAAGTTGATACTTTGATAAAGGAGGCAGGGATAGTAGGCTCCGCTTTATTTCACTACACGCAGCTCAACTAATCAATGTTTCTTTCGACTCCAATAGTCCGACAATAGTCTTGTGCCGTTGTTTGCTCCTATGTGCCCAACCAATGTCACAAAGAGTAGGTATCTCTGTCTTTAAAAAATCATAACCAGGCTTCGTTTCTGATAATCTTTTAAGCTAATTTGTGTACACAATGATTACGTATTTTGTTAAAGATATGTTGAAGGAATCAATCTCTTCATAAATTCTCAAAACCAGATGTAGCAACGTTTATCAAATTGTAAGTAAGTTGGTATGAAATAGATAACTAGAACGATGTTTAACGTTTCTCGCCGAGATATCTGCCCTTGGCGACAAAACTTGATGAACAGTCTCGATTGCATAGTAAGGTAAAATAAACCGACACAAAAGTAAGCCTTCTGTTTTGGCCATTGAGTTGATACCGACACTTTTTCGTTGAACAACGAGGAAAATCTTAAACTTGTTTAGCTGGACGTAATTGCGAGCCCTCGCCAAGATAAGCCGTTTCTTTTTAATTTTCTTCTGGAAATTACTTCAATTCCCTCGTTGAATAAATGAGGACTGTTGCACTACCTACATTACTTGCTTTTTTAATTTATTTTATTACCGCGAGGGCATAATGGAGGGGATCAAAGAGGGCTCACAGATAACATCTTTCTTAACTAATGCAGCATTAGGTTTAATTGGCTTGTCTAGGTATGACATACCTACCTACGTATCATCTCTTTAGGAGAAAAAGTGTTGAGGAAAACCTGAAATTTCAATTTGCGGTTGATATTATTGTAAGTTTAGGCTTAAAGTAACATAATGTAGTACTTTACACGAATTAAAAAATATATGTGATACCCAATTTGCGCTAAAATCAAGCTCAATCCAAACATATTTTTTTTAGGTAACATTTTTCAGAGAACAGTATTTCTCCAAAGGGTTTTGAAACGACCTGTCTGTATATGTTTATATTTTTTCTCTTTCACCCTTCTGTTTTTACTTTTATTATATCCATAGAGATCTCGCAAAGTTTCTCTCTTAGAGAAAGGTTTGATTAACTACTTGGATCCTGAGAAAAAGCTTCAGCAAACTGAGACTCGAAACAAAATGGAATGCTAGTTTTGTATTCCACGCTGAATCGGCGGTAACAAGCTTAATACTAGTAGTTTGTAATTAACAAGTTCGCTTAGTCACTGGGGTTTAGCAATTCTTTAATGGGTTTTTAATTTAAGTCTATTATGGGATGGATTTAGTATTGGTTCACCTAAAGCAGTGTTTTTGTCTGAAAGACAATGTTTCCAATAAGAAGAGCCTCTTGACCGCTATTTTATTTATAATTAACGGCCCCAAGGTATAGATTTCGGATAGATATAGCATTTACATAAAATATTTAGGTCTAAGTTGTAGGTACCATATTTTATTTCAGTGCGAAGCAAAAACGAAATAAGTGAGTACTTAGTTCAAGTTTATACAGCATCCACATGCATTTTCAGAGGAAAAGTTTGGACTAACTTTGCCGATCTAACTTTCTGCTCTCTACGCAGATGAGGCATTAAATTTTAATTTTAAACTAATGCCGATGAGGAAATATCAGGAAATGTTTAAAAACAGGCGTACCTACCTAAAGCAAGAAGACCGGAAATGGTTAAAAAAGTGTAGTAATCGCATGTAGCCAACATCAAAAAATTAGCGAAGCGGGTAATATTCATATTCATATTCATTTATTCACTTCATAATATAACAATAATATAATTTAGTAATTGTACTTACTTAATTCGATTTAATAGAGGTAGAAAGCAAACCAGATTCAACCAGTTGGATGCGACGCGACGTTCGGACAACAACACGTCAAGGTAAACACTGCGGGTATCTTATGCAGTTGTATTAAGGGTGGTTTTCCAACTAAAATGTAAAACTTGATGTGCGGGCGACTACTCAAACCTCATGGGATTCAATTCCATCCCCGTTACTGCGACATGGAATCGCTTGTCTGTTGTGTTTGCGTAACAAAGCATGCAGTGCTGGATCATACACGAAATTCGCAATACCTAGTAGACTCGGCCGCATGTCAAATATATCGAAATATCTCGCATGTTTCTCATTTCTTTCCGTTCAACACACGGTTGAAATCTGCTTGTGGACTTTTATGAACTGTGTGAAGGTTTATTTTGCACTGGCTGTACCTGTAGATATGACTTTTAAATGTTAAACATGAGATATTTGCAATACTTACGTAGGTAGACATCTTCAAAAAATAAGCATTTAATATGATAAGTATTTCTTGGTATTTGATATGACCACTTAGAATCTTTTAATTTTCTTGTTGTACACATAAAATGCAAATAAATAATTATAATGATTTTAGAATGTTTCTTAACACTCAGTGTCATAATTTGAATTGTTAAAGATGAAATAAGAAACCAAAAATTGCGCACGGGTGGGACTCGCCATAACCATAAACAGACGGGTAGATGGCGCTAACGTCAAGCAATGACGTATCCCTAAGAGACCAAGAATTTCGCGCGGTCGGACCGACCAGCACGTAGCTCAATTGGAAGAGCAGTTGGCCCGGTAAGCCAGAAAGATGCTGGTTCGAGTCCCGCCCGTGTGCAATTGTTGGTTTCTTATTCCATTTTTAACAAATAATTTTATTTTTGATTTGAATTTGTTGTTGGTCAAATTTAGATTTGGTATCTGAAATAGTGAATATAGAATAACAGGGGCAGGATTCAAAGAAAGAGCACGAAGCCAATGCGCCTGTGAGTTTAAAAGACTTCACGCTTATCATTATATCAAATAATATTGCGTCAAAATATTTAATTTATTTTGCATGGAAGTAATGGAATTAGTAATGAATAAAATGAAATCCTTTTTATAATCCATTACTCTTTTATCATACACTGAAAAAAAGCGTTCATCCAAAAAGCGTTACAAAGAAGTTGCATCCAAATTTCCAACAACACAAAATAAATGTTAGAATCACAATACATTAAAAAATCTAATGCTGATGACTTTTTTGGCTAAAATAATTAAAATAATTGTTGCCATGGTTCCTATTGCTATATCCATGATGTTTGAATTCGTGGTTCCGATGACAGGTGTCATCATACCACTTTGATAAGTCTGCCCGAGGAATCTGAGAGCATGGTACATGATCGTTCCTGAAAGGAATAAGATTAGAATTAATTAATTCTATTAAACTTCAAGAAGAGTACCAACCCAGGTACATGATCAGCAGTGATTAGCAGCTGTTGATTGATAGAAATACTTCATTGCCACATATTCGTACAATGTAAAATTTTGCTACAGCTTTATGCTGTAGAGAATCTTGACGATAAATAAAGAAATCTGATACACTCGAAATAATGTCAACCTACCTACATTTTATAAAGAGCTAACTAACAACGCACTTTATCAGGTTCAGTTGACAGTTTTTGTTTTTATTTGTTTTTGCATGTCTTTACAGAGATCGTTGACTGTAGCTGCTGTAGATCGAATATTTCTTAAGGTTTCTGAAGCACGAGTAAATTCTTATGGAAAATAAATATCTGATTCGTGGAACTCTTTTTAGCAATATTTACCAACCTTTTACTTATTTGAAGGTAAAAATATGAAACTTTTGCCTTTCAAAAGTAAATAAGCCAGTTTAACGATCCCAGTTTTGTATTTAACCATAGTTGAGTGGTAACGCACTCAGACAAATACGAGCCAGTGTGGTTGAAATTAAGCAAGCGTCATACAGAGGCACCTAAATTCAAATTATTTTGATGTGAACCCGATTCTATTTAGAGCACTCTTCGCCTCTTGTTCTGAATAATAAATGGCTCGTACTTAATTGCATTCCAGCATTCCATTGCAACCAAGAAGAGATGGTGTCTCACTTAATTTTCGCTTTTAAATGCAACGCCCAGACCTCGGCGAAATAGGATTTTATTTGAGACTAGAGGGTAACCAATATTTGACAAAATGAGTACAATAAATAATGCACAAAGACTTTAAAAAATAACTAAGTATGTTTTATTCATAGCCACGGAGCTATTCGAAATATTTTTATTATCAAACTCGCTGGAAGAAGTAGATTTGTGAATCGCGAGTCAATTTACTACTTTTTTTTTGTTGCTTACGACATCAAAACATGTCAATGATAAATATAGTATATAATATTATTACTTCTGTCCCACCCTGTGTATTTCATGTAAGCAAACGTGGTTACCCTCGGACAGTAGAGTACTATTATTTTGGCGTTCATAACGAGAAACGCTGGTATTTTTCTGTGAAAGTAATGAGGTTGCCACGGTACTTGGTTACAAATGGTGTAATTTGAGTTTGTTGAATTTTTCCTGCCTCATAAAGCAGACAGTTTTAAAACACTTTGAAGTTTTGACGGTATATAAATGAAAAGTGCGGGGCTAAAATACAGGCAGTAATTTTGTTGATAAATGAGAAGTTATGCTATAGCTAGTTATCCAGGGAGAGATAGTTCAAAACAATTTAAACTTAGGTACATAGTTAGTACTTGGAATTTTGCTAACCCTTGAGTTTTGTAAATACTTTATTGACTTAAATATGTACCTACGCAATACTGCAACTGTGTAAGGTAAACAAATTAGTACCTACTTTGGGATAGGGTGCTCTTACAACCCTTTGTACTCATGTGTGACGTACCTTCACGCGTCTATTATGCAATGTTTTTCCTTTAATTTTGACTCGAAACTTGCGTTGTGCTGGAGCTAGTTCATACGTTCATACTTAGACAGGTTTAGGTAAAATAACAAACGTACCCATGATCCACATTGAGCAACGCCCGTGGCTGTATATACTTGATGCCTTCCGCGTTGTCACACGCCACCCGCGCCATATTTGTTTTTCTGATCTCGTGCAATTGAGCTGCAAATATTTTTGTTGACAAATGAACGGGCGGCCAAATGGAAACTGCCATTCAGCCGGCAGCTTTGACTACAGTTGTTTGAACTGCATTCAACTAATATGCGGAAACCAGTTATTGAGGGAGTTACTGATTCGAAAAGCTGCATGCTCAGGCCATTTGAAAGTTAATTTTGTTTTGTTTTTACATCAAATTGGTTAAACTCTTTTTTCCGTACAGCTAGGTTTTTTGAATAACAGAACAGAGGATAAAGCTAGAAGGGCCATCACACTTAGATAATCATCGAAATACTTATAATCTATTTTGGTCAAGGCGGCAACACAACACATATCGACCAGGGATCGAACCCTAGACTTAAGACATGGCAACACTTTGAAAACTACGCGACTACAGAGGTCTTCCATAGTATCAACTGTTTGTACAACCAAAAGACACAATTCTACTCACGCATAGTAAAACTGTGGTACTGTTTCCCTCTCTCGAACCAGAATCTATCGCTGAATCGGAACACGTAGAACTGCCTTGCCATGATGCAGTAGAGCGTCGGGCCGACGTGAGTGCCAGGTAATAGGTCTTCTGCCATAATACCGGCTAGAAGATCCACGTCTTCTATGTCTTGGTACAGGTTCATGAGGGTTTCCATTTTCTGGGCGTAATGAGTTTATTAATAGAATGAAAATTGCACAAGGACACAAATACCTAATTAGACTAGTCGATATTGTAGATCTAAAATAAGACATTAGCGGTTAAACAAGGCTAACTTGAAGAGGTAAAACTAAGAAGCCACATAGATAAGAGTGCGTTAAAAAATGAAAGGTATAACGGGTAGAGAATGCCATATGGCGTTAAGTATACCTTTTGTACAAATTTTGTTTGTGCAATAAAGTATAAATAAAATAAAAAATGACTTATTTATCAAACAGTATAGCGAAACTCTTATTTACAAGACAAATCATTGATTAATGATCAAATTTTTGAGCACACACCTCAACTAAACTGTAACTTAAAAGCTATGCACAAAAGTTGTACCTACAGTGCGGACTATTTCTCAAGCTTCTAATGTGATTTTCTCTTTAAGAATATCAACTGACCTCAGCGCTCATCACGTCCAAAAAGTCATGGAAATGCTTGGCTGGCTTCAGACCACATAGTTTTCTATAGCCATTGTAGCCGGGTATACCAAAGTCTCTTCCTCTCTGTATGGCTACAGCTGGCCGATCGTGAGCATGCAGCAATTCTCCGTAGGCTTTCTCTGAGAACTGAAAGTAAATTTCATTTGAATAGTACTCCATGTATGCCCACTTGCTCATAGACCGTATGGCAAAACGTATTTTCATTAGGATTTGAACTCTAGGGCCTAGACTTATAGAGAGAATATGTCGTCGACCACACATGCAATTGGAAGTCATGTTTATTTAGCTAAGGTTATATTTATTTATTTATTTATAGCCTGAAAGACCTTAGAAAATATAACCTGCCCGCTTGCGCATGATGATTTAAATAAATCATCATTCTGTCTCTGTCAGTTTATTTGACGTTAATAAAGACAGAAATAGGTTTTAATCCAGGATTTTTTTTATATGATATGGGTTTGCTCTTGTCTCTAGACTATACCAAAGGCATGGTGAACGTGAAGCAAGCTCGCACAGAAGAAGCCTGTTCACTCTTTAGATTAGCGTAATCCCAATTTTCATCATCATGCGTAAGTGGGCCTAAGAGAGTCGTATGATTTGGTCACTTACATCAGGGTCTTGAATATCGTCGATCTTGGCAGCGTTCTGATAGAACAGACCTCGGTTAAGTTCTTCGAAGTTCATGCTCTCTTCAATGAGCTCTTGTCTGAAGTACGTGTCGCTGAGTGAGAACTCGCCGACGTAGTTGTAGTGTTCATTGTATTTCCTGAATGATGTTAAAAATACTTAAGACAAACTTCAGCATTATAAATATAAAAAACAAAGGTTCTTGGATAGCCTTTCTAAAAACCCTATACATATACAATGTAGTACGTTTATAAAATATAAATAAATATGCGCCCGACGACACTCAAATTGTCTTGGTTTCGACTTGATATCATACAACGATAATGACGGGGGCATCTCCCATAAATACTTAAATACATATAATATCCATGACTAAGGGTCAAATGTTCGCGCTTATCACACAAGTGTTTGCCTCTTTGCGGGACTCGAACCCGCGAAGGCTGGCGTCGTAGTCAAGAGCGCTTTCCACTGCATCAAATGCACCCAACGCGTCGGTAAATGTGCGCTACCTCACCCCATGTTGGTTTATGTTACTAATTATTTAAGTCATCGACGATATAATAGAACACTTCTCATTGTACCAACAGTGCACGCAAACCGCAATCACTTGCTTTATTGAGTCTCCTGCGTCCCACCGCCTTACAACAAGGCATTCTCTTAATTTTTATCTACAATATTTAAACCACTTCTTCACATAACTTTTTAAGCGGAGAAACCAAAAAAATACATATTTCAAGAGCTTCATTATCTTCTTATACCCGAGTACTTATGATGGGAAAAGCCTATTAAACAAAACATTTTACTTGATCCGTCCATCCCATAAAGTGTGGAAGAATCGTTTCACCAGTTCGTATTCGGCGTAAACAAGAGGCTCCAGGCTTTCGTCGTATGCTGTCACGTACTCCACATGATCAGATATTAGATGATGGTTTAATAAATTCTTGTAGCCTGTGCAAGAAATAAGCCACAATATAAGTATGAAGTCGTATCTACTACATAAAATATGAAATAACTACTTTTGATATGTGAAATGTATTTTTCAATAAAGATCTATCCAACCGCTGCTTATGAGAAAAACCAGCCAAGTGCGAGTCGGACCCGTGCATTGAGGGTTCCGTGCCACCCTTAGCTGAATTCGGGGTCCAGTAAATTCCTATCGAAAATATCACAATATTTTTTGGCAGCAAAAATAACTTAGTTTTTCATAGTATTTGTATGAAAGACAACGAAACGAATGGCAAAAAACGGAACCCTTATCGTTTCATCAAGTCTGTCTGTCTGTCTGTCTGTCCTTCCGTCAGTATGTCACAGCCAATTAATTCTGAAACTTTTAGCATTACAAAGTTTAAACTTGGTAGATGATGATGATGATATGTTATATTTAAGGAGCTCCCATACATAAAAATAAAACCTAAAAAATACAAAACTATGCGTGTGGGGTCTATGGATAGGTGTTTTAAAATGCCATCGAGGTTTCTAAAAGAGGTCAAACACTATGAAAAACAAAGTTACATTTGCTGTCAACAAAATATTTAAAAGTTTCATCTGTGTTACATAAGCTAATAATTTTAGAATAAGTGGCTGTGACATACGGACGGACAGACAGACTTGACGAAACTATAAGTTCAGTTTTTTGCCCTTCGGCTACAGAACCCTTAAAAAGGCACTAAAAAAACAGAAGCGTCTTTCATGTCTTTCAAATATCTATTGAGAAACTAGTTGGTTGAATGGCGTTAGACTACAAAAACACTTTATAATATACGTATTTCAAAAATACCTTCATGTATCACAGATGGCACTTGTAAAACCTTTAACTCAACACAGGGTAACAATACGCTTTTCACCACATAAAAGACCAACATCTCGATGACAACAATGAGAATAGTTGCACATGAACTGAAAATAGCGGTATAAATTCCTAGGCGGAACACGTAGAAATCATGTTAACGGGTATATTAAGTTTTCTCAGTGATAATTAGTTGTTTTTGGGCTTCCAACGAGGGACCGGAGGTACCCTATTAGTCACGCTCGTTTGTCCTGTGTGATCAAACAGAATATGCAATTTTGGTACTTATCGTGTTAAATTAAGGATCAAAGTGTTCATTTTTAGGCTGGCTGCTGTGCCTTTTTTCAGCGTTCTGCTTCGAGGTACTTATTGTTGAAGAGTTTTGTTGCTGATATATTTAATACATTATTGCAGCATGTTTTATATGTCACGTCGTGATATCAGAGTATCCTATTTATTGTCAGAATGATCAAGCTTATTCGCTGGCCAAGGTAAGAGGCCAGTCTTTGCATCGTGAAAGCATATTTTGTAAGATGCCTCGAAGAATCCGTGACCTGCGCGGTAGGATCATTCAAAAATTTCCCGATTTATATCCATTTTATTAAATAAATTTATTTAATAAATTTGACTGTTCACTTACCCATCAGCACTGGAAGAAGTTCATAAAAGAATATGTTAGCTGCTGTCGCAATGTTGATCTGTCGCGCAACTTTGAACAGTCGGTCGTCTTTCCAGCAAGGGTTCATCTCGTGCAACTCCCGTGCAATTCTGTTGTGCTCCCGGTAGAAGAATATCGTCATTATTGTCGTCGGTATATCGAAGTTGCCGGCTTCGGGGTAACCTATAGAAATGTAAAAAAAATATACAACATACACATCACATACTTTATATAAAAAGGTACCACACAAACAAAGGTAAGCATATCAAACATCTTCAGAATCTATATATATAAATATTCCAGACGATTTTAACTCTATGTCTACTATGCACTCTTGACAAAAGATGTAAAACATCATTTCAGTAGATATACAGGTTGACTTTGGAAACATGGGCAATATTTTAAACTAAGAAACTACTCATGATTCGTAGTCCCTTCCACATATTAAAGAAAATGGAAAAGTAAAATAAAATAAATACTTAATATACAAAATGCAACCAATGAAAAATACATTTAAAAGTTACATTTATAGTGATACCTAAACAGCTTTGATAATGATCATTCAGCAAAGCTAAACAGAGACAAATTATTGCTAACGAAACCTACCTCTATATTAATACGCGAGATAGACGAACAATCGTTAATTTAATTATAAGCAGAATAAAATAAACGGAAATGAGATACAACAGTTCACACTTAATGAGCTGTGCATGTTTTCACGGAAGGTAAATGTAGGCAATATTTATTTCATATGAATTCAATGGCAAAATAAAATTTGATTTCATGCCATTATATTGTTTCAAGGATCGTTGTACCGGCATTACTTTAATTATTTTTCAGCAAATTGGCTATACTGAATCGAAGTGTTATATTTAATATTTTTATAAGTAATGGTGAGTTTAATTATATTGGAATTAAAAAATACAAAATTGTAATGAACCAACAAAATTATACCACTTCTCTTATATAAGGAAAAACGTCAAGATTATAGTTCCCGGTTCAATCTGTCTGTGTTCTAGAAAATCTTTGTGTAAAAAAATTTATCCTTATTTCCCATGGTTCCGTCATCACGCGTGAACGGCTGGACTGTGCCCCAACCACGAAAAACTATCGACTGCGTAAGCGTATCGAGAAATGTCAATTCGTATGGAAATTGGACTAGCGCCCCTGGCAGTGCGTAAAGAAATTACTTTTTAATATGGATTTTGACATTTCTCTATACGCTTACGCAGTCAAAGTTTTTCGTGATTAGGGTACTGATTACGCTAATTCTTTAATTGTTGTGTTTGTTATTGTCAGTAAAAGGTTCTTATGCAAAAAAAATATTAGAAAAAAATAGAAAATTTGAGAATGGGTGGGAGATGGTGCCGGGGACGAAACGATGGTCGCCGGGAAGTACAATGTAACTTACCGAACTTGTAACATACAGGAGACTCTCCCCTATTCTGGAAACACACGTCTCGAGTCTCGTTTAGGGGTACGTGGCGGTCTCTTCTTTTCGCCTCTTTAAGTAGTCCGTGCTCGAACATCCGAACGGCCTTGAGACTCTCATCGTCAACTCCGTATATTGTTGAAAGGTCCAGTAGCGGTGTCTGATAGTTTATCTATAGAAAAAACGTATTTCGAAACATAATAAGGCAGTTCCACTCATTATAATTAGGTGTTCAATTTCAATAGACTAAGTGAATAGCATCAGTGTTTCCAATGGATTATACCCTAAAATTTTCAAAGTAAGAGTGAACAGGCTTTTTCTGGGTGAGCTTGCTCCATCGTCGTCTCTGTCTATGCCACTGGTCTAGCCTGGAGACAAGAGCGAACTCATTTCAAATACAAAAAAAAGAGTGAGACAAAAGACAAAAAAAAATACGATAGAATAAAGTTCTCCGGTCAATGAATTGATAATACCAGTTGCAATGTCAGTGGACAGCACCACGGTCAGGCCGTGTGCCGTATCCATGGAGAGGGGTACGTGAGGGGCGCGGGTGAAATTTGTTATTATCTATCCTTTGCCCGCTCTGAATTTTCTAAATTTTACTATTCATGTATCTGAGGTACCTACATAAATTATTTTAAATAAGCAATTCTCAAAGTGATAATTTAATCACAGTCCGTCCTTCTATTTTTCTAAATCTCGCGCGTATACACCATATCAACGCTTTTCACTAACCTAAGGACCTACAGACATTAAATCATTTTTTTTTAAATTAGGTATATCCTACAGTTCTCAAGTAAAAGCTATTTCATAAAATTTAATTTCAAAAGTTATCGGTTCAAGGCGAGCATGTTTCTAGAATTTCGCGGCCGTAACAGTTCCGTACTTATAACAAGCCTGCGCAAACGCTCAAGTTGTAAAGTCGAGCGTTGAAATGCGATGTGAGAATACTTTCGGCGTTCGGGAAACTTGTCTGCTGCAGTCACAGAGAATATTAAGACTTTAGACAAATTTTAGGTGTTTTAGTTTTTAGAATAAACTAAGAAATATATAATGTTTATTGCATAAGATTTACCAATCAACTATGTAGTTTTGACACCTATAAATAAATAAATTAAATTGTATAGACAGATTAAAGTGCAATAAAGATTAAATAAAAAAATACCTACCTTGTTTTTCAACTAAGAAATTTTTGAAAATCATGTCTTTGTATGTATGTTAGGGTTAGCATAAGAATGAACAAGAAAAATATATATAATAAAAAATACAGATAATGAATTTAAAAGGCCTAGTGGTCCAATATTTAACATCTAAAAGAGGGCATAAAACTGCAATCTTCTTTGACTACAACATGAATTAACATCGAACTCCCAAAGCGCTTACTTGCTCCGGCATAGCATCTTTAGGAACGCAGCCAAGGTCTTGGTAAGTTTCTATTCTGGAGTAGTTCATGCATTGTATGCCAGTCACTCGGAGATACGGGTCGTCTAGAGGTACTGGTATTGGTGCGCATCGCGGGTCCTTTTCACCTTCAGGGCGACAGCAGTATGGCCGTTTTCTTAGATAGTCCACTGGGAATAGATAAAGTTAAATGATTGGCCTTGCTTACATAAAATGAGGCACAGCAGCATTTATACAAATCTTATTTTTTTCACTTCTTGAATGACGAAGGCGATTAGTGGAAAATTGTAATAGTCTCATTAACTTTTACAAATATATAAATAAATTATTTGCATTCACAAACCCATAGAAAATATGATCATCATACAGTGAAATCTACATCATCGTGAGAGGAATATACAATATAATCCAATATAATAGTTTTACTACTATTTGAGAGACGGAATTCGTTGCGCCATCTTTAACTCTTGTCATCATTATTTTATGATGCCAAAAGTTCAAGATGGCGCCAAGTAAATAAAGATGCCAAGGCATCTTTATTTAGTTTTACAGTATTTTACCGACTTCAGTGGCTGAAGTCTGAAGCAAAATATATGTTTTTTTTTCCTATAATAACCTTTTAACACATGTTTAATAAATCGTACACTAATTTTGTCTCAGCATTTTTCGAGTTCCACCTGGTTGTTTGACATTTAACAGGAAAAATATGTTGAGACTTCCAACACAGAGAAAGGGTTTTCAATTTTGCGGATTATTAGTTTGTGTTATTTATAGCAACATTCATAAATCATAATAAACTAATCAACAAAAATCTTACGCGGGCCGTCGACCAAACTGATGTCAACATTGATGAACTCCAAGAAAGCGGCAGCTGCGGCATTAAAAGTGACCTTGTCCACCACCCGACCGGTGGACTGCAGCGCCGTCCTGACCTTCCGGGCCGAGGGTAACGGTTCACCGTGCTTGTTCTCTCTGAGGTCACCCACTGGAAAAAAAAATTGGTTGCCTGTAAAGTCGGTATACGGGCGAAAGTTTTACGTGACAACGACTTTTGATGTCTGTCTCTCTCGCTCTCGCGTGCCTCTCACTCGCTCTCATTGTGGAGCGCATAACGTGAGCGGAGCGTAACGCAGTTTCTTGAAGTGTCACCCGGCAAACCAATTTATAAGACGTTGTCACGTCAAAAACGTTTTGTCTGTAGATGCTTGATAGAGGGAGATATTGAAAGAAAAAGACAAAGAGGAAGACCTAGAAGAGTTTTTATGACCCAAACAAAGGAAAAGTAGGACGTCGAATCGCACCAAGAGGTCAAGGAGATGGCATGGAATACAGATAAATGGAGAAAACTTCACCAACAAGAGCATAGCCCTTAAATGAAGATGAAGAAGAAGGCAAAAGAAGGTGAATAGCTTGTGCTGAATCAAAATGGCACCACGGTATACGACTCGTTTGGTGTGGTTAGCGCCCCTGAGTACTGTCGCGGGTTCGAATGCAGCAAGGGGTAAAGGTGTGTGATAAGCACGAACATTTGTTCCTAAGTCATGGATGTTATATTATGTATTTAAATAACCATAGAAGACACCCTCATAAACGTTGTCTGGTATTCGCAACACAAGGAAGAAAATTCCTGCCTTTGAAACCATGACAGTTAGTGTGTTGTCTGGCGCATATTTGTGATGTATAGTTCGTATTCATAATACTTAATAATCCATGTTTGTGATTAAAGCAAATGAGATGTTAAATCAATCACTAGGTACAGATAAAAGTGTTGCAAATAGTATGATCGATGTAATTTGTTTTGACTATCAGTTGAACTATGCAAATATCAGAAACGTTAGGTTTTATCTACTAAAGCAACCTTAAACATTAGATTTTTCTAACCTAAGGAACCTAAGAAATGTACAAGAGTAACTATAGATAGAACTGAGAAGCCAGGCCAGCTATCGCTCAGTCATGTGTAGCATATCTTCAGGGGTCCTATTTTTGAATCACTCGCTTCAAGATGACGCCGAGAAAATCACTCGCCATATCCAAGCGAGTGATTCAAAAATAGGGGCCCAGTTTATTTTTATAAAGTAAGTTTGGGACCTACTATGTCCATAATCTGGCTTCAGTAATCTCATGTAGGGTCCCGAAGCGGCGCCCCGCGTCGGGTGTTTGTAATTGTTGCACGTTCCATCGACTCGGCTACCTTCGTGTGGCGTACACGGCTTCAGTTCTATTGCACATTGTCTGTGGAAAATATACATTGGTTATACTTATAAAAACATACGTTGAGTATACTTTGTTTAAAAAACTCCTTCATGCCCCAAGTTTTATATTTTTCACGTTATTATGTACGTACAGTGCTTCTTTCTTTTACCGTCCTCTCCGCAATAATTTCCAAATTCAAATGAATGCATTCAAATACAAAATAATATTTGTATTTTTATTTAAACAATATACGAGTAAGTAATCACTTTTCTTGTGCACATAAAGAAAGAAGACTTAAAACTTTAAAGACTTTTTATAATCAATTATTACGAGTAAATGGGATAGGCAGATTTTTTAAACTCACACAAGCGTAATTCTTAGATAATTGTTAACAAGCCCACTGATTGCTAAGTAGATTTTAATAATGTCAACTTGCAGGGTATCGTAATTATCCTACTTTAAACTACACTTCCATAATACAAATGATGACCATCCACATAACAGTATATTTCATTGAAGATACATTTTCTCTTTAACAATATACCAATTGAAATTTATTTTGAGAAGCACAAAGGCAAATACCAGGAACATTAACTTTTGAACCTCATTCAGTAATAATAAGTAAACTGCAATGATATTGAATATTTAATCATGCAAATTACAATGTGAAACATTACGTGAAACGTTTTAATCAAATATGGAAATTCAGTGCCTTTATTCATCATGGACAGGTTAAGCTCATTCAAATGATGTAAATGGGAATAAGTTTTATTGTTACGGTTGAAAACAAATAATGATAAGTTTAAAGCTCAACTATGTATTATGCCAATCATTTATGGGACATTTAATTGCTACAGCAAAAAAATTGTACTTGAAATGTCGGTGACATTTTATGTTCTCTAAATAAATAAATGCAATTTTGATAACATTTAAATGAATTATAATTTGTGCAATATAATAATGCAATATAACAATGCAATTATTATACATACGTGATGATCAAATAACTCTTAATTTGCATTAGAATATATTTATTCTAAGTAGTTAAAAATAATTTATTAAAACGTAATTAAAATAAGTTAATGGGTCTGCGCCCCGTCAAAAAAATATATTTTTAAATAATGTATATTAGATTTAGAGTAGGTACATACTTCGCACAATCCTTCTCCTGAATTATCTTCCCACTATATCTGCCAAAGAGTTCGCCGCCCCTGACTTGAAGAACGATTGGCATAAATACTAACACCACGTATAAATAATTCATTTTTCTCTACCGTTTGCTAGGACCTCTGAACCGATTGTGCTCTAAAGGATATTTGGTAAATCATCAATGCCTTTGCAATTATTACGACAGTATTTCGTAAATGCGCCTTTCCTGCTCACGAACTGTGTTAACCGATCAATAAAACTCGTGGTTCTTGTTCATTGATTTTATTTTGCATTAATTACGACAAATATGAATATGAATTATTTATGGCTATGAATTTAGTATAAATCCTTTTATTTGATTTATATTAATTATTTAATTAATAATATGGAATGCTAAAAAAACTAAATTACTGGTAATACGAAATTACCGAATCAGGTTCCATTTTTGGGATACGGTACCCTAAAATTGAAAAAGTTAATTGAAAAGGTTATCGTACAAAAATTAACAAAGAAACATTCAGTGATACGTTATGATTACTGCCTATGCCTGGCATACATACGTTTTATAGGTTATATTATTACATAGTTTATGTATACTACAAGAAACACTATGCCAACTGTCAAAAAATCACAAATTACTGAGTAGGCCAATAGAGTATAGAAAATTGTAGAATAATAAAAAAAACTTGTGAAATAAATTAGTAGAATACGTAATTAAAAGTAGTGTCCCAGTACAAAATAAGAATTTCAATCACTAATAGAAGATAAAAATGAATAGTCGCTTATATTTTGTGTATCATTTTAGGCTTACACCTTCTTTTGGGATTTCACTTCATACCGGGACACACAGTTTATCCATTACGTCATTTTCAAACAAGATCATAGTGTCGAATTATGTTGGATTAATCCACAGTACTGTACCCTTATCTCGAAGAACTATCGAATACGTTTATGCGTATCGAGAAATGTCAATTTGTATGGAAATTGAACTAGCGCCCCTGGCGGTGCGAAAAGAAATCACTTTTTAATATGGATTTTGTTATTTCTCGATACGTTTAGGCATTCGAAAGTTTTTCGTGCTATGGGTACTGGTCAACGTCCTATCAGGCATTCCGATTGTAAGGTAAGCTCCCCGGTCACTGTCCCTGTAAATTCAGAGATAAATATTCAACGGACGCCAGACAAAGATGGCAATTATTCATCAACTTTGAAATGGATAAAGTTTTATTTACATTGTAAAGACGTCACGGGATACATCGGGGGAAGTTTTAATGAGTTTTTTTTACTCGTCAGTAAGTATAATGAGAACGTGGACAGTGAAACGTCAACATAAGTAGCGGGAATCCATGACGAGGAAAAGTAGCTGGATCTGGCTTCTTTAATAAAGTAAATAAATAAATATGCGTCAGACAACACTCTTATTTTCTGGTTTCGAAGAAAGTAATTTTCTTCCTTGCGTTATGAACCAGACAATGATTATGACGGGGGGTTTCTAAATATATGAACACTAAGGGCCTGTTTTACCGTCGACAAATAAGCTCTAATTATGTATAGTATGTGGTGTAACCATAGAATTATTATCCCTTTTGGAATAGCACGACAAGAGTGAGATGACAGTAGGAGAAAGCTGTGCTATAAAAAGAGATGCGAGATGCGATGTAGCAGAACCATTTTTGGCGGCTGTCAAACAGTACGGCGTCCCATGGAGGCTCGCTGAATTACTTACATGTGTTTTTTTAGAATTTCAAATGAAATTAAGACAAAATAACACATAATGCATATTTACGAATATTTTGTGCAAATAAATAATTTTTCGTTTTACACTAGTACTGCATGTTCGTTCGTCGACTGTTTATCATGCGGTAAACTATAAATGTTTAACCTAGGAAGATAGGTATAAATCACCTGGACGAAAGGTAATCTCATTTTAACTTACTACTTTTACTTACTAAAGTTAGTTACTGCCATCCAAAATCGGTTTTGTTTGACAGCTTTTACTTGTCCTTCTCTTCCGATAGGAATATTAATTTTATGGGTGTAACGCTAATCTGAACTAAATAGGACATTTTAAAACAGGCCGTAAATCTAGTAACTCTTGTTTGAATATCGAAAAATATTAATGAAAAAAAAATAGTAATCCAGTTAAGAAACAGATAGTTTTATATTTTTTAGTTTATAGGTTGAAACCGATCTTACCACTTGTAAAGGGAACAGCACCGTATTATTTGTATGAATTTTATTTCAACGAACACTTAATGAAATCGTAGCGTAACCACATCGGATCGAGACCAATTCAGGGCCCCCTTTCCACCCGCTGCATAACACATGCGTTATAATAACACGCCTAAGGCTCATCGTCGTTCGTTAAATATCCGTCCATTGACATAGTTTGTAGCAAACGCGATCCGTAGGGGAGGCTTCTGCTATCCGTATCCTATCCAATGCCGCGGCGTTGCTGATCCCTTTACGTAACTTGCTTTTTTATGGTAGATGGCTGTTTGATGTCAATGTCATTCCTTTTACGAGTGGTTAGATCGGCTTCAACCTTGAAGGTTTCAGGTTATAACAGATAACAATTCTTTCAAAACTTGTATGACCATTACCCTAGCTAATATGACTCGTGTGAATAATATCATGCAATTGTTATTCCTCCGTCTAATCTTAGTCTTTAATTTTCATCTTTCCACTATTTTAGTTTAGAGCTCGTTAGAGTTTCATGCTCAAGTAATTACGTTTTTGTTACGTTATAAAATTAATTAGTGCTTACCTAAAATAATAACAGCGCTGTAATTAGAAAGCGTTAGGATATAAATTACAGCCTTCATCAAACAGTATCTGTATTAGAGCGGCTTAAAACCTGCTCACCAGGAGTATATAGGGACAGGGAAAATAAATACAAAGTAACAAGACACGTGTTCGCTTCTCTCTTTAAAGTATAATGATAATGACCTAATTAGCTACGTGAAAATCTTCCACTTTCCATATTTATAAGCTGCTTCACGTATTTATCATATTAATGAGTTGGTCAAAATTTCACATTGCTTATGTGAGGAATCTAAAAATTTTGAGATACTCGTATGTGCCGTCTCTTTTCTTTCTGGGATATAAAACATCTAATTTGAATATGTCTGTATAAATTCTTCAACCATAATGTTTAATTTTTTTTATCTTATTCGAGTCAGCAGTATCCTGAATCATTTAACATAAATAAATAGCAATGAAAAATGTTTAAAAACACAGCGGCTAGGTATTTAATTACCGGTGATCTATGAAAAAACTAAAACACTGAAGTGAGAATCCCCGTTGAACCTGGATTATCTATAATCTGGGTTCAAGTGTACTATGTGAATAGGTATATGTATAGGTATTCTATGTTAAGCCTGGTCAGGGCTGCTAATACCCACTAATCTGGCCGATTCTTTAACACGCAAAGCCTCGTTTTAATCCTGGTTTTAGCTGTAGCCTTTGTGTTTCAGGGTACCGTAGGTGGATATTGTGTAATAAGTTATTTTAATTTGCACTTGATCTTTATTTTAGCTCGACCAAGTCAGCACGGACAACAAGTGGACAACAGTGGTACAAGGACAGCACGTAGGATGAAGCGAGCTCACTCATAAGAAGCTTAAACATTGGAGATCCATTCTTACGAGTTATATAATACGATAGATATCGCACAATGTTCAAAAAACTAAGTACATGCTCGGTGATTTTATGAATTATGTGAAGAATAACTATTACTTTTGATTAATACTCGCGGAATTTTTAAATGTCTTTATTTCTAGGTTGGTAGCACGAGCGCCACAGAAAAAAACATTTTCTGCCTTTTCTTATCTTTCTGGGATTTCTTCAGCAAATTATTTAGATTTATCATGCCTTTATAGTGTTCGCCGGTGCAAAATAGATACCATCTGTAGGACGTTTATAACGGAACCAGGCAAGCGAGTAACCTAGCAGAATGCCCCTTTTGTCCGATTCCGAGATACATACACGCTCTGAACCACGGTTGAGCTTTGGTCCTTTGAATAGGACATGAGGGATCAATGTGGTCCTTTTGATCGTACAAGTGAAAAATTGTTATTAATTTCATATCTAGGTAGATATTTTTTTTACCAATCTATAAATTTAAATATTAATGAGGTTTAATGCAAAGGTTTTCATAATTGGATTAAGATATTTCAAATTTAATTGAGTACTAGAGGTAGACTGCTGATATTAAATTGATGAAAATTAAATTCATTAAATGTATCTAATTCAAGTTTATAAATCGATTTAGTTTAAGATTATTGTGGTCGCATCGTAATCAGTCAGGTATCAAACGACTGCCGGGAGTCGCATAATAATGGAATTTCTATTGTGTCTCGTTCACACATACTTGACGAGTTAATTGAAAACCTTAAGGTTTTTGTGCAAAATGTCATAATTAATTACCGATAAAAACCGGTCTTAAGTATTTACGGTTATTCCTACGCAGGCTTAGTATTGGTAAGTTTATTATGTAATGTAAGTTGTATGTGCCTAATAACGGTATGACCTAGATAGATAAAAGACGAATGACGAGAAATTGTATGGAAATGGGTTGCAATTAGGTATACTTGCAACCCATTTCCATACAATTTCTCGTCATTTCATTTTCCGGATGAAAACTTTACGTGAAGCCGGCAAGATTATTGCAAGCATAACTCATGCACATCAGAAACGGGATTTTCCACAGCTCTTCTTAGCAGTAACAAGAGTCGCCACTCAGGAATATGCATCATCTTGAACCTAAAAACTATCATCAATCAAAACGAGAGTGCTTTTGAGATATTTGTCGCCATTTCACATGACATGAAACTAGTTTTTGTTTAGCATGGAATTTTTACAAGAAAAATGTCTTGAAATTTGCATTATCTAATAATTTATCTAAGCGTTTACAAATTCGATAGTAGACAAAGAATTTCAGATCTTGAAACTAATTAGTTATTGATTTAGGGTTTAAAAATAATATATTTTCAGATCCTAATGTAAAATAATAAAAAGCGAGAATTTCCTTTACATAAAAGGTGATGGATATAATATGAGATCAATAGAATCATTCTTATCAGTTTTATTTTCAAGATATAAGAACGCAAAACATCGAGTACTGCCTATACATTCAGTAAATTTCAAAGCCTTTTTCGGTGTGACTGAAGCTTGTATTTTCACTTTTGCGTTCCAGTTTAGTTATTTCATAAAGCATTCCTCGTTACTCCAATAAGCACGATCCTCTTACGGCCCTCGCAGTCAGGCGCAGTCCCGCACTTACGTTGGTGCACAAAGTGGACCGATACACTTGACTGCACCAGATCTTACCTATTGCCACAGAAAATATTTAAAGGACAGTTTATTACTATGTTAATTTTTGTGTTTAAAGTGTTTTGTCACTATACGAACTTAATAAATAAATTGCACTTGTAAAAAGCAACCGTGACTCTGTGACAGACGAGGAATCAAACCCCGTGTCTTACGCTATCCGGGCGTATTTATTACTGTTTTCATGTTGGTTGCTACGCCAGGACAGACTGTGTAGATAGATAACAGCTCAAGTCCTTTCTTCGAAGTAAATTTTTGTTGGTTTCTTACAATAAATTCGACAAAGCAATCCCGCGATCGGCCTAGATCTTGAGGTGTCTTGGCGAAAAAAAACAAGAAATACTAAGATTTAAGTGTATTCACGTCAATGTCAAGCATTTATATTTTACTAAATAAGACTTAAACCGTATGCTTCCTCGTTACTCCGATAAGCCCGATCCTCTTACGGCCCTCGCAGTCAGGCGCAGACCCGTACTTACGTTGGTGCACAAAGTGGACCGATACACTCCACTGCACCAGATCTTACCTATTGCCACAGCCCGGGTTGTAAAAGCCCGGCCATTTACTGGCAGGCTGCTGCTCGCAAACCATATACCGAGACATGCCAAAACAGAGACTGTATGTAGATGATACCTGTCTCGTCTTTACACAGCAAGGTCTCCCGTATGCGGTTTTTGCGGTAAGTCACACTCGCCACTCGGCCTGTACATGATTGGGATACCTTAGGCGCGAGAGCAGAGACTATTACTTGGGTGTAATTGATGACAAAACACTTCCGAGATATGTCGTGCCTTTACGATAAACGTTAACCTACCTTTTCAAATGCATATGTACTGTCTGGTATATCCACGCTAGACTACAAGTAGATGAAGTAAAAAAGTACTAAGTATAGTAAAAATTTAAACATGGTTATAAGTAAAAAAGTAAAAATAGTTGGGCTGATCTAAACGCGCTTATCCAGCGGTACACTATTACACCACTGCCTCCGAATGCTACGCCATTATGACCCCTGCTCCATTCACTCACGGTTTACGTAAAACACGGCTGTGGTCGGAGGAAATCGACCAAGACGCATAAGTATCGATAAAATAGTACTTATATCGTGTCGGGTTTATTTCTAGGTCCGATTTGTTGGGTTTGGTTTCGAAATTGCTGGGGAGGGTAAGGTTTACAGTTATTTAGCATTTGATGTAGAGCTTGTATTGGATAGGTAGGTGATCGTAAGGCCAAGGATTGATAGTTAGTTACTACGTGAAATTCAATTGTATCATCGTGATTTAAGGCCAGGTAATTCTGTTAAGATTTTGCAGTGCAGTTGGAAGCACGCGCGGTTAAACAGGATGGTGTTTTTATTTAGTTCCATTCCATCAAAGTCAAGCTTAAAAAAGACTTGCAAATAATTCACATTATGAAGGTGCGGTCAAAAAAACAAATGGCAAACATTTAGAAGAGTTAAATTAAAACTTGAAACGCGAAATAAAATATCAGAGAGTGGCTTAAAAAAATATTTTCGAGTTACCGCACGCTGTTTAACGTTGGCTAAAGTTATGGTTCCCTCGGGAACTGTTAATTTTCTATTCTTTTTGTTCATGCGACTGACTGAAATAGTTAGTTCTAAAAAGGCCTCTTAAAAGTATTTAATGAACTTTAAGTGCCTTTATCGTTATTAGGTCGTTACAGTGCTTTCAATGTATAGTCACTTAGGTAATTGACATGTTAAATAAAAAAAATATGCGATTTTGTACTTAAGAGCACAAATAACTGTTAAAATATTGTTACATCAATAAAACATTATCGGATACTAACTTAGAGTACATACAAAAGACAGAGTTAAAGAAAGTTATCGGTACCTAACGTAATATTGTATCATGTGTAAATATATATGTTGTTACTTTTTGATCTCAAAAAGCATCTAATAAATTACTCTTTAGTAACATTAAAGACAGAATATGAGTGCTATTTAATAAGAAAATTAGAAAAGGCTTTGTCCTCCTGCACTAATAACTTAATGACGAACTTCTAAAAGTATTTTACCATCATTTGTTATAGGTCCTGTCTATTAAAAGTCTGTCTATGGTGGCAAAAGATTAATCGCCAAGTTTCAATGTTAATGAACTCTTGCCATGGAATTTGGCAGTACATAATTAAAGTTGGTGCAGTAAGTCCACATTGGCCAACTAAGTACTTGTATAGGATTTAGCGACCAAGTCTTGGCCAAACGGAATCCTCCGTTCGTTTAAAAGACTCGTCAATCGACGTAATAAATATTAATGTCACGAAGACCCTAGCATCATAATTGTTGATCTATGAATAACGCTATACAAAGCGACGTTTTATGAAGATTACTAACCAATATTGTTTTTTCCTCCCAATGATTGTCTCCCAATATTGTAATTTTACTGTTGTTATTTGTATCCTAACTTGTGATACAAATAATATATATTGTTCTTAAAGATGTAAGAAACCAAAAATTTTACACGGGCGGGACTTGAACCTGCAATTTTCTGGCTATCTTATTATTGTTCCTAACTGATTAAAGGAAGAATATAAAAATAAATCTATTATTGATCCTACGTGTCTGACTGACCCCCTTGAAAAAGATGTGCGTGCCCTCCGAGAGCCCGCTGTGGAAAACGCAGGTTTCGTTTACATAAAGATTTAGCAGAGCCTCTAAAACAATTATAGCCAGAATGATATTTTTATAGCTGTTGTAAGTTGTCCGCTATAACTCGCCGAATGTGGGCCCTCAGATGAACTGTGCCAAACACCAAATTACTGAAACGGACCAAATAAGATGATTTTAAAGAGTGGTCATATTTAGCAGGCAAATTATAGGGCAACATACGAAAGTGAGAGCTCTGCCTAGTTATTGCAAATAAAGAAAATCCAATAAGATGATGAGCCCTCAGTTCTTAAGTGCAAAAATTTTACTTTGATGCTACAAATTTTAACTTACAACTTAATGTCTTTGGTAAGGTTTTAATTTTAGCAGAAGTAGCCACAATGCTAACCTGAGAGTACTGGGTTTATATATTCAACTAGTATAGAATAAAAGCTCTAGCAAAGTGAGCCCTCAGACCACACGCTAAAAACCAACTCCATAAGAAATCTCTCTCCCTGGTCATTGTTTGATGAAAATAGTTTACAGCATTTTTTATACAAAATTTACAGTTTCAAATTGTATCCAAATATTATTGCTATATAAAGTATTTAAAGAAATATCTAGCTTCTTAAATTCTCCATACTAATTTTGTGTATGTTAACCACAATATCGATTTTTTTAGGAAACTCGAAACAAAATTATATGCTGTACGATGCTTAAGAGGTATTTTGAGAAAAATATATGATTAAAAAAGAATGAAATAATGATTAGGATATTTTATTACTCCTGGAAGTCTCAAGCAATTTTTTTTACATTTCGCGTAGACAATTAATTCAAATCAATATTCTAATTTTCTACTGCATCGAATATCCTTTTAACTTATATTATTAAAAATGGTAACATAAGTCAACCTATACAGATTGCGGATAAAATTATTAGCGTCATTAATACTTGCGCCTTTGATTCGGTTATGTTTCTCTTATGTGTAGAATATACTGAGAATGAAATTATTCGAAGTTTAATACTGAATGATGGTCATGATGTTAATCTAATTTCAAAGTATATAAAATGTTTGATTGATACCAAAGACGTAAGTACAAATCCTTACACTCTGCGAGCCGAAATAATTTCACAATATTGTGTAGACGGAGTGACTGAAAATGAAAACCTTTTGTCTTATAATTTCCAGTGTAATGTTACTACCATATTTGAGAAAATATTATTTGATTATAATATGTATAGCGCTATATTTACAAAATTATTTTGCAACCCACTATGCCAGTCGGGGAATATAACAAAAAAATATAGTTTTCTTAGCCTAAACATAGATCTTATTAATGCCTTTGATGTAAGTGTTTTGGAAGAGGCTATTATGATTCGAAATTTGAAATGTTTACTATGTGATAATCAAATCACTTACAATTATCAGATTTCAAACTTAATTTCTTTTGATTTAAATCAGACGGAAAAACAAATTATTAGCAATATTCCACAAACAATTAAAATAAAAACTGGATACTATAAGATAATTGGTGCAATTGAATTTATTCCTGGAGCTAATTCTAATTGCATTGGCCATTATAGATCACATGTGCTCATGAATGGACGAATGGTTATGTATGACGATTGAAGATCGAATTTTGCTGAAAGTAAACTAGATCAATCTATTTTTATACATACATTAAGTTATATATTGTTTTAATTTTTCATGGTCACTAACATTAGAATAGTTAGATACGGGATTGCTACCATGTACCTTATTATTTATCAGTTACTGCGTGATCATGGCGCTTGCAACAGTGCCGAAATATCGGAAGCTCATAAATAATAAGGTACATGGTAGCAATCCCGTATCTAACTATTCTAATACATTAAGTTATGCCTGCATTGCAACTTTTCTGCACTTGCTTTAATAGTAGATTGTTATACAAGGGAGAAAGCGACTTACTGCACTTGAGATGTTTTTTCCTATAATTGGATAGTGCAATGGATGATTTCACTCGAGTTAATCACCATACTTTTCATTATGACTGTGAGGAAATACTTCAATTTACTTGTATGTGTACAATTTGGCGCTATGGCCTACAAGAGTGTAGGGTAATAAAATTTTTCTTTAACACGTTCCGGGACACTACTCCAGACACAATAGATGTTTTATTGTTTTCACGCCTGTAGGCGGGCACTGTCCCGGAACGTGTTAAACTCAACGTTTACATGTACAAGGTTGAAAATTAAGAACAATCATACTAAAAATAACCATAAATAATTGCAGTCGCTATATTTAATTAAAGACTTTATTGCACAAATCATGGTGTACAAAGGTAGACTTAATGCTAAAATCATTCACTGCCAGTCAAACCTTTAGGTCATGCAGAGAGATGGCTATAATGTTGGTAGCAACTTCTATGGTCTTGGTCTATTTCTAACACAATGTTGCTCAATTAACTTCGACCCCGTATCTGATCGTAAAAATTTAAAAAAGCTATTACTTTCCACCCAAGGGATGAAAAAGCAATTTTCCACATATGAAAAGTCAACTTTCATAACAGGAGTGATAAAATAGTTTTTTATCGAATAATGTAATTATTCAGATGTAAAAGATTATATTAATACGAATAAATAAAATGTGTACTTATTTATTTTTTCCATTACTTTCCATTAATCTTCTGATTTGTGGTTACCCTAATACGAACATTTGTTCACATATAAATGAATTAGTTTTATTTCAAGAAAGGAAATATTTGCGCGCCACATAGATACATACGTTTGAACTATGAAATGACTACGTTTTTTTATAATTAAGTGTAAATTAATACACCTTCCACCTTGAGTCTAAATATGATATCTTTCTTCTAAAACGTGTGGTCTGAGGGCTCACTTTGCTAGAGCTTTTATTCTGTACTAGTTGAATATATAAACCCAGTACTCTCAGGTTAGCATTGTGGCTACTTCTGCTAAAATAAAAAACCTTACCAAAGACATTTAGTTGTAAGTTAAAATTTGTAGCATCAAAGTAAAATTTGTGTACTTAAGAACTGAGGGCTCATCATCTTATTGGATTTTCTTTCTTTGCAATAACTAGGCAGAGCTCTTACTTTCGTATGTTGCCCTATAATTTACCTGCTAAATATGACCACTCTTTAAAATCATCATAGTTGGTCCGTTTCAGTAATTTGGTGTTTGGCACAGTTCATCTGAGGGCCCACATTCGGCGAGTTATAGCGGACAACTTACAACAGCTATAAAAATATCATTCTGGCTATAATTGTTTTAGAGGCTCTGCTAAATCTTTATGTAAACGAAACCTGCGTTTTCCACAGCGGGCTCTCGGAGGGCACGCACATTTGAAAAAGCACTTCTGTATATAGGTAGCGCAACTAAGCATTGAATGAAAGGTCTATCGTGAAGCTATCTTAGGCCCAGTTGCGTGATTAAATCAAGTAATGGTTAATGTCGTTACCAGTGGTTTAATATTTACGTGCGTGCGTGTTTTGAATAAAAGTAACTTAACGAAATGTCAAAATGGCAATTTTAATTTATAATTAGTTAAGGTATTTTTCTTTTAAACACTCACAAACGTAAATTTTCAACCGCTGGTAACGACATTATTCACCATTAGTTGAGTGAACTATCGAACATGAATCCGGGCCTTACTGAACGTATTTGCAGTCACCCAGCAATTTTGACGTCTAAACAAATTGTGTACTTCAGTTTAATTAGTTGGTGGCACTGTCCTTTTTAGGTCTCTACCCCCAGCCCACGCGATCCGTAGTAATCAACGTGTCAGCGTTATATATAGCGCGTTGCCAAGGCCTGAAAGGTCCACTCAAGAATTCCTAACTTGGTACTCGTTGTAATGACAGGACCCGGGAGTATTGGAATGAAAGATGTTACTTCCTTAAAGTGTGGTTTATTACTGTCTCACTTTACCTAATACATTATTTATATGTGAAGAATGTATGCATACGACGGAGCGGTGAGTCATCACACTACACCTCCCCCGTTTTTAATTAAAAAAAATAGATACAAAAAATATTTTTTTTAGAAGCAGAATTACCTATTTCGAACGTTATTTAACTTTATAAAATTTGGTTTTACATTTATCAATATTTTCGATGATTTTAAAACAAACAGTATTAAAGAGTTAAATAAATAAAATAATATGTATGCATGCTGAAATACAGATTGATTTACAATACATCAAAAACATGTTTCAAATCATACAGCAAAAAAAAATGATTTACAAAGTTATTAGTTGGATTGTTTGCAACATGAGCGTTTAAAAGCATTGTTTAATTTATCTTTGACATATAATCAATATTTATATGGAATATTCTTTAAGGAATTATTTTTATACCCACTTATTACTAAATTATATATTTCCCAATAACTTATAATATTATTCTATCCTCTTTTCTAAGGGGGTTATGTAGTTTTAAACTATTTAAGTACGGACACTGTCAGCAAAAATCTGTATAATTATTTAATAAAATAACCACGATATTCATCAGAATTTCATGTTATGTTCATCAAACATAAAAAAAAATACGACTACTTAGCGATAAAAGAAAATAATTCATTCTTTACCTTAAGAAAATAGTTCTTAATGTATTCATATCATTTGAGATAAAATCTCGTATTCTTGTTTGTCATATCCAACATAACAAATACCACCTCGTCAGGTGTCATTATTATTAATAAATTCTCATCAACTATTTTTACTCTACAATACAGCATAGTTAACTCATCGCTTGTTTACAGCTTTGTCATTTCCGTACACACGTAGTATAATACTATCCATGGATATATTCAATCATAATTTAATAAAGAAAGGCCGGCCGGACCTATTCATTAATTTCATTGGCGTATACTTTATTTTATAGTCGACTTATTATAATCATTGATTATATTTATAACATGGGTCATGCATGCCCTTATATTTATATGAAGGTCATGATTTAAGCCTCTACTGGGCTCCAACTTATCTCACAGAGGAAAACTCGTTTCACACCATGATCGAATGGAAGGAACTGACACTTCTTGTACTTTTTAATACATTTTCATCATTAATTAAAATTATCACATACACCATAGAGAATCACGAATTAAGACATACCTACAAGTCTCCAACAGGTTTTAGCGATGAAACTCGTTCACGTCGACTAGACCCTGAAGGAACTGATCTCTATCTCACCTTTAGTATCTGCACAATACCTACATTTCCATAAAAATTCAAGTATATTGTGGCTTACAAATTATCGTAACACTTTTGGATGATCAGTCCAATTGAACTACTCTACTTTGTTGACCAAATAACTCGCAAACACAAAAAAATAAAAATAACTAAGTATTCGTTGTCATAATCCATTGAGTTGGCATTACCTACAAAAACATGTATGCCTATTCCTTATCCATAATTAAGAGCAAAATTCTGCAGCATTTGCGTCTCGTAATTACCATTATAAGTAATTTATTACGTGCCTAATCCAAGTAAATAAATTCGTCAATCCAAGTAAAAAGTGAATAAATCTTTTAACTTCATCAAAATAAGCTATCTCTTATAGGCTAAAATTATTTGACTCAGAAATTACATTACCCTACTTTAGACGCAATCGGGTAAAAGAAGTACATTATTGCGTCACAAAAGTGCATCAAGTTGCAAGACAAACCTACACGTTCGTCAGCGTCAGCAATTTTGCTATCGCCACTGGCGTAATGTGCACGATTTAATGAAATTAGGTCAAATACAATTTTTATACTAAACTTGATAGCTTTACCTTTTTTAAATTAATAAGAAATGAACTTAATAAATAATGCATGAAAATAATAACAACTTCATTGATGACAGTGTCCTTTTAAAAAAATAAGACTTAAATACCCATTGCTTTTATAATTTAATACTACGTCTAACTGAACTACATTCTGGGTCACTTTTCTAACACTTCGCATTGTCACCACATCATAACTTGGGTCGTCGTTCGGGACATGCTTAGCCTCCCGGCAGCCTCCTCCTCAGACACCAACTTCTCCCGGCGCCCTGCATATCCTCCACTCATCTGACACGAACGGTCTCCCTGCGCCCAGCATAAATATCCACATCATCTGGCTCCATCGTTCGCCCGGCAGCCAGGAAATTACTCCACCGTCTTAAGTATTAGTCCACGTCACGCACGAAGATGTTGCACTTTTTATTTAAAACAAGTTAATTTTAGTATATTATTTTTTTCGCCGTAGATACCGTTCGAAAGTCTTTTGAAATCCACTTTGTATCAGAAATTTTAAAAACTCACAATATATACATAGGTATTTAAAGTCTCCATTGCTCAGCACTGCCCACAGGCAGCACTGGCAGGGTCGCCATGTAATGACAGGACCCGGGAGTATTGGAATGAAAGATGTTACTTCCTTAAAGTGTGGTTTATTACTGTCTCACTTTACCTAATACATTATTTATATGTGAAGAATGTATGCATACGACGGAGCGGTGAGTCATCACACTACATCGTACTAATTACTCTTGACGTAAGACCCGAGGTATGAAAGCTGTCTATTTCTGGACAAACTTCAAACTTTTAAAAACGAAAATTTCAAACTTTTAAAAAAAGTTCAAGCTTTTAGGATCTAGCCTAGTACATTCGCGTTTGCTCACTTTTGTAAAACAATATATTTTACAATCATTTCAAATTACTATGCCAAAAAAGTAGATGGTAAACTTTTGGAAAATAATCTAGCTTTTCCAGCCAATATTATCCACCACCACCAGTACCACTAAGAACAAAATAAGCAAACTGGGTCACGTCTTAACGTGTCATTAGCAATTTTCAGATATAACGACAAAGGTGTACGTTGTGGTTGGAAACATTAGCAGGAAATAAAATTCATACACTTTAGCGCACAAACTACCAAGTTTATGCGAATCCAGAAAAATCCTTGCAATTTAATATTATAACTGTCGGCACGCAACGAGATCCGAAATACGCCGTGAGCCACTTATAAATTCTAGGAGCGTTGTATTTTACTTTAATTTCACTAAAAATATTCATAGAGAAATATGAATGGAAATGTACGATCCGGCAAAGTGTCAGCGATGTTTTCGTGAGAGGCATTTGAAAGCAAAAAACGCTGGATGTGAGGGAAAATGGCTGTATTTTATTTAGATTCAGATGATAAGCAGTCGTTTATTATGATACTGTCTGAGGCATGGTTATGAATGCCTGAGCTATGTCTGGCAATCATTCACGCGGTTTTGTGCGGGGAACATTTTTATAGAGCATAATGGTCGAGGGAGGTTTTAGTGGAGATATGATCCGGGCTCTATCTTTATGGTTATCGTGTAGTCCTAAACTATGATTAGTGACGGCTGCCTTATGTTCGTGAATGTTTCAATGTTTTGGTTTGGGGGGTCTTTATAGTTTCAAACGATTTATATTATAACACTTCTTAATAAAATAAATAAATACACTCACAGTTGGATGATCCTACTTCAATACTTTTACTTGTTAGATATATCATAAGCAAACCATAGTCAAAGTACATGGTATATCACAATAATTATAAACAAGTCGTGGACATTAACGTGTTGAGCCTTTATTGTTGACTAGCAGCCCGCCAGCGACTTCGTACGCACGTTTTAGTTTTACTCCATTCCCATAGATCGTAGCAAAAATATTTATAAGCTTCTAAGCATTAAACTAATTAAATAGCCTACCCCGATAAATTAACTATTTAACAATGTATCTATTTTATAACTGGACCAATAGTTACTGTGATTAGCGCCTTCAACCAAACAAACAACAACATCAGTTTTTAAATTATAGACAAATGTTATACTTTGTGTAGACTCAACACATAGCCCGGTCTTTAATCTGGTCAAACTTACACGGGGATATTATCTTTTTATTTTACAACGTAATGGAAATACTTTACGCCTTTCGTCAATGGTATATTTCTTTCGGGTGCTAAAAAGACCAGGCTACTCTGTGCGCTTACACAGCATCATGCCACTTATCATATAGGCTGTGGGAGAAGCAAATTCCCTCAAGTCTTCTCCCGCTACCTTAAGAACGTTTGAACTTGAGTTTTGTTTGAATTCAAAGAGAAAATTATATGTAGGGATCTACCCCATCATCATCATCAACATCCAAGGCCGTCCACTGCTTAACATAGGCCCTTACGAAAAATTTGCAGAAAAGTTCCAGGTCGTATATCCATAGACCGCAGGAACAGCGTTGAATGTCCACCAACGATATGAACAAACGATCTGCATACTACACTGGACACGGACCGCTTGATAACTACCCTGTTTAAACACAAAAAAACATTCTTTACTATTTTAAGGAATAAAATCTCTTCTCGAGAGCAAAATTAATAACAAACATGTGTCAAAACATTGTGACTCAGATATGTCAAATGATTGTCAAAAATGAAATAAAAATTATTTTAAGCATAAGCACTAAAGAGTATTTATAGTAACTTTGTAGCCAATCATCCCCAAAATAACTTTCTACCCCTTTTTAACCCCGTTACAAGATAAATTTCAATAAAATTTGATACACATTTTTCGTTAATATTTTTAAAGAATGTTTATGAAAAATTTGAAGTAGATCAGACCAAGGAATCTCATTTTCCCATACAAACTTTGCACCCCTTTTTCAACCCCTTAGGGGTGAAATTTCAGAAAATCCCTTCTTCAAGTTCAGGTCTTTACGATCAGCGGTTTAGAAATGGATGGAAATACTTCGTACGCCCTATCGTCAATCGTATATTTATTTCAGGTACTACAATGACCAGGCTCTCTCTACTCTCTGCGCTTACACAGCATCATGTCACATAAGTACAGGCTGTGAGAGAAGCAAATTCCCTCAAGTCTTCTCTCGCTACCTTAAGAGCTTGAATTTGAGCTTTGTTTATGGTTATTGGTTATAGCGAATACCTACTCTACTTTCTTGAATTCAAATCGTAAATTGAAAGGGACAATTTTATGTAAAGATCGGTGATCGACAGTAGCCGGTGTCCACGTTTTGTCCAACGAAGTTTTCATATACACTGGTGTGCCTGCGGGATAGATGGGTGTTTCCTGTTCTGTTACGATATTGGCTTCTATCTGGCGTTTCTGGAGATTCCTTTTGGCGTTTGGCCGCATGTTAGATAGTACACAGGATAGTCGACGACCGAACATTATTTCTCCAGGTGATTTCCCTGTGGTTGTGTGTGGTGTAATGCGGTACGTAAATAAAAAATTTTGTAATCTTTGTTTCTGTGTTTGCTTGTCATTCTTGCTTGCTGCCATTCTTGTCTTGAATGTGCGTACAAGCCTCTCAGCTAGTCCATTGGTACGGGGATGGTATGGTGCAGATGTGACATGAGTGATGCATTTGTGGGAGCAGTATTCTTGAAACTCACGTGATGTGAATTGAGGACCATTGTCAGATACGATTATCTCAGGCAAACCAAACGTGCAGAATATTGTCTCCAACTCGGCAATCAATTTGTTCGTCGTGATTGTGTCCATGGGGCGCACCTCAATCCATTTAGAAAAAGCGTCACAGAGAACTAACCAGTACTTTCCCTCAAAAGGGCCAGCAAAGTCGATATGCAGTCTTTCCCAAACTTTATATGGTATGGACCACGAAAATACCGGTAGCTCTGCGTGGTTCGGACGATTTTCCTGACAGGTGTGGCACCTTTTTACATACCCATCTATATCATCATCTAATGCGGGCCACCAGACATAAAATCTAGCTAAGGCCCGCATTGCAGAAATACCTGGGTGCCCAATATGTAAATACTTCAGTGTTTCTTCACGGAGGGCATGAGGTATCACTATCCTGCCCTCCCACATGATAATTCTCTGTTCGAGTGAAAGTTCTTCACGTTTCCGATAGTACGGCTTGATCTCACTGGATTCTGTTGTCTTCCAGCCTGTTTTTAGCCGTTGTTTAACTTCCTTAAGGATTGGGTCATTCTTGGTAGCTTTTCTAATGCTTTCTTCCGATAAGCACAGGTCATTAAATTTATTTTCTCTTAGGTGATCCACAATTTTGCATATTGCTAGCTCTTTTTTAGTTGGCTGTACGTCTGGGTTTGGCATTCTAGAACAGTAGTCTGCCATGATATTTGCTTCGCCCTTAGTATGCTTTATATCAAAGTCATAACTTCCTATGATGAGGGCCCAGCGCACAAGTCTGTTGTTTACTACCTTAGGTAGATTCCTTTGTGGACCTAAAATGTGAATTAGGGGTTTGTGATCGGTCACTAACGTGAATTTTGTCCCTCGTAGGTACTGATCGAACTTCCGCGTCCCGAAAAAAATTGCCAACGCTTCTCTGTCAATTACAGAATACTTGGCTTCTGCAGGTTTCAACTTACGTGACGCGAATGCAATGGGTTGTTCAATCCCTCTAGCATTGACATGATATAATACAGCCCCCACGCCTTTCTCGGATGCGTCACATGCTAAAAAGACGGGTCGCTTCTCCTGGAATGGTACAAGTGGTTGTGACTGAGTTATCAGTTCCTTTGTCCGTTGAAAAGCCATGTTTTCCTTATCAGACCATGTCCACTTGCTATTTTTTGCCGTCAACGTGTGCAAATCAGCGCACACGCTATGTAGGTGTGGAATGAATCTTTCATAAAAGTTCACCAGTCCCAGGAAAGAACGCAGTTCTTTAGCGTTTGTAGGTGGTGGAGCTTTTGAAATGCTATCTATCTTTGAAGACGTCGGCCGTACCCCGTTCTTATCTAATATGTGTCCTAGGTATTCAATTTCGCTTTCCAAAAAGGTGCATTTCTTCAAATTTACTTTGAGGCCAGCTGCTTCTAACCTCTGAAAGACTTCGCCCAGGGTGCGTAAGTGTTCAGTGTCATTGCGTCCTGTCACAGCGATGTCATCAAAATAGACGGCCACGTTTTCTATGCCGTCAAGTAGTTTTTCGAGGAAACGCTGAAATATTGATGGTGCTGTAGTAATACCGAATGGCATACGGTTATATTCAAAGTACCCCTTATGTGTATTGATGACCAGGATTTTTCTTGAGTCTGGTGCAATTTCGAACTGTAAATACGCGTCCTTTAAATCGATTTTGGAATATTTATCACCGTTAGCGAGGCGCTGACGTAGCTGGTCAAAGACTGGTACAGGATGTGAGTGAGCGATTAAGGCTGGATTGACTGTAATTCGGTAATCGCCACATATTCGTACTCGTCCATCCTTCTTTAGGACGTTGACCGTAGGCGTGGCCCACTCGATGGGTGTCAGATTTGGATCGACAGACGAAATTATACCCTCTGCGACCAAACGTTCTAGCTCTTGTTCGATATTCTTTCTCATACTGAATTTTACTGGCCTTGCTGGCAGGTGTTTCGTTTCAGCGTTATTTTTAATATGAATGTTGACTTGATAATTTTTTACTTTGCCAAGTTCGTTGTTAAAAAGGTGTTCATGTCGGTGCAGTACTTGTTGTAAAGATATGTTGGGTTTGGCTGTAGTTGGGTGCTTGATTGAGTATACTGGCTCTGGAAATGTCATGCCGTACATTTCGCTCCACTGTAGTCCGAAAAGCATTGGTTCTGCGCCTTTCATGACGACAACGGGAAGTATCTTAACCACTCCTCGCAGCTCAACTTCCACATCGGTAAGTCCCATTGGTTTCAATTTAAAGTTGCAGTACGCCTGTAGTTTGGGACCTTTTGTTAATGCTGGTGTACCTATACGTTTCCAAAGTTGTTTACTTATTATGCTATACACGGAGCCGGGGTCCCAGTCCATAGTGCATTGTTGGCCGTTGATCTGTACGTCAATTTTCTTACATCGTGTTGGATGTTTGCTTATTTTGTTTACAGTGTCCGCTTCTGAATCACTGTCCGATGTTGTAGTTGAAGTTGTAGTACCATTGTCAATACATTGACCTACATGTTGCAGGTGGTTTTTGTTTTTGTTTCCACGTTGGTGGTTACCGTCACGTCTGTTATTTGGCGTCAGGTAGGCGTTTCCACTCTTGATGCAGCAACTTTCAAAATGCCCTTCGGCACCACATGCGTCGCATGTGTGATTTTTAGCGTTACACATACTGAGAGAATGCTTTTCCGTTTTGCCACAACGACGACATTGATTTGGCCGTAGCCTCCTGGCTGTTCGTGATGTAGATGATCCTTGCTTGTCTTGTATTTTGTTTGTGGGTAACAACGCCTGTGAAGTTTCTTCGTTCTCAGCTAGCTCACGAGCTGCACACATGGTCAAGACATTTGCGAACGTGATCTCTTTATCGTTTATATCCTTTAGGTCCGGCCACTTCTGTCGCATTTCGACTTGCAGTTCAGCATGATTTACTCCGGTTGCAAATCGGTCTCGTAGCTGTCGTTCGAGGAGCTCACCTTCATATCCACAATATTTGCTAAGCTCTCGCAGTCTGTTGGCGTAGCGTTCCATGGACTCTGTTGGTTGGCGAGTGCAGTTCCAAAATTCTGTGAGTGCTTTGAGCCGAGTTTTTCTCGTACGATATAAGTCCATCAGTTTATTTTTGAGTGCTTCATATGGTTGTTCGTCGAAATCAGGGGTCAAGGCTACCTTTACTTCGTGATAGACGTTCGGGGTGAGGCAAGATACGAGTAGATCGCGCATGTTATGTTTCTGTTGTAGTATGTCGCATTTGGCTTCAAAATACTCGATAAAGTGTTCTATAGTGGTGTTTTCGGGTTCAAAATTATCTTTGAATTGATTTAGGATTTGATGTTTCCCTTTATTTTGTTGGTCCGTGTTAGATGTTGAGGCTTGCTGTGCCAACATCTGGGCAAGGTGGCATACCTGTGCTTGGGTCGCCTGTTGCGCCTGTATAAGTTGCGTTATAAGATCAGCGTTGCTGACGTCGTCATCTTTTGGCATTTTTTCCTTTTAACTCGTCGCCAATTTAATATAACAGAAATAAGTGTTTTATTCTTTGATTAAAGTAAAATAGCGGAAGATACGGCATGTCATACTAATTGTCAGTTAAAAAATGGCACTACTCACTACTACATACAAGATGACCCACACAGCTGTGTAACTTTACGCTACTGACGACAGAGACAAAACCATTTCCTACGACGGTAGTGCGAGCGAAACAAACGCGCGCTTCGAGATGTCTCTTGTCACGTTGACGTCTCCTTGCAATAAGATTCAAGAAGCGTCAGCAGACAAATCGGAGTGAAATTGTGTACCATGTTTTTTGTGAAACTAATAAATTACTTGTTATTATTACTTTACTATTTTGAATTGTCGAGCAATGTTTGGCGTGAGTAGGGTTACCAAAAATAAAACAAAATATAAGTTTATTTTTTAATATTTATTGTTAAAACATGATTTCCTTCCAATGAATGATTTCCAGGTTTAATTTATTTTGTAATGAATAACTACTTGGCCCGCTGCAGTTGCCATGATGAGAAGATGGCGCTGACGTCACGCAACGATGTATGCGTAAGAGACCTGCAATAATACAGATTAGATGCGAGTAAATTAAAAAAAAGCTTCACATTATTACAGTCATTTTTGTAACAAACTTAAGTAGATAATTATTTTATTGTTTACATTATTGAAGTTGAATACCATTTTACAAAACATTAATAAAGAAGCAACAATGAATATCAGGTAAAAGTTAAATTATATAAATTTATTATGATCGACATTTTATGCTAACGGTACCGCGTAGACAAATCTCAACAAGCAGTACATATTGCGTTATGTGTCATCAATCATCATCATACCTAACTGGTCGCACATCAATGAATCGTATATTTCTATCTCGCCCTGAAAAATGGCCGTCAAAAAAAGACTGAATTTACAAATAAATTTATAAATTAAAGTTTTCGTGTACTTACCAGCGAAATGTGATTCCATGCGATTAGTTTTTCCTTTTAGAATGGTTTGGGCAACGTATAAAAGCACACGAAGGCATTTTGGTTACGTTTAACCCGAAAAAATAATTATTTTCTCCTCACGTCACACGTCTCACACATGTCATCTGCGCACGCAATCCCGATTGCAACTGAAGGCAATTAGGCGACGGGGGCCTGATTTTAGCGGTCCACGTTCGAGTGGCGCGTCACCTATCTTCCGCTATTTTACTTTAATCAAAGGTTTTATTCCATAGTATATTTATTAGTGACAGCAATCAAATACAAAGAAAGTATATTGACATAAAACTAACTGACATGACAGACATGTCATTTCATAGACAACCGCCTCTATTGCGTATGCATGCTTTTGTCTATTGCATACGCCCCCATCATCATCAACATCCAAAAGCCGTCCACTGCTAAACATAGGTCCCCCACGAAAAGTTTGCAGAAAAGTTACAGATTGGACACCTTTCGACCACAGGAGCAGCGTAGAATGTCCACCGACAATATGAACATACGAATGCAATCGTAATCTACAATCTACACTGGACACAGACCGATTGATACCTACGCTGTTTAAACACAAAAAAATATTATTTACTATTCTAAGCAATAAAATCTCTTCTCGAGAGCAACATCAATAACAAACATGTGTCAAATATTCTGTCTCAGATTATGTCAAATGACTGTCAAAAATGAAATAAAAAATATTTTAATCGTAAGCACTAAAGAGTATTGACATCAAATTCGAAGCAAATCACCCCCATAATAACTTTGCACCCCTTTTTAACCCCCTTAGGAGATGAATTTCAATAAAATACAAAACAAGTCTTCCGTCAATTTTGTTAAAGAATGTGTATGCAAAATTTGAAGTAGATTGGACCAAGGGATCTGGTTGTCCCATACAAACTTTACACCCCTTTTTGACCCCCTTAGGGGTGGAATTTCTGAAAATCCTTTCTTATCGGATCCCTTCGTCACACAAAGAACACACCCTCCCAGTTTCAGGTCTCTACAATCAGCGGTTTAGGCTGTGCGTTGATCCATCAGTCAGTCAGTCAGTCAGTCATTCAGGACAAAGCATTTTATTGGTATAGATAAAATATTGTGAGTGCTGTAATTGATTTTGTTCCTTTCTGCCATGCTCTCTCATCGTCAGTTATTCTGCCCTGTTATTTTTCCCTGCTCCGCCCTGTTGCTTTACCCGCTCAATATATTTTTACTTATAGAAAATTGAACGTTGAGCCTGGATTTTTGCTAGATATTTGAAAGGCTGGCATATTTTGAGGCGGCACTCTTGGCTACAGCGGGTACCTGAATTTATAGCGACTAAGGCGGCTTCCTAAAATTTATTGCTTATTAAATTTTACTACAGCTGCCTGAAAACGTCGCGTTTTAAAACACCATCGTGTTCAGGTATAAATGGAATATTGTGCGTCAAGTTTTTGCTACTTTGTTTACTCAATTATAATAGAAATATGAGATTTCTGGTCATTTGATGGCTTTATAACCTTGGAGTCAAGATTAAATGAGGGTAATAGCCCTTTGGCACACACGTCCCACATTTACATGGTTTTGTTTATAGACTGTGAGTTATAATATGTTTTATTATCCTCTTCGTTTTGTTGTTTTCCTTATTAAAAACTGATTTCCTCACCACCACCATTTCGTCACCATCAGTGAAATAATATAATTAATATAAATGTCAGATCAAAGTAGACAGCGAGATATTCAAAAACGTACTATATATTTCAACAAAACTGTTGCTAAGCAGATCTGGTAACCCATTTACCGCAAGTGGCCTCGGTCGCGCGCCATACTCAGTCAGCTCGTAAGAGTGTTCCATAGAGTGGTTCGGCACAGGCCGCCTTTGTGCCGCCGATGACTGCAACTTAATTATTTAGCTCAACGACACCTTTGTAAAAAAGGCTAACCTATTTAAGCCGCGGCCGCGCGCTACACTGAAAGATACTTACTTCCCGAGCCCTTGAATCCTTCTGAGGGATGCGTTATTGCCGCATGCGGCTCGCTGTATCCACTCCCATAGTCCTGCAACTGTCGACGGTGCATTGCACATGCGGCAAGCCGCAAGCCGCGTTGCTTGGAATTTTACCTTATAAAAGTGCCCGTGACTTTGTGCCGCGCAATCAGAAACTTAATTATTTAGCTCAACGGCGCCTTTGTAAGGTACAAGCAACGATAGTTTTAACGCGTATGAATAAGCAGCTTTTGGCTGTTTAGCGTGTGGGTGGCAATTCAGGTTGTTATAGTTTTCTTGCTTAATAATTAAGATGTTGATATTTATTATAATACCACTTGAACCCCGTAAAAGGAAGAAATGGTAGTACTTTTGAGTTGTTCTGGGTACTTAGAAATTATGTCAGTATTTTTATCAACTGATAATTCTTATCATGTTATAGGTAAACCGCTTCATTGAGACTTCGCCTGCGGGGTACAGGGGTGCGGGCGGAAAGACGAGAGCGGGGACTGTAAGGGGTGCGGGCGGCGGGGATACAAAAGATACGAAATTTGCCGCGACAGTTCTTAAGATATGTGACGTCAGTGGTCACAATGGTGGTCGTCAGTGTCGACACTTTATGACATTACATTACATATTGGAAAAAAAAAATTCTTTTAAAATATAATATTAATGACAGTGAATTAAGTCTAAATATTACTATCTAGAGCCGCGGATTTTGATCAATAATGGCAAAATTAAAAACTTCGAATAACATTCCCGGGTAACTTTTGCGACTGTTTTGTTTAAGTGTATATCTAGTTCATATTCATATCTAGTTCATATTCAGCTGAATTTGGATCTATGTATTCTAAAATATTGGTATATATTTAGAGCCTTTATTAAAGCACTGTTATTTTTTGTTATTAAAAGGCTTAATGCTAAGAGGATTCTCCTCCCCAGTTATACTTATTGCATAGAATATAATAAAAGTACTACAACTTTAGGTCATGTACAAAGATTGTAACAGATGCAGGAGAATGATGTCAAACAGGAATTAAAAAACACGATAAAAAAAATCAGATTTTGTGTCCGAATATACTGCGACTTATCTTCAGACTTCAGTCAGACAGTATTCTCTTGTGTACTTCTGTCAAAGCGTCCGCAACTGTCAACAGATGCTATCGCTACCGGTGTAGCGAGCGTACTGAATTTTGAAAAGAATGTACCTGCCGCCCGCACCTCTCACAAACCCCGCTCTCGCCTCCCCCCGCGCCCCTGTACCCCGCAGGCGAGGTCTCAATTTCGCGGTTTACCTATAGTATTTACTCAGAACAAAAAAGTAAAGTAAAGTGGTATGAAGTGGCTTAACCAACACAGAACAATGTTCTTAAAACATATGATTTTACGTGCTTTTGGATAGACTTTCTAAAAAAAGGATTAAAATTAAACATGTTGATATATTGCCTTTTATTTCAATTTGGATTTCTTTTTATGACAAAATCAAATGTCCAAAAAAATCCTCGCGAGATTTCAGTAAAGCCCCGTTTTGAACCCGGCTACACATACCTCCAATCCTATTGTCATCGCAGGACGCAGGACCATAAAGCCTTCCAAACAAATTGCCTTATGAATTCAGTTTGAATGTGAAGGAGTATAAGAAGCTGCCCCGCAGGGCTATTACCTACATGACCATGTACACGGAAGTACATTATGACGACGCGACGTCATGCCGATACATTGATGGCTAGCTGCTGGCTGACAATGTATCAAAAGCACCTATTGGTATGTGGAAGGCTGACAAGGACAAAAAATGGGCACTGGAATTAGGTTGGCACCGCGGCGCGTTGATGGGATGCCGCGTCTTGTTGGCAGCTGCTGTTACTTGTGTTAATTTTGACAACGAACTGCCGTCCATGTTTCCATAATACACATCGGATGTTACCTACGGATACGTTCATAATCTACTGATGACCTACAGATCTTACAATTCATTACTCGATTGTTTAGTAACTGACAAATAATCTGCTTAGACACCATTGATAATATATTTGCCCTTCGTAGTTACAATCGCTTAGCTTAGGGGGCTTACTCATTATACTTAAAATTGGCAATCTGTCTATCGCATTAGGTTAGGTAATTCCTCTTGCTGGACGGTTGTCGACATCACCCAAAGTCGGTCTCTTGCAATGAAATATGCAGGAGGGGCCTCGCGGCGCAGATGACTGAGACTGGCCACATAGAAACTAATGTAAGGATGCGTTCTAATGCTAAAAATTGACAACAAATAAAATGTTTTTGGAATAATACTGGCCGGTCATAAAAACACGCATTAATTACTCTGAACAACAAAATAATCAAATAAAGAACGACATTTCGTATGAAATAACTAACTGATAACGCTACGGAGAACTTACTTTGTTTTTTTTTTTATCCGTAGTAATGGTAAGGTAACGTTACCAGCGGTTGAATATTTACGATTGTGTGTGTTTTGAAGAAAAAATATCTTAACCGATGGTCATCAAAATAGCCATTCTGACAGTTGGTTTAGGTAGTATTTTGGTCATTGTGAAAAAAACCGTTTGTAAAATCATATACGCGTAGTATTCATCAGTTGGAACCTCATCGAATTAGAAATTATAACAAACCTTTTAACAACAATGAGTTGATTATGTATTTAACCTCTTTATTTTATTACTTATTTTTATTAGTGATGGAGTAACTGCTTGCTTTACTTGCTTGCTTGCACGCTATAACAATGCAAGTTTATGAGAATCAGGGCGGTCTACGAGTACTTGCTTAATCATAAACTGAGGAGGTCTGACACAATTTTATGAAATTTATTGTATTATTATTTAATATTAATTTGATAGTTGTAGTTACATTTGTGAATGGAGCCTTAGGTTCGCATTTAAGCACCACGTTGCGGACGTGTGCAGATTTTGTATTGCTTATTTTTATTCAAATAGCAATAGAAACTTCGGATGAGTTGTGTGTGCTTTGGTTTGAAAATAAAGTTTATAATTTCTAAATTTATCAACAACTTTTGAGCATAAAGAACACATTTTATTTGACATCTTCAAATAGATACTTCGATATAGTAATACATTTCCTAGAAACTAAAGTATAAAATCTGTAAGACTGGAGTAGAAAAAAGATTTCTACTTCATAAGAAAGATCATTTTTATTTTTACCTATATCGATTCTTCTGATCCGAGCATTAATTTGTTTTGGAAGTTATATTTATGTTTAAACATTTGCCCTTTGTGGGATTCTACCCGCGACCGCTGGCATAGCAGTCAGGAGCGCTTAGTACACCAAACGTGTCATCATATTATCTTAAATAAATAAATAAAAAAAAAAAATTTATTTAGGACAGAATCCATAAATAATGTTAGTGACAATTGGCTTAAAACAACTATGTTATGGTAATTTTGTTTCTTATCATAAGCCAGGCTCAATTTTTTTAATCAGCGTAACTACTTTTTGTTATTTACTACAAACATGAAAAACAATAATTTCAAAGAACAGTTTTCAAAGTGCCAAATAAATTTCAATCTTCTCTTCTGACCTTAATGGAATCATTGAAAGCCGCAAATGTGTTAGCAAGTGAAAAGTTTCGAGGGATACCAACGAAATAAAACTAATTAAAAAGTTACGGACTTTCTCTGTTCTTGTTTATTTCATAATTAATGAAGACAAAACTTCGCTTGTAAGATCTCACGGATCCTTGTTGGATTGCCAATTTCGAATGATATAGCAATCATTGGAAGATCTCGCAAATTCACCGAATTAATTATAACGGCCTGCGAATGCGTAAAAGTGTTTTATTTATTTTATTTAAAAACTTTACTGCACAAATAAAAGTGTACAAAAAGGTCCACCTTTTTAATGCTAAAAGCATTCTCTCCCAGTCATACCTTTCGGTCATGCAGAGAGATTGTTATGGGTGCAGGAAAGTGTTATAAATTTATATTAAAACTAGCTGTGCCCGCGACTTCGTCCGCGTGGAATAGTGACTTTGGGTAGAGTTTTTAATTATTTAGGCTTATTTTACAAATAAGATACTTAAGTATGTACTTATAAGTACGCAAGATATAAAGTATTTATACAAGTTAATTAAAGTAAATATTAGTACTCACTTATCATTAAAATTGGCCATTGTTAGCAATGAATTGAATTGTAAAAGTTTAGGTTTTATATAAAAAAAACATAATAAGTATTTAAGAAAATAGTGAGACTTCGTCTAAGACAACCATGGCTCAACTATACTACTTCCGCCTCCAAGCTTTGCACCCATCTTCAAGTCACCCTGTATTACTTCACTAAAACTAAAGAGCGATATAGAATGCTTAGTAAGCTTTATTAAACTTATTTTGAAACAAAATCAGTATATTTATTATTACAACAGTAAGAAGCAAGTAGTACATCAAAGGTGATCAATTATTATGACCATACCGAATTTTTGAACGTTCACAATTTGTATTTTGATTAAGAGTTCCTTTGTCTGATAGGATTATATGGTTACTTTACTTTTTAACTACTAAGTACTTTGCCACAAAAAAAAAACTACTAATTTACTAACATTTTACTTTCTTGTGTGGAAAGAATTGATCTAAATATATATTTTGGCAAGTACCATAAAGTACCAAAATTTCATTTAATTTATACAAACCAATATGGAGGAAACACTACACATTGCATTAAAACACTTTACAGATTCACATCCCACACATTTATTTAAAATGAAATAGAGGGCCTGACGTTTCTAATTATTATCAGCATCCGTGGTCACAGGTAGACCAAGAAACTACCATCGCTCATTAATATCTATTGACGTTCTTAACCACCCAGAAAAAGCTTATTGTGTCTTGAGATCTTGCAGTATGAGATGTTGCTTAGGTTGGTCTAAACATAATTATGAAGTGTATTCTTTAATCTGCATGCCTATACTAATTGTTGATTCACTGATATAGAAGATGCCACAGTCACATTCCTGTCTGTACTCCCCTGCATCTTGGAGAGGTATGTGATGTGTGTGACACTTGAAAGGTGGTAAAAATTGGTTAATCTTCTTGTTTAATTGTAGTGGGTTTGGCACGGGGTATGCAACAACCTTCCTTACATGTTGACAATGTTTTGGTTAACATTGCTGCCCCTTGTTCTCTGAAACAAAGTTTTTGTCGTGATAGCTCTATGTATTGGTGGCATTTCTAAAGACTGTGAGGCTGAGGTTATGATCTGGATAAGAAATATTGTTTATTGTCTGCCTCAATTTCTGAATTATCTGAATATGAACTGTATGAGAGTAGATTTTCCAAATTCAACTGGAAGAAACTCTTCAATTCTTTCTCTGGAAGAAGAGCTTCACTTCTTACTAATTATTCTGCAATCCTACCAGTTGAATTTTTGAATGATTAGAGTTTAGATGAATAAGAAAAGCAGTAGGTAACATACTGGTGGGTAAAATTGTAAAAGTAATATCTACATACCGTTAATAAAACTTTGGTGTTACATTATACAGGTGATGGTAAGCAACAACAGGTGATACTGGAGAGACCATTGCAACACATCAGTGTCTAATATCACTTGTGGCTTAATCCTTCACATGTGGCGTTGTTGCTCCTCCTATTATTTACACAGGCAATTTTCCATAATTTCCATGCTTTCAATCACAGATGAATAATAATATATATTCAATACTTTGTTTCACTTTGTTTTATTTTGATAGATTGAATGACTTGACATTTGTTTGACAATGACTTTAGACATCAGTTATTTGTATCTGTGTACAATGGTCTATGGTTGAAAAAGTGACACTTGGCGCGTTTTGTTCTACTGAAGTTTGTTTTTAATATTTTTTACATCGCACGGAAACTTTTATTTACAGGCATTGTAAGTATCCTAAATGTTTCTCGATGGTTTAAGCTACCACTGTTCAAAATTTCATTTAAATTGGTCCAGTCGTTTCGGAGTTTATCGCGAGCAAACAGACAGACAAACAGAGAAATAAGAAATTCGAAAAAAATCTAGATTAGTGCTATTGCACTTCTTACATCCCCCTGACTCGGTTTTAAGCATTTTCTTTTATTGTACAGAAATTCGACCTCTACAATTTTATTATATGTATAGATTGCAACAAAATACTATAGTGTAGAATAATAATATTATATATATACCTACCATAATGTACAAATAGCTTAAAAGTAATTTTTATTTATTAGGTAATTCGGTATTATTGTACTGTGTATCTTGCTTTGTCACTTATGCTGCTCTGCTTTTGAATGGATTAGCAAATTACGTATTGCGATGTCTTCATTCCAACTAATATGTTTTTATTTCGACCATTAGGAGTTAGTGAGAAGAAGTGAATCGCAATACTTGAATTGAACTGCCTGGAACTTGAATTGATTAAACCAAGATTGCGATACGTCCCCATGTGATTTAACGTGAGTGACTATTCAGTATCATTTTTTATACGTCAATATTTTCACCAAGATAATAAGTATAGGTACCCAAATTCAAGAAACATTTCAACACGCTGATTGTCACAGACATACCTCTAATGTATCAAAGAACAATCGCACTCAACGTCAGCAAACCAAGCTGTATCGATATTTTTTGACGCGAACAGACAGCCTGGAAGCAGTTGCCGAGCTTCAGTTTTTGAGCCTCTAAAAAGCGGTGATTACACGATGTATGATTGAGTAAGGCTGTTAATAAAAAGCTCGATTGCATGCACGATCAAAAGTCATAAAAGTCGTTTATTTTTGCGTATAAACCCACTCGGGGCACTTATACACGTCTTAATATAGACCCTACCACAGCTTCGGGACACATGTGGGCTTATGCTGAGAAGAAGCCGCGCAACAAATTCATTCACTATTTTTATTGCCTCTTTTCAAAAGTGATAATGCAAGTCCATACATTATAACATTTTAAATAATTATCTACTTTATGAGTATAATACCCTATCATATATATGTCTATTACTTGTGTGCAGTTTTATTAAGCAATTAGACGGTGAAACAAGTTAAAATACGATGCAAAGAGCCTAAGTGAACGGAAAATAGGTATAAGTCAGTATTTGGTAAGAATTATTTAGCAGTCTCAAAATATCAAAACTATAACTATAATATTAATTGCACTTGTAAAGAGCAACTGTGACTCCGTGACAGACGGGGAATCGAACGCCGTGTCTTAACGCTATCCGGGCGTATGCCTATACCACTCGGCCACGGTCACATTATTATTTTCCATTTATTAACACTTAATATTGATATCGAAATAAACTTTATAAACAATCCCCATAACAAATATTTTACCATGTTTATCAAAATGCACATTTTAATTTCCGGCAAACGATATCGTTATATTAAAAAACTTAATGTTTGTACAATATCGTTGTATTCACGTGAGTTTTTGTATTAGTTATTGATACACCGTAAAATAACTTGTTTGGGAAATTTAATAAATAGTTTTTCACTTACATTTGTTTTCATTTTTTGTTTGCTCTTCTTCACGTTTAGTTGAAATGGATGCAGTTTATACTCTTATACATATAACAGACAGAATCATATCGTTTACGGTGTGTGCCTCGGTTTCGTAATGAAGCAATCATGTCCTCTACTATGCATATCTGTATAATAGCTGTTATTACCGAAGCCTTTGTTCATTACTGAGCTATTTTCTCATGATGCAATAATGCATATGAGCTAACTACGTATGCATCTTGCTAAAGCTGAAACACTAGTGTTAGGGGATCTACATATTGTGGTTTTATATTATATTTTATAATCTTCAGGTTTTCCCTACTTTGAATAGGTTTTTTTTTGTCGCACCGCCTACAACCATTTCTGCTTAGCCCAAAGGTATGACTGTAAGAGAATGCCACCTTTTGTAAAAAATTTGGTTGTGCAATAAAGTATGAATAAATAAGTAAATAAATAGGTGTTAATTAACTTAGCAAAAAAGTCATTTGCTACGAATATAATGGCTCCGTAAAAGCCAACCAACCAGAACGCTTGATATGTATTACACTATATTAAAGCTTTACTACGGAAGAATCAACTCTAAAGCAAAAAAACTTTTCTTACGTCTAAAATATGCAATAACATCTCGGAAGTTTTGCACCGTAACTTCACGAGATGCAAAACTTCTATGCGGAACATTTGAAATTAAATATATTAATCCTAGTGCCCTTAATATTGCTCGGCACTCGCATAAGTTTTTTCTAAAGAATGGTAAACTTGAGGAAACTAAAACAGTTTTATAAAACTGTTTAATTTGATTAAAGAAGCATGGAAAAATCATGTCGAAGGTCAGTTTTTTGTTGATGTTTATCGATTAGACCTTACAGATTAGTTCACAGGAAACTGACTTGATCCTAAATACGTTTGTTTTTAAATGTTTCTTTGTCAATTGGTTGTATTCTTAAGGTCCATTTACCTCAGATGAGCGAATGCTCATTCAATCCCCACTTAATTAAATTCTTCTTATGAAAACAGACTCAGAGCATTCGTTCGTTGTTCTATCTATCTAAAAGCTTCCGTTAACAATAACAGATCAAGAAAGAATGTTCTTGTTCCAGCTTTAGTTCTTTGTTTGTTCGATCAAAACCCAGCTTTACAAGATGAAAATGAGAATCCAAAAATTATACACGGGCGGGCCTCGAACCGGCAACCTATGGCTGACCGGGCCAACGCTCTTTCCAATCGTGCTACCGTGCTGTCGGTGTTTTTGGTGCCTTATTTAATATTTTAAGAAGAAATTCGTATGCTAATTTCCTATTTAATTAATTTATTTAGTAAGTAGTTTTGTCACCATACAAACTTAAATAAATAAAAAGGCGCGTAAGACACGGGATTTCAATTCCTCGTCTGTCACAGAGTCGCGGTTGCTTTTAGCAAGTGCAATTTATATTATTATAGATAGGTCATCCTACATATATATACATCATATACACCTTAAAATAGATACATCTTAAGTCTACAAAACCCTCCCACAGAGACAGACACATATTTGTAGAACAATATTTTCATAACAAAAGACCGCATTCAGAAATGCTCACGTTTTGCAATACATATTTTAAAATGCGACCGGCCCGCGACACGTCCTTAGTTTGTCGGTAGAAACCACAAAATAAACAGAGGCAGTAAGCAGAAGAAAAAGTTTTCTGATTTTTCTTTAGAATGTGAAGATAATAAATGTGTTTTTTTTTTGCTAAAGATCTTTCTATTAATTTTATTTGTTTTTGTGAACCTTATTACATATTTACAATGAGTATTTTTTAAGTCTTTGACTGCCACGAAACTAGACACAATAGAAAAATATTGTTTGGGGGTCATCAGTGACTACCATGGCGCTCAATGTTTAAAAAATTAAAATAATTTAAAAAAAACCGCCTTAAAAAAATGACTAAAAAGCTGAAAATAACGCATTCGTCTTCTATTTAGAAGAAACTAATTCTTTTGGAGTCGGTGCATGATGTAGCGTGTGTAGACTGTAAGTTGGTGTACGTAAGCGTAACCTTTTATATTACACGGGTATTCTGCTCCTACGTACACTACGTTGCAATAGTCTGGCGTAAATGGGCAGGCTTTTAGAAATTGTGCCTTTTATAGGCAAATTTCTTTATGCAACAGCTTTTGAACTGCAAATTCTGAATTTATATGCAATTTTTACATGAAATACGAACCGGCAAACAAGTACATATTCCTCCTACTATAACAGAATAATAACAGAACTAAGAAGTACTGTGAAGGTGCACATTCATTTTTTGTATTTTAGAAAACTGTAGAAGTCTTTCTAATAATTAGGTCCTTCCTATTTAGATCTTCTTTATGAAGTCAATATGAAACAAGCATTCTTACTGATGTTAATATACGAAGAAAAAGTATTTTAGTCAAAATATTGAACCTAAATAATCGACTTCGTCAGTATTCTTCCTTACACAAACTTGAGTAAGTTCTCGTTCAGCTATGGATTATAAAAATACCTAAAGGCGCTGATATGAAATATGCAAAGAGCGTATCACTGGCTACCCTTGTTATGGCCCACGTACCGGCATGGTGGGTAAGGCGACGTGGGTCCGTTATTGAATTTAGGTTACCTGGTACCCTACTCTGTGAAAAATATCTCAATCTTTAAGTTTAGCCTAAATAAAACCCTATAATGAAAACTAGAAGATCCTTCCACTAAGGCGCAAAAAGAAGATCCTTGTATAGATCGCAGGATCACACTTAGTGTAGAATGCTGCAGCCGGTCGCTGCACTGTGAAAAACCGTAGGGGAAAAACCGGGGCCTAGGTATGCTTAGCAGTGGATATCCTTTGGCTGATCAATATGACGATGATAAATATATTGATGAAGGCGAGGAAGTCATAAAAAAAACTGTTTTGGAACCGTCAACAAAATTAAATAATTATAGGTGGTAGTAAATCATAAGACGATACATAGATACTTTCAGCTTTTTCATATAAATCAATGAAATTTGTTGATTCAACAAAGAGGAAAGGAGTGTTAAAGACCAAGCTTTATTACCAGAGAGAATTAGAAAAAAACTTAATACTGTTGTATATTAAACAATTTTGTACGGAGTTAAACCCTTGCCCAGGGTTTTCTGTATTAAAAACATGCTCTTAAACTAATTTAGTTACCTGCGCTCGGAAGGACGTAATATACCGGGCTGCAAATAATATTAGTTTGATCATAGCCGCTATAAAGTTAATCATAGTGCAAAAAGATTTTGTAGCTTATGTACGAACGATAGGCACCTTCACATTGATGTTATGTTTTCGAAAGTTTTAGACATACTACAAGTTGTATTTCAATAATACATAAAACTTGCAGTTCCAATACTTAAAGATGCAACTTAACAATTTGTCGGTCTAGGGAATTAGAGTTCCCCCATGACAACTGAACTTGACCGACTTGCAACGTTTTTGCATGGTAATAAGATCGATTTCTGCGTCTGTTATCAGTGCTAACAGCAGGTACATTGAACTACTATTTTTAGCGTATGGAACTGACATTTCGAACAAATCTCGTATGCTATGAATTGACGACACTTTTCATCAACTCATACAAATGGTTCATATTCGAAATTCAAATTTAAAGATACTTATGAGACGTCATAATCTTGCCGTTGTATTTGCGACACATATACTTGGCATAGCTACGATAATGCATAGCTTCTTACGTAAGTAGCAAAATAAGTAGTAAACAACTCACTGCCAAACAGCATTCAGCCTTCGAACCTCGAATAGTGGCACTAATTGGCAATCATGCGGTCGTTAATGAGAACGGATCGTCTAGACCCAAAAGAAATTGATTGACTTTATTTGCTAGATACAAAAAATCATGATATTACATTGGCTTTCAATAATGTAAGACACTTCCTTAAAAAATACTGATTGCGCATCAAAGTCTCTAAAAAATAACGAATTTGATTTCTAATTAGACAGAAACAATTTTTTTGAAATCGGTGCAAGATGTGTATTCGTAGAAGGCTATTATTGTTGTTCAGCTAAAATCATGCAACGACTTCAAATGTTTTCATCATAATCTCGGTTAATCCAAACTCGAGAGAAATGCAGAATAATATATCTACACACATACATATAAAACTGAGACCCTCCTTTTTAGGGTTCCGTAGCCGAATGGCATAAAACGGAACCCTTATAGTTTTGTCAAGTCTGTTCGTCTGTCTGTCTGTCTGTCCGGCCGTATGTCACAGCCACTTTATTCTGAAACTATTAGCATCACACCGCTGAAACTTGGTAGGTAGGTGTATCTTCTTTACCGCTTTCCGATTCAGGTACAAAAAAATTTGATTTGAATAGGGGGGCTCCCATACATGAAACTAAAACCAAAAAATTTTTTTTGTGTGGGGTGTCTATGGATAGGTCTTTTAAAATGACAATGAAGATCTTAAAACCATTTTTTTCTAAAAGTCTAACGTTTGAGATATAGACGCTTCCAAAGTGGTAAAATAATGGGTGTCCCCCCCCCCCCCCCGTCTAACTTTTGAACTAAGGAAGTGAAAATTTTGAAAAAAATATGTAATGTAGATCTCAATATAAACTTTCAACGAAAATTAGTTTGAGCAAAATCGAACTAGCGGTTTTTGAGATATAGTACATTTTTATCAACCGCAAATATAACTTTGTCTTTCATACAAACACTATGAAAAACAAAGTTATATTTGCGGTCAACAAAATATTGTTGTATTTTGGCTAAGTGGAAGTAAGAATCCTTAATTCAGTTAAATTTGGCAAGGAACCCTCAGTGCGCGAGTCCGACTCGCACTTGGCCGGTTTTATCATCATTGATTCAGACGTCATCAATACATTTTTATGAAACAAATAAATCTCATGTATTTAATTTTAAAGATACACTTTTAAAATTTAATTCTGGATTCAAATAAATTCCATTGGCACTAATTTTCTTTAAAGTGACAACATCATTTTATCGCAAACAAGCTCACAACAGGTACAACAAATAAATAATCCTGTACTCAAACAATCCGACCTAAAAGCCCAAGATGGCCCAAAGACGAATATACTCACGGTAAGACATCCTAATAGAGTTAATAAACTAATCAAGTAATGGCCTATTGTGGCTAACAGGCTCTTTGATCAGGCGGCTACCTATCTATATCTTTACTAATATTAAAAGCTGAAGAATTTGTTCGTTTGAACGCGCTAATCTCAGGAACTTGTGGTCATATTTTAATTTTGTAGTAGGTTGTATTAAGTGCCGCTGTCATAGGTGGGAATATTGAAGCAGTATTGTTAAAATAATTACGAAACATTACTATGTTTATGGGGACGTAAGGGAGCTTAACCAAGACCCAAAGCTCCAAGCCAACCTCACCTTCACGTGGTGCGTCCTGTTTCAACAGACGAGGCTCTGGCGACCGACCGATGGCGGGATAACCATCCAACAAAAGGCGCAGCTAAATGTTGAGCTGAGACGGGCAGCAGCGTCATAGCTACAAAGAACTGCGCCTCTGCGCTCGCCAATCCGCCTGCCAAGCGTGGCGAGTATTGGCAAATACCCCCCTAAAAAAATGGTAGGACACAAAAAAACCAGGCCCCCAGCCCCGCTATTCCTGACTCCGGTAGCGGCCACGGTAACGGCGGGGCAGGGGGTGCTAAGAATCCCCGGAGGCGATCGCGCTACCACCCCCAACGACAACTGGCCCTGGTAACCTTTAACGCGTGCACACTGAGGACAGACGAGAAGCTGCTCGAGCTGGAGGAAGAATTGAGCAGGTTACACTGGGACATAGTGGGTTTATCGGAAGTCCGTAGAGAGGGCGAGGACACGATAACCTTGAAGTCCGGCAACCTGCTCTTCTACCGGGAGGGTGACCAAAAGTCCCAAGGTGGTGTTGGGTTTCTCGTCCACAAGTCCCTCGTTAACAACATCGTAACCATCGAGAGTGTGTCGAGCAGGGTGATATACCTTATACTCAGAATAACCGAGAGGTATTCGCTGAAGGTCATACAGGTATATGCACCGACCTCTAAACACCCCGATGAAGAGGTGGAGGAAATGTATGAGGACGTAAGTAGAGCCATACATACTTCCAAAACCTATTTTACTGTTGTTATGGGGGACTTCAATGCAAAACTCGGCAGTCGTGGCGAAGATGAGTTGAAAGTGGGACCTTTTGGATATGGTCAAAGGAACGCCAGGGGACATAGGCTGGCCGACTTTCTGGAGAAGGAGGGACTCTTTGCGATGAACTCTTTCTTCCAGAAGCCGCCTCAAAGGAAATGGACCTGGTTGAGTCCGGATGGCACCACGAGAAATGAGATAGACTTTATCATGACCACCAAGAGACGGTTATTCAGTGATGTCTCCGTGATCAACAGGATTAAGACCGGTAGTGATCACCGAATGGTTCGAGGCACATTGAATATAAATGTCAAATTGGAAAGGTCCCGCCTGATGAAGTCTACGCTCCGACCTACTCTTGCCCATATCCAAAATCCCGAGAGCTTTCAACTCGAGTTGTCAAACCGCTTTGATTGCCTAGAGAGTTGCGTTTCAGTTGACGAAATAAACAATGGGTTTGTGGAAACTGTCCAAACGGTCGGGTCAAAGTTTTTTAGGCCTGGCCGTAAAAATAGACCTCAAAAACTCTCGGTCCGCACTCTCGACCTCATGGCAGAACGTCGATCTATGGCACTGCAGACCTCCGATAATGCTGAAAACTACAGGCTGCTCAATAGACGAATATGGAAGTCCTTGCGACACGACATTCGTGCCTTTAACACGAACAGCGTTAAAGAGACGATAGAGCGGAACCAAGGCTCCAAAGTGTTTGCAAGGGACATGTCTATTGGGCAAAGCCAGTTGACGAAGCTAAAGATGGAGGACGGCAGTGTAGCGTCGACGAAAGCAGAGGTTTCGAGGGAGATCGAGAAGTTCTATAGGCAGTTGTACACCTCAGTTGCCGAACCCGTTGATAGCTCGGCCAGAGACCCAAGAGCTACCCTGACCCGACACTACACTGAAGACATCCCGGACATCAGCCTTTACGAGATTAGGATTGCCCTGAAACAGCTTAAAAACAACAAAGCACCTGGCGAGGACGGAATCACAGCAGAACTTCTGAAAGCGGGTGGAACACCGGTACTCAAAGTCCTTCAGAAGCTTTTTAATTCCGTGCTGCTAGAGGGCATCACACCTGAGGCATGGAACAGGAGTGTGGTGGTGTTGTTCTTCAAAAAAGGAGACAAAACCTTATTGAAGAACTATAGACCCATCTCACTCCTGAGCCATGTCTACAAGCTGTTCTCAAGGGTCATCACGAATCGTCTCGCACGTAGGTTTGATGACTTCCAGCCTCCCGAACAAGCCGGATTCCGAAAAGGCTATAGTACCATAGACCACATCCATACGCTTAGGCAAATTATACAGAAGTCAGAGGAGTATAATATGCCTCTATGCTTAGTGTACACGACGGCCGAAACAACAGTTAGAATAAGTAATTATAGGATAGTTCATAGGAAAAAGAAAGCAACGGGCCTGGGCTTAAAAATGTAAAGACCGGCCCTAAAACAGTAAAGCAATTGTGTAATAGATATAGACAGTTAGGATTGTCTTGTTTCTTATAGAAAGCAGCGGGACCGCCTTTAGGCTACAATGGCATTGCACATTTATTGCAGGCGACGGCCGTGGGAATACTAAATAGATAGTTAAAAGTTACAGTAAAAAGGATCATGAAAGGATCCCGAAATCGTGTGCCGTTAGACACAGCTGCAGTCATTACGGTAAACAGAAAGAAATAGCAAATGCCGCATATAAGCAGTTTAGTCACAATAATGCCATGTTGATATTTTGTATGTAAAATAGCATGTTCATACAGTATAACGTTGTGTATTATAGTCTAATAGTAAAATCTGCATTAAAGCTCTTATAGTTACAAGTTAATCGTAAACAGTTTGATAGCAAACTTTATTAGCTTCAGTTTAGTATAGTTTAGGCAGCAAAATCTGCGATAAGTAATTGCGAGTCTTATAGATGCAGCGTATAGTTTAATAGCTGAATCTCGAAATCTCGAATAGATAAATTACCTTGTTAACAGATATAGTTAATCGTTTTTATAGCAAAATTCCGTGTTAGCAAATAGTCTCATAGCTTTAGTGTTTTGTGTATGTATAGCATCAATTAATAGCCATTTTATAGTAATTTTGTAATAGTGTATGTGTTGATTTTCAATAAAAAACAAAATAGGTACACTTCACACGGTTAGGGTGGCCAGGCAATATCGGCTCTTATTACCGTATTACCTGCGCCCATGGATAGGGCCAACAATAGGAAGGGTCTCGCTCCCAGACGGCGTGGGTGTGGCAGTGGGCAGGGCACATAGCGCGAAGAACTGATGGCCGTTGGGGCAGAAAAGTTCTAGATTGGAGACCCTTCGACCAAAGGCGCAGCGTAGGACGTCCGCCGACAAGATGGACAGACGACCTTGTGAAGATCGCAGGATCGCACTGGATGCAGACCGCTCACAACCGGTCGTTGTGGAAAGCCATGGGGGAGGCCTATGTTCAGCAGTGGACGTCCTTCGGCTGATAATGATGATGATGATGATGACTATGTTTATCATCTGTTCACTAAAGTATTATCATAAATATTAAATATTTTTTTTATAAAATATTAAATCTTCTATCTATTAAATTTTAATCTTCTCTCAAATTGCCAATTTTCTGGCAATCTAGGCAATGTTGCTGTTATGCTTCCACAGCAATGTTGCCCACAACGGCACATCTATAGTCACGATAGTTACATGGCCTATTTATCGGAAACGGCTATGGGCTACAAAACGTTACGCTACAATCGTGGGGAAGGGTATAAGTAAAGTATAATTAAAACATACGCAAACGAAGTCGCAAAGGACCGCTATAGTCGAATATAATTGAACCATCACTCAAAATAATTTCAGCAAATCCTTTGTTGAAGATCTCCCCAAATGATAATTCGCTAGATAGTCCATGAAATGTCTGAAGGTTTCATCAGGATATGAAATGCTAGTAATTAGAAAACAAAAGCTTTTTGGTGTTTTAGTATTTGTCGAAAATTGGCAAGACTTGATGATTTTAGAGCTTTCATGAAATATGGAATCAATTTTATGTAACATATTGCTTGTACAACATTCAACATACCTTTTTTGTCAGGAAATGCAGTTTTGTATACCCACCGACCGCGGAGGCAGTTGGGGGTTATGTGGGACTCCAGACTTCGGAGCCTGCCTATCCAATAATCTGACGGCGTTCTCCCGTGCCAATAAGTGAGACAAGAACTGATGGGATACGCCCTATGCATCGAGCACCACCCGAGGGACAGAGGCCCTTGCTTGCTGCTGTACATTCAACATACCTAACAGAGGTTTTGAGATTTTGACTCCATATTTCAAGGCGCATTTTAGATAAGCTGAACATTTTATATTGTACCTATATACCGCGCATTATTTTATGTATGTGCACTCTCTTTGCCCTCACTCATAGTAGTGTAACTAAGCGTACGAAGTTCGGTGTATTTTTTTATATCATCATCAACCAAACGATTGACGATCATTATTATATCAGCCAAACGACGTCCAATGTTGAACATAGGCCTTCCCCACGGTTTTCATCTCGACAAGAACTGGCCATTCAGTCGGTGGACAAGTATTTTATCAATACTTTAAATAAGGCTGTAAGTCGCATCATAAGTGCTGACTTTCTAATACAGATCGAATTACTTTTCTCAGCACATTATCCTGATTCAGCGTCCGCATAAAAACATGACTCCCCAAAACCGTGCGAATTTGTCTCCTAAACACTAGTGTTGGGACACTTTTACTCGTACAATTTATTTTTATTGCTTAACACGTTCCGGGACAGTGCCCGCCTACAGGCGTGAAAACAATAAAACATCTATTGTGTCTGGAGTAGTGTCCCGGAACGTGTTAAGCTATTTCTACAAATTATTAATTTGTCAATGTGTTTAATTTTACGAAATAATACAAAAAGCTCTTGATAAGAGGGTTTAGTACGTTTAATAAAATAAAGGGTAGGCAGAGACGTTTCAAATATATTCGGTGTTGTACCTTTTATAACGTTTGACAATGTTGTGCAACTAATTTGTATCTGACCAAATTATGTTTTATACAAGTAATGTGCACTAAAGTTCTATATCCTAAACTGTGTATTCTCATTCGTGTCCCATGTCGTTAAAAGTTACGACATGTACTTAAATGCTATTTGGTTAGTTTTACTACCCTCGAAAACTTTTGCTTGCACACGTAAATCCCAATAGTTTTACGAGTAAGTACTATTTAAAAGCAACAAACTAACTTTTAATACAAAACTGTAATAGGTACAGCTTTTGTAAATGGTACGAAATTGCTTTTAACGTACTTTTTTATTACATTTTATAACACATTACCATTTATAATACATGTTTGTTTTCGTTAATTAATCCTATTAAATTCCCGGTAATTACCTGTAACCTACTCTCTAATTATGTAATTATTACTTAATAAAAGGCTACATATGTCTTCACTTCATATCGATGAGAAACAATAAACTAAACGAACAAATTCAAAATCGTACAAATTACCATTTTCGTACAAACCCCACGCACATCACTACATAATTCGTACGACAACTTTTCTTCTCTGCTTTAGACACGCCCCGGCATTGTCCGAAATTATGTGCGCCATTATCATTAGTAGCAGATGACGATCCTCCCAGTTACATCTTATCTTTTTATACGCCTTTGTGATATAATGGATCTAGTGGACCCGATGTGGGAATAGATTGGACCGGCTTTCATCTGTTCCTAAGAAATGGATTCCTGCCCCCCTTCAATGGCCGTACTTACCTTTGATCAGATATATTGGAATCGTGGAGTGTTACTTCTTGTGGCGAAGATGTAATTTAGTTTTGAGATTATTTTACAGGCTCCAGAGAGAACAATTGAGTACGTTTTCAATTAACAGCAATTCATTTGAGTTTGAACTTTTATAAAGTTTCTCTTTTGATTTCGTACTTGTATTGAAATAGTAAAGTTACTCTGTAAATATCCTACTGCTGGGAAAAGGCCCCACCTCAAGGTATGAGGTGGTATGAGCTAACTCCACCACGCGGGCTCAGTGTATATTAGTGGAGGTGTATCAGCAAGCGACCAACCTTGAGATCAGATGTATGAAGCATAGGGCCGTAACAACTAATATCAATCAGCAGCTTAGTGAGCCTTCCAAAGAACGGAGATGCTCGTGAAAAGCGTCACATATATTTTGATTGGAACGGTCAACCATCCAAACACATCCAAATTCGGTAAACGCTACCAAAGCGCTGCCACCATTGCGCTCCGAGCACCTCTTTAAGCAAAATAATTTCAAAAAATAGTTCGACCATATAGGTACCTACTAAAAACGCTTACAAATATTTTCTTCTTACGATTCCTCTACCTTCAGGATTAACATAAGGGTACCTGATTCTATTCTAATTCAGAACCGAACAAACTCAATTACATGGTAATTCTGATCCACGCGCCAGACTGCACCTAAACAGGGGGCTTACTCTAGACGTCATTTGTATTTCTTCTTCTTAGCGTGTCGATGGAAGCCCATATGGAGGAATTATAATGGGGAAATTACAACGTAGCAGCCCAGAATTTGTATTTAAAATCAAGTCATCCATGTTACGCTAGTATTCAAGTAAGCGTGATAAATAGAACCATTATGGATAAAATCTTACTTACACACGGTAGTATGTTAACGACACAAGAAAGGTAACGCCAGCGGCCGACAAAAGATTCCGTCAATATGCGGTCGATGTCTTGACATGACGTCGACGCGCCGTTTGTTATGTCGATAATTTTCAGCGTTGGTTTATCAACAGCGCGTTCACAGAAGACGTAGGCTACCGTTAGTAGGTACTTAAATATCGTCGGCAAACTGCTATCCTTATGTAAGTCAGCTAGGTTACAGAGTAGGAACTCAGGCCGAAATCCGGACCCTAAATAACTAAAGCGGAAACCTCATAACATGAGAGCCCAAATGTTGGTAGGTATGTATACTTTGGAAGAGGATTGATTTGGGTAATTTTACTGTACCGCAACTTTTAACCCTATTATGTAAGTTGCTTGGAGTATTTATTGCTTCGTGATTTTTGATAGCGTAAGCTCTTTTTAGCCTGAGATACAGGTTTAACCTAGTTCAGGCAAAGAGAATGCATCTTGTAATTAATTTTTAGTTCTATTTTTACACATATTAGTACAACTGATTTTAATTAACAATTTTATTATTATTATATTATTTACGATGAGCTTGTGACCGATAATTTACAAGCCGAATGAATAACGTATTTTATTATTACTTACTAATAAATATTACTATGCATATTACTTTCATGAATAATGCACCAGGTTTTATGTAGTGGCATTGATTAAATAAATTGAACCTCCAGCCATTTAATGCAGTTCGCTAAAAGCACCAAAAAAAATCTGTTGGTATTTTCTTGCTATACGAAAAAAATACAAGGCCGAAAATAATTAGTCTTGTGATTATACGTTAAGGTTTCGTCCCCCCTTTTTTACGAGACTAAAATAATTTTCTATTTCCCGAAACAGGGGTCTCTTATTCATCTTCGGAACGGAGTTCTTTTGATGTTTTATATGACAGTAAAAAAGTAATATTTCCTTAATTTGAAATGAAATGTTTTGTGTACCATCCGGGGAGGGCATTAAGCACACCCTTCCAGTTATAAAACCAAATTCGGGACTGAACGAATGGTTTGTGCAAAATTCGTGTCGGATTTGAATACGATTGTGTTGCTATTCGTAATTATTTTACGTTCCCATAAAATGACGCATTAAATATTTTACTACGGTTGAAATATGAATTGCGTGCTGCTGTGTTCTCACCAGTAAAATAATAACATCATGATGCTCAAAACTAATTGAATTGGCACTAAAGGTGACTTTCTATTCAATGTTTTGGTATACAGACTTTGAATATGGTTAGATCCTTTTAGTGCAATGATAATATTATAAGATCTTATAGCAAAACTGACCAGTGTCAATTTCAACACCTTTAGTGTGCCTCATGACAGAATGACAAATAACTAAAATATAGGGTGAAATAGCATTTGAAATTTCCACCCTGTACAATAATCACACAATACAGTAATAATTAAAAGCCACAACATAGCGCTGAGACATTCCCATAAAAAAACCTTCAATTTCCAAAAAACAATATTGTTTATTTGATACGTACTAAGAAGTTTAGTGACTTACGATGCCAAACGAGCTCATTTACATTGCAAAACGCGTTACAAGTTACAAAAAAATGTACGGACCGTGCAAGTCAGTCCAAACATCTATCCCCATTTATTAGGGTACAAGGTGAAACGGAACCAAATAAACGCTGCGTGCTGACTGACCGAAAGAGCCAAAGTTATTTAGGGGAGGTATGACGCTTGAAGTTTATTTTGGGGACCGCATCGTCAGCGGTTAAGGTTAAACGTTATTTGTTTCCCGAAATCGTTTGGTTAAGTTTTTCCTTGAAGATAAAACGCACATCTTTCGTCCCATTTGCGTCACCCAGAAATTTGGCGGAGACGGACGACTGGCAATAAAATAGAATGTTATCTCACTAATTTTTTCCCTCGCTTCGGACGGCTGGTGTCTATAACTCGATTCGTTCAAGAGCTGTGACCCTATTTTATCAGACAGTTTTTGTTTTTTCGACTCTTTCCTTGGCAAACTCTTGATCTATAATACTGGCACGAGAAACATAGAGGGGTTGAAGTGAAAATAAAAATACAGTATTACAGAGTTACCCTGGATCAATTATTATGAGAGTTGAGCTAGGCTAAACAACAAAACTCGAATGTAAAAAGTTTAGTACTGCACTAAAAGGGATCTTAAATATGAAAGACAGTATTTTTGTACTAAAACGATTATAATCGTATTTTATTGATTGATGTAAATATTTCGTGAAATTGATACAAGATAGGTATTAGATAAAGATAAGCTATTTTTAAAAAGTATAATATATAACTTTTAAATTAAAGATACAGGTAAAAGTACATAAATAAATCTTAATCCTACACACTCGCAAATTACTATAGGTTCCATTTTGTAAGCAAACAACCTTTATAATCTGAACGCTTTTTTCACAGCATTCTAAATTATATTGATAAAACCGTTCCATTTTATTAGGACCCGAGTGGGGCCGAAAGTTAATCAAGGGGAACGTGTTTCGAACAATTTGTAGACCTATTTGGTCCTCCATGAGCGTCAACAGGGCCTAATGACCATTTCAGGGCAGCCAGGGACGAACTCGAAAATAAGCTTTGTTTTTGCGTTCCAAAATTATGTTTACATCCCTCGATCGAGCGGGAGGCAAAAATTGGATTGGTTTTACAGAAATGTTTTTTGGGTTCGTTGTTATGGAGGTATTAAGTGCTTATCAGCAATGATTGTGATTGAATGGATTTGTGGATGCACCCTGTATTTTAAACCGACTTCAAAAGTGGAGGAGGTTATCAATTCGACTGTTTTTTTTTTGTATGTTTGTTACCTCATAATTATCTTAGTCATTTGTGGACCGATTTCAAATTTAATTTCACCAACTAAGAAGGTTTACTTTCTAATTGATCTCATTGTGGCCAAATCTGGATCTGATGATGGGGTCTTGGTGTAATCGAGGGAAACCCTCAAATCTAAAAGGCACGTACAGTATTTCTGTACTAGTATCTCAATGTTGACATGTCTTTACGTCTGATAGTCACTATATTGTGGAGCTGAGCTGATAGTGGAACTCCTTGATGCTTAGGAGTTCAATGATTATGATGCCAGAACTTATGTAAGGTACTTTGTAGCTTATTAAAGAACAAAGTCAAAAGGTGCAACCCTCTCCCCCTCTTTTAATTACTAAAAATATGCAAATAAAATTAACTTTTATAAAAAAAGTAAAAACCAAATTCAAAATCAAAATCTTTATTTCAATTTAGGTCATGAAATGACACTTATGAACGTCAAAATATACAGTGAAAAAAATAAAAATAAATGTGCCCTGAAAGGGCCGAAACATGTCTCCTTATCTTTGGGCCCTACCAGCGCTTCGAGACAGAACACAGACAATTAGGCAAGTGCTGAGAAGAAACGCCGGAACAAACTCAGTCACCACTAGCTGCCGTAAAATCAAAATCATCAAAGGTAATTACATCAGTCGGTGCAGGTTTTCACCGAATTCCAAAACAAAATCCAATCCACAGTCTTAAATAAACTCTTGAAAGGACTCTAATTTAGGCAAACCATTTCTTTTTGGAGTCGGTGCTATCGCATTGGCTATCTCAAGCACCACCTCCGTCATCAGCACCGTCATCTGTCTGGGCACCGACTCCAAAAAGAAATGGTTTGCCTAAAATGGAGTCCTTTCAAGAGTTTATTTTAGACTTTTTAGTGGATTTATTTTTGGTCTATCTGTAGGAAAAAAGAGGATTAACAAATACAATATCTTATAAATATAAGTTAATGTTGTTCGGAATTCGCATCACATTGACTGTTATATTTGTGTATTCATATACTTAGGTATATTTATGTTCAACTCACTTGTATTTCTGATTTAGTATAATAGTATGTATGTTTATCCTTCATTGTAGACGTGATGTTGGCGCCATTTTCCGTGTACCTCACTCAGCAAGGGTCCACTGAAAACCAGCGCCAGGGCCTCCCGGGGACCTGGCTTATGCTGAGTGAGGTCCTCTTGATTTGGACATCACCGACACACGGCACACCGTGTCACGCACTGCATGGTTGTTTTTTTTGTCTGTTTTTGTTTTTTGATTGTTTTTTTTTTGTTGTTTTGTAATATGTTAATTTGTCATGTGATTGTGTATGTGTTTTTTTGTGAACTCGTTAAAATGTGTGTGTGTTTGTGATGTCCTAAATTAATAAATTCATTTTCTTTCTTTCTTTCATTTTTCTTCAATGTCTTATTTTTATCATTACACTGCTCGTTTAAAACAAAAACATGGTACGTTAATCAATAAACTTTGAGAATTGGATAATAATAACTAGGTACGTTGTGCATAGACTTAAGTAGCTTAATGGTAAAGACATGTTCAGCCTTATGACTCCCCATAAGGCGTAAGCAAATTCATTTTCTCTGGTCAACTGGAAAAAAGCCTTTATTCGCCTGCGGTCAATCTTACCTGAAAGAAAAAAAAAGATTTTAAAACATTACAAAACCTAAATAAATACATTTTAAATTTACTGACGCATGAAAAAATATATTATGGAAATTATACTTCTGTTTTTTAAAAGATTACTTTCAAGCAGAATCACAGAATCTGTGAAGTTGGGTATACGTAAAATGGGTAGAATTTTCTGCAATATATTATAATAATGAATAGATAAGTTACAAGGGTACCTTCCACATCATTGAACTTCTAAACTACGACTACATAAAATAAAAGTTATCTTTTCCACTTAGACAACCTTTTAGGGTCAGAAGTTATCTACATATTTTTTCAATACTTTGGTGGAATAACGTATTTATTTATATTCTTTGAATAGCGGCCTTCCTCAACGGAGATATTAAATTTGCTCATGTTGATTTTTTAAAATTTCCATTTTAAACTATGATGAGCGATATCGAGTATATGTTGGTATATTAATATATATTTCTTAGTGAATAAGCACCTTTACACTTTGTCTCCACTAATGGGGTAATGTACTCATACGTAATCATAGTAACGGAAATTCGAAACTTAAATTAATCTAATGGTATTTGACGGTTATTATTAATACTTTCTTGATTTGAAAATATATTTAGTATCATTTTCAAAATATGCAACTGAATAATGGATTTCCGCAAAGTAACCTGATTCCATCAAAAAATCTTTTGAATTCTTTCTACTTTTTCTATTTTAAAGTCGATAAAAACAAAACATACCAATGTTCGCATGGTTCATGGCATCGTGCAGCATTGTACGGATGTGGGTCACTTGATTCGTTGTCACGCTGGAGTAAAAGCAAGGGATGACCATCGTCACTGCATACCTGACACACCGGCTGGAGGCGTAGGCTATCGTGTTCATGTCGTTCTGGAAATAATAATAAAAACTCAAACAATGTGCTCAAACAAAGCAATGGTTTTAATAATCATAAAATAAATGTAAGATTTCGTTACTTTCGTCTATGTGTTTCTTGAACCCAACTAAACTATAGGGCAATCAGTAACTACTCAATTTATGATAAAATAAACATAGCCTACAATAACATACATCCTTGTCCTTTGTTCCTTGCAACGATTTAAATATCGTCCGTAGCAGCATTGTAGTCGATAGACCGGAGCAAAACAACATTACCAGCATCTGAAAATAAACTCATAGCTTATTCAATTGACTCTTAAATTGCAAAGTTAGAAACAAAAAAATAATTTTACCGGTAAACTCATTAACGAGTTCAGATGTTCAGAGCACTTGTGCAGCAACTCATAGTTTCGGTGCAGAGAACTTATATCGAGCTCCGCCCTCTTCGATAACATTTCTATTTTACTCAACTCCTTTTTTGGATTTTTGCCCATCGAAAACGTCTTCACAATGTGCGCTTTTATCACGTACACCCTCATCAAAATCATTCTCAGCAATGAACAAAAGAAAATCTGCTCGCAATCATGAGCAATCAATGTGATATAAATAAGCAAAAAATTTGTATCAATTTCTTCAGAGCGAATCGACAGCGCCACAAATTCAATTATGCTGTACAATATGCCTATACTCATCCAAATCCAAGCTCTGTGTGGCGGAGTAGTTATATCCAAATCTTCACCTAAATTCATCACATCATCGAACATTGCTAAATCCGCGAAAATGCTTCTGAAGCTGCTTTTACTTGTCATCATACATATGATAATAAGAAAGAGGTATTCAATGCAAGTTGTGTCAACGATGACCATGTACGAAGCACTACTGCTGTAATTTTGAACGGCACTGTGAACGGCAATAGCCATCAAATGCACGCTTAATAAATGACCCAGTAGCTGTATAATTCTGCTATGATTTAGCAAATACAATCGGTTGATCCCAAAGATGGCTTCGCTATGGATTACTGCCCTCAGTTGATGCAATATTTTGTTACTCGTAATCACTGGTACTGAGTCACTTTTTGCTGGCGCCACTTTTATCGGTATAGTTTTTGAAATCACGCTGATTGTATTCGGCATTTTGTATTTCATGGTTACTCGAGGATAGCAAATGAATGACTGCTAACTATAATTTTCCAAACTACGTCGAACGTTAATTTTGATAACCATCTTTAATTCCTAAATTGCTGGATAAGCGCTTTTATATCAGGATGTTTGACTGATGGTAATTCATTAGTATTTTGATGAAATTGTTTGTTATTTTTTTCAATAGCCAATTAGTTTCATGAGCATAGTATATGATAAATGTATCATTTAATTAATGTATTATAATAAAACAAAAGATCAGTTATTATTTACAAATCTTGAAATAACGTGGGAGCTATTTTTACGCTACCTCATAAGGAACAAACCTATAGGTAGCAAAAAAACAAAAAAAAATAGTAAACAAGCAAACTCGTAACTACTGAAAAGTACTAAATCATTTGAGCTTCTTTCATACTGCATCATTCGTTCAAATAAACAATTTGAACAAAGACTACATAAACGGTTTTGTAATACAAATTATTTCTTAAAAATAGTGGCGAACATAATAACAGTTCCGTTATGATAAACGAGTTTTCCGTATCGCATTGCATCCAATTTATTGTAATAAATAAGGCTTACCTAAGGAATGATTGATGGAGTTTAGCTGGATTTATAAATCTGGCATGTATGGGAGGGAATTAACCATGGCTCGTACTATATCGGTAAAGAGATTGATAGCCGTTGGGTGACATGAAAAGGCCGAAAAAGGTCTATCGGCGTACAAAATGACCTATTAGCTATTTCGGTTTTACCTCCCGCTTTTAAATCAACCTCTGACCTTTTGTTGTATCCAATTCTGATGCTTACAATACTTCTGGCTACGGAGATTATTGTCTAATTAATAACGAAGAGGAATCTTTGTGTGTTTAGCTTGCTATTTTTGGATGATTCTTGTTCTTGTTAACGATCTCTGTAAAGATAATTTGAAATTATTTTTATAATTTTGCAATTGTGGAAGTTTTGGCCTTTGTGTATTGTTTTCAAAATAGAATTCATTTTACTGCTCGTAGGTTGATACAAATAACATTTACTGCTCTATTTAAATGTTTAGTTTGTATAAAATTATAGATTAGATTTATGTCTTTAAGTAAACAGCAACACTTTGATTACTAGAGTAAAATCTTATACATTTTCGAGAAAATCCTTTTTCATTTACATACTCGTATTTATATTGTGCTCAAAAAGAAAAGAACGGCATTGTTGGATCATAAACCATATGCTATCACCGAACTTTTGTTACGAGTTATTTACAGACTAAGTTACAGTATTAAAAAGTAACATCCGTTCCGTAATGGTGCATCCACACCGCAGTTATATATTGAACAACAAAATTTTCAATGTTACTGAGCTACTTCCGATGAGGGTGGCAGAAGAAATTTCGGACCGCCCGCGCAGGCGATGCCGCAATCCACCAGTTGGCTCGTGACCACGGCTGTTGCAACGCAGCCGAAACGTCGAGCAGTGAGTAGCATATACTCATTTTAATATTTCCGATGGCTGCTATTTACGATTTAAATATGTTGTACGATCTTTCATGATTCGATAATTTTACATTTTATCAATGTTCCTTTTTTACGTGAATTTAATTTGACTTTTTACGCTTGTTAATGAATGTTGCCCTACTTTTCATTTTTTCGTTGCAAAAAATAACATTCACCAAATAATCTATACTTATAAAATGCTTTGTCCTGAACTACTGACTTATTGATTGACTGACTGACTGACTGACTGACTGACTGACTGACTGATGGATCAACGCACAGCCTAAACCGCTGATCGTAGAGACCTGAAACTGGGAGGGTTTGTTCTTTGTATAACGAAGGGATTCGATAAGAAGGGATTTTCGGAAATTCCACCCCTAAGGGGGTCAAAAACGGGTGCAAAGTTTGTATGGGTCAACCAGATCCCTTGGTCCAATCTACTTCAAATTTTGCATACACATTATTTTACAGAATTGACGGAAGACCTATTCTGTAGTTTATTGAAATTCATCTCATAAGGGGGTAAAAAGGGTTACAAAGTTATTCTGGGGGTGATTTGCTTCGAATTTGATATCAATACTCTTTAGTGCTAATGATAAATAAAAATATATAATTTTGACAATCATTTGACATGACGTCTGAGACACAATGTTTTGACACATAATTGTTATTGATGTTGCTCTCGAAAAAATGCTTAAGAAGAGATTTTATTCCCTAAAACATTAAATAATATTTTTTTGTGTTGAAACAGGTTAGGTATCAAGCGGTCTGTGTCCAGTGTAGATTGCAGATCGTTTGTTCATATTGTCGGTGGACATTCTAAACTTTTCGTGGGGGTCTATGTTTAGCAGTGGAGCTTTTGGGTGTTGATGATGATAAAGGCGTAGATCCCTACATAGAATGGTCCCTTTGAAACATAAACAAAGCTCAAGTTCAAACTCTTAAGGTAGCGGGAGAAGACTTGAGGGAATTTGCTTTTCCCACAGTCTGTATGTGGCATGATGCTGTGTAAGCGCACAGAGTATAGCCTGGGCCCCTATGTTTGAATCACTCGCTTGGATATGGCGTGTGATTTTCGTTCGAAAACACATTAAAAATCAACGGAAATCACTCAAAATCTAGATTTTGCGTGCGTACGTTAGACGTGCGTACTCACAAAATTGAGCAATGATTTTTATAATACTTTTTGTGTAGATTACAACTGGTTTTCATTCCAAAATTCGACTTTAATCATTGAATATCACTCGCCATCTTGACGCAAGTGATTCAAAAATAGGGCTCCTGGTCTTTTTATTCACTGAAAAGAAAATTATCTATTAGTAAGTATTTCCATTTCTTTGTAAAATAAAACGATATTATCCCCGTGTAAGTATGAACATATTAAAGACCGGGCTACGTGTTGTGTGTACATAAAATATAACATTTATCTATACGCATTTCTACGCATTTATTTAAGAACTAGATGTTACATACATTGTTAGATAGCTAATTTATCGGGGAAGGCTATAGAAATATTTTCGCTGCGATCTATGGGAACGGTGTTAAACTATTGAGCGCGTACGAAGTCGCTGGCGGGCCGCTAGTAACAAATAACCGCAAACTTTACAGCTGCACAGTATAAATAAACCTTTACAGAAAAAGTTATATACTTCAAATTCAAAATGTGAACACAAATTTATACATTAAGCTCGGCGGCTCAGACTAATTTAAAAGAAATTAAACATGCTCTATCATTGGGTAAAAAGAAACGGTAAAAAGTTGAAACACGCAAGTATACATAAGCTTTAAAATAGAGTGAATTTCTTTTTAAATTTGAAATTAAGTAATGATATTTCATGTTCTTACCAGTTTTGATCAAGCCTAAGACAACGTAAACAAAAAAAACGGCCAAGTGCGACTCGGACCCGCGCACTGAGGGTTCCATGCCAACCTTAACTGAATTGTGGGTCCACTTACTTCCACCTAGCAAATATAACTTTGTTGTTGATAGTGTTTATATGAAAGGCAAAGCTATAATTGCCCCCATCAAATGTATTTTTTAAAACTTTTTATATCTAAATCAGAAAGCGGTTAACAAGTATACCAAGTTTTAGCTGAGTTATGGTAATAGTTTCAGAATAAAGTGGCTTTTATTCTGAAACGTATGTCCGTCTGTATGTCCGTATGGACGGACATACATACAGACAGACAGACTTGACGAAACTATAAGAGTTCCGTTTTTTGCCATCGGTTACGGAACAAAAATTGGGCTATATCCCTCTCTTGCTACAAGGGAAGCAGAACCCATTACCTACCACAGAATGCAAAATCGATATACCGGCACAAACAACACGTGGGCCAGCGAGGCGACGTCATAATCAGATCAAAATATACCTACCCTCGGTTAAGGCCACAGTCCAAATAAGAATAGAATAGAATAGTATTTATTTGCGAAAAAAAAAATGATACATAACTAAGTTCTTACAAATTAAGTATTAGGTATGAACATGCATGTTTCATCGAACTATCGTTAAGCAAATATTTCGTCATCGTGCAGTTATTAAAGATGTTATACTATCTACCACGCGTCTCATATGTTAAAATGAGTAATGCAATCTTGCTAACCAACCTTAGTAGCTTGAAATTATTGTTACTAACGAATTGAATGTCACATGAATAAAAAGTTTTATCCTATTCCGAGGCAAGACAAATCTAACAAAGTTTAAAAATTACGAAAATTGCCCGTTCTCGGTCAGTAAGTAGTGATAAAAAGTTTCCTGTGTCTGTCTCCTGCCCGGTTTATAACCAAATCGGTTCAGCCGTTCTTGACTTATTATATTATTAGTGTAACCAACACAACTTTCTCTTAAATTATACGAGTATAATAGACGTACTAGCTTATTCACTTGTGCTACGGTTACCTTTCATGATCAAAAGTAGGCCTTAGTCCGGCAACATACCCGGCTAAAGGGCAGGAGGTTAATCCACATAATCATGTGCTGACTTCGTTCTGACGTCACAACACTGGGCATGCTTGTGAATTCTATAGTAAAATAACTATTAGCAGTGTTGAAAACTATTTATAACTTAAGAAACTATATCAGCGTGAGAAAGGGGGTGTGAGCCCGGCCGTGGCTACACATACAATGGCTTTCACATGTGTAAGTTGGTTATTAATATTTGGATAGTATTAAGGATGAGGAGATTGTGACCCAACTCGATTTCTTGTGATAGAGAATCTATATACTCGTGTAGTCGGGCATGTGATAGCATTATAAGCATACAAATTGGAAATAAGATAAATTTATTTTCTATAGTATATTTGTTTGTATGGGACAGTGGAGTTAAAGAAAAAGATGTGCTTATGGAAGCTTTACATAGCCCTGAGTATCAGTAAGCTCAAGTGGCAATGGGCAGGGCACATAGCGAAGAACTGGTGGCCGTTGGGGCAGAAGTTCTAGATTGGAGACCCTGTGACCAAAGACGGAGCGTAAGACGTCCACCGTCAAGATGGACAAACGACCTTGTAAGGATCGCAGGATCAAACTGGGTGCAGACCGCCAGTGATCGGTTGCTGTGGAAAGTCATGGGTGAGGCCTTTGTTTAGCATTGGACGTCCTTTGGCTAATAATGATGATGATGATCGAAGATTTTGATTCTGCATCGATGATTTGTATTGGCTGATATATTTCGTCCTCTGATTATCTGGTATTTATAACAGTCAATATTATTTCTCTCAAAACTTTTTATAATAACGCACAGAATAACAAATGTGCACCTACGAACTATATTTCCACCTTTTCACTCCTAGTAAACATCAACATCAAAGATTTTACCGATGTGTTTCCTATTGCCTTAATAACACCCCTCAGATTTACGAAAGTAAGACCTCCTTACGAGGAAATATTATCTTAACGATCTCTATTAGCCGCCGTTAACTTTGTTTTGTCGGCGACTGAACTTTTCCTGTATTTTTCCTTCGGCCCTTGTTTTTGCTAACTAATTATATTATGCTAATTTTACAGGCTGCCTCTTCACGGATAATTGTCTCCGGTCCACCGCAGCGTCCTAAATTATGGGAATGAGCTCTTGCTAAAAAATCGTTCTCAGGATAATACAGAAGAAAATAATTACGCTAAATGACAATCGCAATTAAAATCTGGTTCCGTAACGAATGATATTTAATGTTGAGATGAAAAAGATTTTTCATTTCACTGGCAGTAAAAGATAAGTAATCTTTTTGATAACAAAATTAATAAAGTTGTAATTACCAACCTATTAGTTACCGGATCATTAAATTTAGAACATAAGGGTTATTTTTTGGTAAGTTGTTCAAAGTATTTATTTCTAACAGCAGGTTTTTTTACTATCCCAAATATGTAGAAGATACACATAAAATACTGTCCGAAGTTATAGAGCGTAAAACATGTATTCTATATGTATCAATTCGGTGCTACAGATGTCTAATTTAAGCACATAAAATCAAATGAACACTAGCAGGGGGCGTATTGCGATCCAACTTAATCCGTTCAATTCCGAGGCAGTTCAATTCAGACTCAGTGTAAACGAATATTATCAATATAATAATATTATAATAATACTACAATGGTATGAATATTAATCTTTATATTGTTATACTAGCGGCCCGCCCGCGACTTCGTACGCGCGTTTTAGTTTAACTCCGTTCCCATAGATCGTAGCTCGTAGCGAAAAATTATAAGCCTATACCTATACGCATTAAACTTCTTCTATAGCCTTACCTGATAAATTAGCTATCTATTATATTCTATACCCTTACCAATAGTTCCTGTGATTAGCGCCTTTCAACAAAATAACGAAAACATCCAGTTTTAAAATATATACATAGAAATGCGTACAGATAAATGTTATATTCGACGACGCGTTTGGTGTATTGGTTAGCGCTCCTGACTATTACGCTGGCCGTCGAGGGTTCGAATCCCGCAAGGGGCAAATGTTTTAGTGATGAGCACGGACATTTGTACCTAAATCATGGATGATATATGTATTTAAGTATTTATGGGAGACGCACCCGTCATAATCGTTGTCTGGTACTTCGTAACACCTTACCACGAAACCAGACCATTGGTGTGGTGTCTGGCGCATATTTATTTATTTATTATATTTTATGTACACTCAACACGCAGCCCGTCTTTAATGGTCAAACTTACACGGGGATATTATCTTTTTATTTTACACCGAAATAGAAATACTTCCTACGCCCTTTCGTTAATCGTACTGATATTTCTTTCGGGTACTAATAAGATCAGGCTACTCTCTGCGCTTACACAGCATCATGCCACATACAGGCTGTGGGAGAAGCGAATTTACTGAAGTCTAAGAGTTTGAGCTTTAGCTTTTTTTATGGTTATAGCGAATACTCTACTTTCTTTAATTCAAATCGTAAATTCAAAGGGACAATTCTATGTAAAGATCTTCGCAATGATCATCATCAACACCCAAAAGCTTTGATTAAAGTAAAATAGCGGTAGATAGGTGACGCGCCACTCGAAAGTGGACCGCTAAAATCAGGCCCCCGTCGCCTAAGGCCGTGTGACGTTAGGAATGTGAAGTGCCATTTTTTAGCTGACAATTAGTATGACATGCCATATCTTCCGCTATTTTACTTTAATCAAAGCCCAAAAGCCGTCCACTGCTAAACATATGCCCCCACGAAAAGTGGCAGATTGGACATCCTTCGACCACAGGAGCAGCGTAGAATGTCTAAAATTTATAAGCCTATACGCATTGAACTACTTCTATAGCCTTCGCTTATAAATAAGCTTATCTATAATTTTTCATAACCTTACCGTGATTAGCGAATTCAAACAAACAAAAACATCCAGTTTTAAAAAACATAGAAATGCGTACCTACAGATAAATGTTATATTTTATGTACACACAACACGTAGCCCGGTCTTTAATTGTCAAACTTACACGGGGATATTATCTTTTTATTTTACAACGAAATTGAAATACTTCCTTTGCCCTATCGTCAATCGTATATTTCTTTCGGGTACTAAAAAGACCAGGATACTCTCCGCGCTAACACAGCATCATGCCACATACAGCCCGTGGGAGAAGCAAATTCCCTCAATTCTTCTCCCGCTACCTTAAGAGTTTGAACTTGAGCTTTGTATAAGGTTATAGCGAATACTCTACTTTCTTGAATTAAAATCGTGAATTTAAAGGGACAATTCTCTGTAAAGATCTACGCCATCATCATCATCAACACCCAAAAGCCGTCCTTTCGACCACAGGAGCAGAGTACGCAGCGTAGAATGTCCACCGACAATATGAACAAACGATCTGCAATCTACATACTTTTCGATACCTACCCTTTTTGAACACAAAACAATATTATTTTCTATTCTAAGGAATAAAATCTCTTCTAGAGAGCAACATCAATAACAAACATGTGTCAAAACATTCTGTCTCAGATATGTCAAATGATTGTCAAAAATGAAATAAAAAAATATTTCAATCATAAGCACCAAGAAGTTTGGATATCAATTTTGTAGCAAATCATCCCCAAAATAGCTTTCTACCCCTTTTTAACCCCGTTACAAGATAAATTTAAATAAAATTTGATACACATTTTTCGTTATTATTTTTAAAGAATGATTATGCAAAATTTGAAGTAGATCGGACCAAGGAATCACGTTGTCCCATACAAACTTTGCACCCCTTTTTGACCCCCTTAGGGGTGGAATTTCTGAAAATCCTTTCTTATCGGATCCCTTCGTCACACAAAGAATACACCCTCCCAGTTTCAGGTCTCTACAATCAGCGGTTTAGGCTGTGCGTTGATCCATCAGTCAGTCAGTCAGTCATTCAGGACAAAGCATTTTATTGGTATAGATTATAGTAAAATTATCAATATAATGCGAAATTGCAATAATAATTGCTAATTTGACAGTAAATCAGAGCGTTCTATCTGTCAAAACTGCATCGCAATACGCCCCCAGTATCTACTTCGACAAAATAAATAAGGTCCAGACGGCAAAGTAATAAAAGTCCAGTTTTAAGGTTGTGAACTTGGGAAAGTCTTTTACCTTCAGACAAGGTTCTAATCTACGTACACCAATTTAAAAGTTCTTAGGTATTCTTAATTTATTTTGAATGGGCACCGTACCTTGTTTTAAGCAACATTACAATGGTATACTGGTGCATACGTTTTCTTCTAAAAATATCATAAGAGGTTTAATAGCGGGATCTATTAAGTAGATATTTTAACTAATCATAAAACGTTATATTGAGATAGTGCACCCGGATAGATGGGCCCAAATCGTCACGCGATGGATACCAGCAGATAGCTATCGCCGCAGAGCTATGCACCCAGAAAGCGCTAGTGTGACGATTTGGTTAGTTTTTCTAAGGATTGAAGCTTGGGGGAGACCTTTGCCCAGCAGTGGGATGATATAGGTAAAAAAAAATAGTTACTTATACTCAAAAGGAACTTCTCGGTTATAAACACAGGGTATCTGTGTAAGGTTCGTAAAAACCTTACAAACTGTTAAATAATCAGCGGCACTATTATATAGAAAATTAAATTGACAATAAATGATGCTAACAATTTAGTAACTTACTCAGTTTTAATTGAAATGTTCAACATTTAGACTTCGGTTATTTAATTTTTCCTGGCTATTGCGACGTAAGCCGGTCTCATCCGCGTATTATCCTGTATTTCCATTTTAAAGTAGAACAGAGCGGAGATTTAAGTGGGGATCCCGTGTAATACTCTTCAAAAAGCAGATTTATACGCCGACAGATTGAGTGCATTATGTATTAATTTTGTTTTTAGAAGCGTTCTAGTGCCGGCAACTGTGCAAAGGAGGCAGTCCTTAATAGGTACATGCAATTATTTCGCGTATAACATGTTTTATCGTAGTTAGTAAAAAAACTGTACCTATTGAGTACCTAAATCAGTATCTGCCAAAGAAAATCCACTGCTGAACAAAGGCTTTGCCGCCACAGCGTCCGGTTACAAACAGTCTGCACCCAGTGTGATCTTTACAAGCAATGAAGAGGGCTATGCTTGGTGTTCCTGTAGAAGATCGACTCAGAAATGAGGATACGCGTAGAAAACTAAGCCAATGGTCATAGCTCCGCGAATTTGCAGTGAGTTCAAGTGGTAATAGGCCTGCCTATGTCTGCACATATTCAATTATACCAACCCAACATTTGTTTTTTACACTCTTCTTTAGCTTCTTTCACATGCTGTCCACTTTAATATCCAGGCTATCATGTATCGACCATTTTTATAATACAAAATCATAAATCAAACTGGACCTCTGTTATCTAAAAAATATATCTTACCGTAGCGAGAATAAAAGGAGCATTTTCCCTCGGAAAATTCAGTTTTCAAGATAAAACAGCCTGTGTTATGGAAAGGGTCACTATTCTATATTTATCACTATTATCAAGTATTCAATTATTATACATATCAATTTATGATAATTACAAAGTATAATATGGGTATGACGTAGAACGGCAAAAAACATTTTTTCTTCGCAATTTTTTGCTGGTAAAAATAAGTAGAAGATAATTTAGTATAGTCGTTAAAATACAATATAGCGCGCCCATCAATCATAAATTAATATACTATTTGATTTTTAAGAAGATCGAATCATAAAAAGACCTCTGAATGGAATATTTAAGGCAGTAAAACGCAAGATCTATATCAGTACGTACTTTCAAGCCAGAATTTTTCCCTAGCAATTTCCTAAGAATTACCTTCGTCCTTAGCACCGTCATTGGCATGCAGGCTAATCGCGCAAACACAAGCAAAAAGTACCCCTGGGATCGACCGGCTTGTTCTAATCCCTAATGTGTGAGGGGGATAGACGAGATCCTGCGGTAATCCGTTAATTGTTTAGCAGAGGCTTGACTGCAGATGAGAGGTTTATCTGATATACAGGGTGGCACATTAATTTACTGTACAACCTAAACATAAATATTCAACACATCTTATTATTATAACTATTTTTTTTTATCATAACCTATGGGTTGGCTGGAAGAGATCTCTTTTAGGGATAAGCCCACCTTTGTTCACATTGTGACTTCTTGTATTTTCTGTACATCTTATAAGTGAAATAAAGAATATATAATTTTTACGACGAGATTTCAAAAATCAGTACAAAACACGTACAAATTACCGAGTTGAGCCCTTGGGCCGTTTGCTGCCTGGCCTTGACCTTGGAAAATCTTTGTGCCAGCTTCTATTACCCTGTATCTGCCAACACAAACAGCCTACTCATTTTTTGTTGAACGAAACCTACTAGTTTTGACCCCTTACACACTGCGACTTTAAGCACTGGTGCAGTCGCTCGTTTTGGAAACGCGCTACAGCATCGCGACTGCATCACTGCTTAAAAGTCGCATTGTGCAAAGAGTTGATGTAATAACAAATGTGACAGCTCGATTGTGTGAATCACTTATCGATTATTTATTTATTTATTTAAACTTTATTGCACTATTTATTGTACAATTGGCGGACTTAATGCCTTAGGATTATTAGGTGTACTAAGTAAAAAACGAACTGACGTTTTCATGTATCCGTGCCGTTACTCTTTCTAATTATGTTAAATGTTTATAGGATTGTAAACCAACTGTCATTTTGTGCAAAAACTTAAGTTTCCTTTCTCGCTGAACTTACATAAACCCCACCATGACATCTACAACCACTTTTAAGCACCCATTTCCCTCTCGAATCATTGGCGCTCTCACTTCGTCCGAGCGCCAGAAACATATCGAGTGAAATGGGTCGCTTTCTCCACTTGTATAACAATCTACTATTCCATATGTCACGAAACTTTGCTAACATAGACGACTTTGGCGGAACGGCGAAACGAATTGCCTAGATTATGTTTCCTCGCAATAGAGAAGGACAACTTGTTAAAATCAGTGGTCTGACTGCTCTATATGCCTTTTACCTTGACGGTAATTAATTAAAAACAACAAAAGCCAAAGCGGTTTGTTTGTGTTTCTTACACGAGTAGCGTGAGTGAATAAGTTATTTGCCCAACAAAAATCCCGTGCCCGTATCACGGAACGCTCAATATCAAGAACGGCGTCACTCAGCGTAGTGTATTGTAGATTTTGTACGGTTACCAGCACATAAGACTTTATAAAGTCTGTGTTTGTTGAAAAATTACCCTTATACAGCAGCGTTTGACTTGGTGTGTTGTTCGAACGAATCTCATGCTGGCATACTTAAGGTCTTACTTAATATATTTTATTCTATCACGGCTTTCAAAACTTTGGATTGTGTTTAAAAATAATGGAGAGCTCCTCTCAGTCATGGTATAGCACGAAATAAAAATTTTTTAACGTCAGCAAATGCTCTACGCATACCACACCGGCGGCGAAGGCCTCTGGGGGTTATGTAGGACTCCCCCACCCAGTAGGGGTGGGTATACCTACTAAAACCTGACAGTGTCCACTGCTGCATTGGTGCCATTTTAGTGAGGAGCGAGCTATGGGTTCACGCCCCAGGCGTTCACCCTGGGCATTATTCCGAAGCCCCTTGATCGCTGTGGCTCGCTTGATAGCAAACGCCACTCGGATTCGGGGTTAACCTTCTTTTTTTTCGCGGACTAACCGATGTTAAAAAATAAGCGTAAATACATAAGTCAACCAGAATACTTGTAATGTAAAATTATTATTATTTTATATCGGCAGTAAACGCGTTTTATTACATGTTGTAAATAAAACCCTCAATCCACTCCGATTATATCGGTAACGTTCTCACGAGAATCCACATTGGCGTTTCGTTGAATCCCGTCTCAGTTGCGTCGGTATATATAACTCATATCCATTGCACGCGTGTTTCGACGATGCAACGCACCGTGCGTCTAGCATGCCGTTTCGATTTGTCGGTATGCAAAACGACGGCGCTGCGCCAACGCAACGCAACGCCAATGTGCCTTAGCCTAGATCTACACTGAGAGAATTAAACATGCCTCAGCAACATAAATAGCTTCAATCGTAAACGGCACTTAAGCAGATGCTAAGACTTGGATCGTTAAATTGGTAACGTTTTATCAATTTATTTTAAAATCTATATATCTATGCTAAGATATATATATATATATATATTATTAACAAACCTTTAAAAGCAACAGCCAATCATATTTTCCTAAGTCATCTCCATGCCTCAAATATAACATTATGGCTATCATTCATTCCCCTTCAAAGAACCAAATTGGAATCGTTTTCCCACACAATATTGCGGAAAGTCAATCATAAATCATATTAAGTATATACCCGAACTAAATATAACCGGGAAGAAAAAACACATACATAACAGAGGTAGAATCGGTGTGGGGAGGAAATTTCTCGGGGTTGTTTAGATATATCTATATAAACCACTATTAGCTTATTCGTCAGCCAAGCCAAGGGCCCTCCTGGGAAGAAGAGGTCACAGTTCATAAGCGGTAGCGACTTACCGTAATTTAAGTATTTAACTATAGTTATCCATCCACACACACAGTATATGTGTATAATTGGCTTGGCCTGGCAACGACTAAGTAGGTACAAGGGTTTATATAGGATTTTAAACTTTCGCGTTGCATTGCTATAACTATTAGACATGACGGGTCTAAACGCTAATAAAAACTTATCACTGCTCGACGTTTCGGCGGTATTGCAACTGCCGTGGTCACGAGTCAACTCATAAGTTTTTATTCGCGTTTAGACCGGTCATGTCTAATAGTTATAGGTACAAGGGTTCTTTATTTCTGAAGTTCAGGGGCCTAGATAGATACACCCCATAAAAGTATTGATAAAAAAAGATAACAGATGATTGGGCTCTTCAAATTTTATTTTTGTTAACAGGTAACATTTTAATTACGTAGGCCTCCAACTATCCTCAGCTGAAGACACAATTCTACAATAGAGCGCAGAAAGTCTTCTAGAGGTATTTATGATTCAAGATAAATTAAATTAAAAAGCTTTTATAGCTCTATGTTATTTTTTAAACATTATCTCTGTGTCGTCCAGTTGTCCTATAATGTAATTTTCTCATTTAAAAATAAGTTTTTTTCACCAAACCAGCACCCTTACCTAGTCTGTGATAAGCCGTGACCTCGTCTTTGATTTACCGCGCGGTGACTGCAAACAGCTCGTGTGCTCACGGAAAAATGCGGCTCCATGACTTTTGTGGCACAGGTGTCGAGTATGTTAGCAGCTGCAGGCAGTGTATGTAATCTATACTTTAGGTCTCAAGCTGAGGTAACGGTAATAAAGAAATGTTGCAGTGATAATTTTTTTTTTTACTGTAATGCCGTTCAAATCAAATATTATTACTTTGGATGTAATCGTTTCGTACGTACAGAGTACCTACCTACCGACCGAAAACGGAGTAAAAGATAGTTAAGTGTCTCTTATTTTATGCTTGTAGACTGAGTTTTTATGAAAACAAATTCAAATTCAAAATTTTAAATTCAAATTAAAAGCAATCAATAATGATCAAAATAATATGCTTGACACTCGATCAAAGACGAATGATAATTCATTTTCGATTAGAAACTTATTGATCCATTATCTTCTTTTAAATATTCATAATCTATGAGCGCGCGTCAGTTTCCTCTATGTCATGACCTGACTGCTCATTATTTTTTTAAATCAACTTTTATTTACACACGTTTTTTGTAAATCTTTTTTTGTGTTTTATACAAAGAAATGGAGATTGAGGAGGATGCTGCTTCCCTGATTAACAAGATCCCTTGGGCTGAGAATTGCTGTTTCAGTGTGAATGTTAAGAACGGGGCGAAACTAATAGCTATTCTGGGGATCGTAAGTTAAATCTGCTTGTTTCGTTTCATTTGTAATTAGCTTCGAGATGGTGTGAGCAAATATATTATCCGCATTGTACGCTTGAGGATAAAGTGATTTTGCATTTACTCTTGTTCAGCTACACTACGAGTAGGGATGTGGAAAACAAAAATTCCTTTATACCACAGTTGGAACGTTTTTTCACTAATTGCATACATTATTTTGTAATGATACAGCTGCTTCATAAGATATTATATTAATTTCAGTCTGTAAGTATAGTTTAAGTGGTTTCAAAACTAGCCAAACTACCTGCTTTTTAAAAGAGCTCAAGATTGTACTGCTTCAAAGTTTACATGTCTCTTTACTAAGTAGGTAGTAGATTTTCAAAATTCCTTGAATGATGACTATAAATCGCATATCACATACCTACAGAGGCAAGCCAAAAAGTCTCCAAGGATTTACGTATTCATTGTTGAGCTCCGTGTCAAGAATGATGTGTATTTTTCAAAGGAAAAGTTCCACACAGTTTTATCTCTTTGAACTTTGAAGTTAGTGCCAGGCAAAGCTGTTCTTAATGTTTTACCGACGTACTATTCCTAAGTGAGGGGAAGTTGGATAAAATATTATTCCACTGTTTTCAATGGCAGAACTCCGAGCTATCATAATATAAAGAACTGCAAAAGATTCTGAGTCTGAATCTTAAATTTATATTTCATCGTGAATCTTTTCAACACAACTCTATGATTTGTATGGATGGCATTATTCTCCTAGAGCATCTTTGAAAGCAGCGCGAAGAGGTGATTTGTCATAGTTTAAAACTTAGGATATCAACAGCAATTTATTCATTACATGACATTATTATCATGAACACAAAACATACTCAGTAATATTTTACGAAAGAGCGTTAGGTACAATATATTAGTAATCAGACAAAGGGAATCCAAGTTTATTTACCCAAATCACAATGTACTAATCATAACTTAGCTGCCTAGCTATCATATTTCCAATACGTTTGTGAATTTACTTATTAGCTCAGCTTAGCTTACCATCTTAGCACTAATAAGTTCGACATTAACACTTGCGATAATGCATTATCACTTACCATCAGATAAGAATCGTGGCCAAATGTCTGGCCATGTACTTTAAAAAAACAGCTTCAAAAATTTTATAAATAAGTATTTTACCAAAAGTTTTACATGGAATTTTGCATCATTACTTTTAAAATTTCATGGTCACTAACATTAGAATAGTTAGAAACGGGATTGCTACCATGTACCTTATTATATAAGAGCTTCCGATATTTCGGCACTGTTGCAAGCGCCATGATCACGGAGTAACATGTACATGGTAGCAATCCCGTATCCAACTATTCTATCATTACTTTTGTAAAAATTGGTTTTAGCTTTTTAGTTTGTCATGTGCTGCCACGGTGTTCGTACGGGAAAGGATACCTTTGACTGTATTGGAATCATTCCTGATATTATTCCTGTTTATGTTCGTAGTGATCACGGTCATATTTGTGATCATATCTGTGGTGCTTCTTATTGCGGCAGTTGATGTGAGTAAGTGTTTAAATTACGATTAAAACTGTTGAGAAAATTGTTAACCTGAGCATTCGCTTACGTAGAATTGAACTAAGTATGAATATGTTGACACCAGCATATTGTTCCTTCTTTGATATCGCTGCTTATAATATTAAAACAATAGTAGATTGTTATACAAGGGGAGAAAGCGACCCATTTCACTCGAGATGTTTCTGGCGCTCGAACGAAGTGAGAGCGCCAATAATTCGAGAGTGAAATGGTGCTTTCACCCGAGTTAAACATACTATTTTTCATTTCGACTGTGAGGAAAACACTAAATTTACAAAAGTGGTTGTAGATGTCTTGGTGAGGTATTATGTAGTTCAGCGAGAAAGGAAAACTCAAGTTTTGAACAAAATATGACAGTTGATTTACAGTACTAACAACACCTAACACGATTAGAAAGAAAAACGGTACGAATACATAAAAACAGAGTACAAAAAAGCAGAAAATAACAAATAATTAAAATCTTTGTAAAGAATATCGATCGATTTTTTTCCACAGATAATAACAGAATCCAAAAATAATTTCTTTTTTTTATAAAAGTTTAACGGCTTTGAAGGAATCCTTCCTGAAATGACACTGACAATATAAAATAAAAAAAAACGTCTTGGCACTATGGCGGGCAGCCGAATATTTTAATTGTTAATTGAATTAAAATTAGAAATTGTATATTTATTTATCAAAGATCATACTTATTACCTACACAATATGATTTTCAATTTATAGCTAAGCAAAAATGTTTGTTATTTTAATAACATGATGTGACTCAATTAACGTTGGTCCAAGCTTTGACTGCAGGCCTTGACTCTATGCCATGACAATGAAAACTAAATTACTTTCCACCCTAGGGATGGATAAGCTATTTTCCACCCGGCTATCTACACAGGAAAGTTATATTTTCCGAACAGGAGAGATGAAAAAACTATTTACTAATCTTTAGGGCAGGAGTAAATATAAGTAGCAAGCGGTCCTGGGTTCAAGGTCGAACATAATACACCTACCACCCTAGACCGTATACACAATTGCATTCAGATGTGTGATTTGTCGTCAAGTAGTTATTCGCTATAGATCAAATAAGAAAACTTTTTATTTTTCAGGAAAACCCTACCCTAATGTCATATTACATCTGGCTTGCAATGGTATATTTGAGTGTTCAGCTAATCTTGGCGATAGTAATACCATTGCTGTTGGTGATACACGGCAAACACATGGTCACAGCTGCACTGCTGTGGATGGCAATAATCGTTGTTGTTTCGCTTGGTAAGTCTTACCAAATTTATAAATAAAAGATCATATCCAATTTTTTACCATAATACGCTAGTGTAATCAGCAAAGCTTAATGGCTCCTTTTTTAAAACCTTTTATAATAGCCCTAGACCACTGCAGCAAATTATGTTGGCAGCGGCAAATGGCAATTGAAATATTTTAATCTAAGTAATAAGCTTTTTAAATGTTTTACAAACGTTTGCGAATGAACAATCAAAGAAGGCCTCACTTTATTTTTTAATTTAAATGTTGCGAGAATTTTAATTATGTATTTTTTGTATTTGTTTAAGGGTGGACGCATTTAATATCTGTGGTCAGCACTTACAGAATGAGTTTGCTTTGAGGGAGCATAAAAAAAGTAATTACAATGATTTAGTTTTCTTTATTACATTTCCCGCAGACGTATAAAACAAACATAGCCGTGGGTACACTTTGTCACTTTTAAGACATCAATAATTTACAAGTATACGGTCACGATCTATAATTTAGGAACCTTTTTCTTGAAATTAATGTTGCTTGAATTTGCAAATTGCAATTAGGTCCAAAATGATAGTTGTCAATTTCGACGACAAGTAATTGGATTTGTCAAATTATTATATTCAAAGTTTTAAATTATCAGTTTGCCATAAGTACCGATATTTTACCTAAGGTAGGTCTAAAATTAACATCAATAACAGTACAAGCAACTAATATAAAACCTGGCTCACAAATCAGAAACAAGGAGACAGAAGCCAAGAACGACAAGAACTCGTTGAAAAGGTGACGACACCATAAAAACTTCTTGCAAGTCACTAGCACAGACGACAACACGTCATGGTAAACACTGCGGTATCTTATGCAGTTGTAGTAAGGGCTAGTTTTTAACATAAAAAATAATAACCTAATGTGCTGGCAAACTATAGATACAACAGCCATCAATACTGGAGTGCTATCTACTTTAAGTCAGAATGTAGTAGGGAGTCTAGTGGGATGGGCTTCTCCATTTAATCAAATATTCAGTGACGATCCTGTGACATGGCAAGTAAACATCAGCATTAATTAACGTTTCCCTGGTGTTGGTAGCAGCAACATCAGTACTGGCAGAAGGCTGAAGATAAAGTTATATCACGAAAAACATTAAGAGGCCAAAAACCCCCGGTTCTTAAATTGCGGTGTCGAAGGCAAGAGAAACCATAACATTATCTTCCCTTATCTGCAGTTTTGGAAAATAATCTCCACTGACAAGAGTCTAGTTCAGATCATCACCTACTTTCATTCTTATAAATGAAATAAGAAATCAAAAATTGCGCACGGGCGGGGCTCGAACCAGCATCTTTCTGACTAACCGGGCCAACTGCTCTTCCAATTGAGCTACCATGCTGTCGATGCTGGTTCGAATCCCGCCCGTGCGCAAATTTTGGTTTCTTATTTCATCTTTAAGAATACAAATATGACACTGTGAGTGTTAAAAAACATTCTAAGTCTACTTTCATGTTAAAATTTGGAATTTTTCGTTGGTATAGCATTGTAGCTTCAACTCGTAACTTTACAGACTAAATAAACACTGTACTGTACTTCACAGGGATAACCCTGTGAAGAATCCGTGGAATCCAGATTCCTCTTTAGCAAATGGCCAATAAAAGCTAGCTGTCTAATACTGTGGTCGGTACTAACTGGAGGCGGAATTTCCGGTATTTGGCCAGTAATCTTTATTGGCCAAAACCCATTTTGTAAGACACGGCTAGAAATCTGTAAAGGAACTGTATATTTATTTTGATTAAGGGTGCAAGTCCAGCTATCTGAGCCAAATTATTCAATGTGCTTTCTATGGCATAGGTAAAAAAGCACTTGCAAAATTCAACAGGCTTGCCAATGTGTCGGCGGTCCAGCGTTATAGGCATGCGCCCGGATATCGTTAGACATGGGGTTCGATTCCTGGGTTGACACACAGTTGCTTTTTACAAGTGCTATAGATAGAATAAATATTACGACCTAAAATTGCGTTTGAAAGTTATTTTACAAATATGAATGTACTTCTCAATCTCATTTACTAAATTATAACCGTTTTCTACCTAGTTGTCTGAACCACCACTTTTGTTCGAAAACATCTGAGTGAATTAAAACATTCCATTTACCTAAATTACACATACATTCAGGTAAGATCCTCCGGATTTGAAGATAACACGGGAGAAGTATTAACGTGTAATTTAAGTGCTTGCGATAAATGAGTTCGTAAATGAAGAATGAGGTAATTACTGAAATGAGTCGAGATCATATCAATTCCGTATGCGGGAATCAAAAGACCCATTGTATAAAAGAAAGGGTGTTCTTAACAGATGGCTTTATGAATTAAAAGATGATGCAGCATTTATTTCTCTTTCATATTGAAGATTTTAACTTGTATGTTGGAGAATCTTCCAGACTTCACTGGCTAGGACATGTGGAGAGGATGGGACAGGATCGAGCCGTAAAGAGAGCTTATCTTGGGCAACCTTCCGGGCGCCGACTGGTGGGGCGCCCAAGATATCGCTGGAAGGATGACGTCGCCAAAGACCTGAAACAGCTAAAAGCGTCCTACTGGTCAGATTTGGCACAGAGTAGGGAAGAATGGCGCACTTTAATGTCGGAGGCCAAGATCCTCTTCGGGTCGCTGAGCCAGCGAAGTACGTAAGTATGCAACTTTTGAGTTTATATTGAGTTTTAATTTTATTTTATCATTTTTTATTATAATTTACGCCTGTGCTTGTCTGCAGATTTTGGCGCATATTTTTTGAGGGTTCCGTAGCCAAATGGCAAAAAACGGAACCCTTATAGCTTTGTCAAGTCTGTCTGTCTTTTAAAATGATGTTGAGGTTTCTAGAACCATTTTTCCTAAAAATCTTAGGATTGAGATATAGACGCCTCCAAAGTGGTAAAATGGGCGTCCCCCCCCCCCCCCCCATCTAACTCTTGAACTTAGAAAGTGAAAATTTTGATGAGAGAATATGAGCATTTCCAATTAATATACTTCCAATTTCAGCATCATACAATTAATTGATATCTCCAGTTGTAATCCCTACTTCAGTTTCCCATCGATTTAATTTATACATATAAATCCCATACAAAGTAATAACTACCTCATATACCGTTTCGACGCGACGATTATGTGCTAACATTACACAACGCGACACCCAGAAATTTCAATACAAGACCCTTCGCTCACTAATGCTGTAATCCACATCCATTTATATAGCACAGGTGTCGTGTTAGTGAAACAATTCCACACAATAAACACGCAGCCTCGGGAAATGTTCTATTTCAATGCCCTTACATGCCTACTTCAACAGGAAATAATTAAATTTGGGTGCGGTGTAGGAATAAGACCACTGTTATGTTACAATCAAGCAATGTATTTGAGTTGCGAGAATAATGGTAATCCTTGCAAAAGTAAGGAACAATAATTTTGGATAAATTAAAAACTGAAATGCTATTTAAGTAGGATTGCTTTTAGTGTATGTTTGAATTGATCGGGGCCCCAATTCTCACATTAATTGAAATTTATCCGTGTGGTAATTATGAGCTTTACCGTTTCACCTAAAATATAAAATTTTTGATAATAAACACGCAAAAAACGATCAGTACATTTTTTACGAACGTGAACTGCATGAGGATTGGGTTCTACAACTAAACAAGAATGATTCATTGGCACCTTCATAATAACAACTCTAAAAAATGTATCAGCTTCACCTACCTACTTAAATATTTAAACAAAAACCTAGACGGCTTAGATGGATACAACTGCGTGTCCTTTACACATTACAACACCAAAGCTTTACGTGAAGACATGTTTATAATATGCAGGTTTTATGTAATCTCTGTATGTCTCTTTTCTTTGATCTCGTAAACACGACGCTTGTTTAGAATACTATTGTCCTTTGTTATCTTTTCCTCTGTACCGTTACCATAAGTTAACGGCGGTTTTTCTCGCTAGCGACGACGTAACTTTTTGTATGGTAAGTTTTAGTTCTGCAAGCGACCGCTAGGGGTGGTGTGCAATATTCCATAGACTCATTTTATGTAGTCGCTAACACCTCAAAAAAGTACAAAATATATTATAATAAATCATTAATAACCTTTAAAGGTATAGCCGTTTAATAACTGTTAAAGTAGAGCTACTTTCGTGACGAGTCTAAATTTTTGAATGACGGCCGAGCGCAACTGACGCGCGCGTCAACCGCGCACCCCGCGCCTTCTTCAATCAAAAAAAGAGTGGGGCGCGCCTTCGTGGAGTCACTATTTATAACGCCTGATTAAGTTCTGGTCATCGTTAAGTATCTGTTACATACTTTATACGAAACTTGCGGTCCCAGCGAACTTCGTTTCGCCCCCAGCCCCGTTTTATGGATAATTCTTTGCTACGGATAATTTTTACCTTACGGAGCCCGAGACCTTTCCAACGAATGCAAAACCGTGGAAATCTGTTCGTGCGTTCTGGAGTTATAGCGTCAGGGAGGAAAACCCGACTTATTTTTATATAGTAGATAACGATCAATAATTAAATTATCATCCCTTATTTTGTGCTTATTTGACGATTGTGAAATAGGCCTTAAGTATGATCTGATTTCCAACTATATCATCGACACTTAGTACCTAAATGGTTCATTTATCGCATTTATTAACTCATCAATGATTAATCAAAAAATTTCGGCAAAGAGAGCTCAATCCGAATAATAAATAATACTAATAACTCCCTCATCCTCTTAATACTACCACTTCATCGTTCTAAGAAGATAAATCAGTAACTTCTCGGCAATTTAAATCATGATACATTTCATTAATTATTTCCAGGCAGGAAAATCTGTCCTGTTTTTCAAGTTTACCTGTATGTTCTCTCAACGCAACCATGTAGAAGTGGAGTGGTTTTATACATAACAGAGATGTTTTAAGTGGAGCTCAATGAAAATTTCACATCAACAGCTTTAAGTTCGCGGAAAAATATAATTTTCAAAGGAGCCTCCGAGAAACCCTTTTCTATCGGCCTCGTATATTTAGGAGAGAAGAAAAGTTATTTGATTTAATTCCAGCTTTTATCACTATAATAAAACGTGAACTTTATATGACATGGGCTAGGTAGTATAGTAGCACGTGATAGGCATTAAAAATGTTTTGGGATGCTCCAATGAAAAGATTTTTGAAGATAAGAAAATACGTAGAGTCATTGCAATGAAATTTATTTGGATGAGAAGGAATGAGAACAAATATATTTTTATTATTTATTTAACCATTTACCTACACCTTTATGAGTTCATCATAAACAGGTGCAAGTAATTAGGTACAGAAAAAGACCTCTAAAAGGCTCTTAGTAATTGGGTCCTTTACCCTTTGGGTACGGACCCCTAAAAATCTTCGCTCAAAATTGCTTTTGTGTAGATTCTGTCCAAAGTTTGTAAAATTACTAAACATACAAAGCGAAAGTTGAAAAGTGATTAATTACTGAGCCAAGGAAAACTTTTGTGAAAGTACACATACAGATTCATTTTCACTTAGTTCCTCTTTTGTACTATTTCATTTAAAAAAGTTCACTCAGTAAATCTCTAAATATAAAATGATGAGCCGAATTAACTTTGTTTATAACAAACAACTCAGTGAAACGAAACGTGCTCTTACAACCCGCTACGCAAATTACGTCTCGGAACCGTCGTAAACAAGCTAACAGCTCGATAACATCTCAACAACGACTCAAACTTCTTAACAGACTCACGAAGCCATAATTAAACCCCCACTTAAAACAATGGCCCATGTTTACCGTACGTACTCGTATCACTAGCCAACCCTGGCCTTTAATTTAAAACTTTGTATGAGGGACTAATCTTGCTCATGTCGGGGACCCCTGTCTCCGCTTGTCCCGACTCCGGCCGCTGCATGGATAATAGCCACATTTCAGAATTACAATTTTACACAACCCTATCCGTTCCACCAAAAAGTTTGACCCCTCTGTTTAACAGTTCACTTTGTTTTCTAAACGCAAGGCGCCAAATTTTGGAGGTCTTTGGTAAGTGGCGGTTTTATAAATTTAAAGGACCACGGGTCAGCTTCGCTTATTGTCCTCATAGCCGAATTAACGGCAGTATTTAATTCCAGAGAATTAATGAAGTACGGGACAGTAACTTTATGACGGCATAATGCCGTAAAATTATTATGAAAAATTCGTAGCCTAATTTAGGTAAGGTTCAGCGTTATTATATCTGTTGCTACCCCGTTTTTGAACTCTTTATTAATTAATTAGGAAATAATGAGTTGTCGGAGCTTATATTCGGAAAGCTATCTGGTATAAATTAATACCATGATTTAATATGAAAAGGCAGAATAAAGGGAATGCTGATTTAAGAGTCGTTGTGTATTTTTTTTTTTTAAGAAAGCAAATGAATCACTGTTATTATAAATAAATTAAATATTTGTGAGAGTAAGGCATCGTTAAATTTTTTTTACAACAAATAATCTTCAAATGCCAGCTCATATTTACAACTTTCATTTATAGACCCTATCGATTCTAGGCAGCAACCGCCACTAATAGAAAAAGGCAGATATGTCGAGATGAAATAAAATTTATTACGTTCTGTAAGCCCCGGGGAAACTATTAGTTTGATTTTCACAAAAGAAAATGGTGTTCTTATCAGGAACTGAGCAGAAGGTAGACGAAAAAGTCAGCAGGAATTCCACTGATAATGCTGTTTTCACTTAGCAAAACTGTGTCAAAGATTTACCTCATACTTCTTTGATTTGGCTCATTTTAATTTGGTATTTATTTGCCTACAATTATAATACCAGTTATTATTTACGTAGCATTTTGCAACTTTAAAGCTTGTAAAATATAATAAAGTTAGCCTGTAAACATCCTACTGCTGAGCAAAAGCCATACCTCAAGTATGAGGTAGATACGAGTCATACTCGACCACGCGGGCTCAGTGCGGATTGGCGGAGGGGTGTTTGCAAGGCATGCGACGAAACTTACAAGAACAAGGCTTAACGAGCCAGGATATATTGCTGATTGTGCCTTCCGAAGCACGGAGACGCTCGTGATATACGTTTCTTAAACGGTCGGAATGGTCAGAATGGTCACCCATCCAAACACGACCGCGCCGTAATAACAACCATAATATTATAAGGTTGTATATTTATTTATTCATGTTTTAGTTATTCAGTAATACTGCAACTTTAAAGCTCGATCAGAGCATACATTATTTTGCGTAATAAATCTTTCAAATCTGTAGATATTACAAAAGACAATCGTTGCATTACTTATGATGAAAAATGAACGCCACATATCTGCAAAGCCACAGTTGGACATTCACTGCCATAGTTGTAAAACGCTAATATATCATCGCGAATATATGTTTCGAGAACTCATTAGTACGCACACCTAGGGCCGCCAGAAGTTATACTACGAAACAAGATAGGAGATATAATAAATATAAATAAATATGCGCCAGACAACACACCAATTGTCTGGTTTCGTGGTAAGGAATTTTCTTCCCTGTGTACCAGACAACGATTATGACGGGGGCGTCTCCCATAAATACTTAAATACATATAACATCCATGACTTAGGTACAAATGTTCATGTTCATCACACAAACATTTGCCCCCTGCGGGACTCGAACCCGCGACGGCCGGCGTAATAGTCAAGAGCGCTAACCAATACACCAAACGCATCGTCAAGGTATAAAAGTCAGTATCAACTTTAAAGAGAAGCTGGTACCTAAAATGATTTGATGACGTTTAGCTTGAACCCAAACAAAGCATAAGTTTTAAATATGTTGCTGATTATTTGACAAGCATGTTTTTAAAGGTTATTTATTCAGGATGATAAAAGTATTCAATTATGAATCACGCATAACTATATTCTTTCCTACAAATATTTTTTTGATATCATACAAGGGTTGAATAGTTCAATACTTAACAACCCTACAGTAACAGAACAAGCTCTAAAGTTACCAGAAATTGTGTAATAGTAATGATAAATAGATCGTTTCGCTTAGTAAGATCAGTTTGTGCTTGTAATGTGATACGTTATATTAAGATAATATACAGCAATGCTTTCAAGATTAAATTTCGTAGCATTGTGTTTGTAACACTTATAAACAAAATATATGGGATTTCTTGTTGACAAAGTTGCCTGCCTGTCGGTTTTATACAGGCTATATTTTAGAGAGAGTGCACAGGAACTCCATGAGCTCATTCCACCAGCTCCCTTCTATCATCGCTCATCTAGACGCACTGCGAGATACCACCCTTACCTAGTTGACATTCCACTGATTAGAACTAAGCGGTTTTCGTCAACTTTTATAATGCGCACAGCAAAAATGTGGAACTCTCTACCCGCATTAGTGTTTCCAATGGATTATAACCCTAAAATTTTCAAAGTTACAGTGAACAGGCTTTTTCTGGGTGAGCTTGTTCCATCGTCGTCTCTGTCTATGCCACTGGTCTAGCCTGGAGACAAGAGCGAACCCATTTCATATTAAAAAACACCCTATTCATGGCCTTATGAAAAAAAAACTGTAGGACCTAGTTCCTTATTCCTTATATACGAGTATGAATCACACGCGTCATGATGGCGTGAGATTTTCTTCGATTAAAGTTCGATTTTCGAATAAAAATCTATCTAACTGTGCATTACAGTTATTAAGAAAACATAACTTTATTTTGTAACGATTGTAATTAGCATGATATTCGTTAATTTTTAATTAATTTTCTATCGAAGACACTCGAAATATTGACGCGAGTGATTCACAGATGGCCCCTACTCCTTTCCATTGGCTTGAATCGATCTGTTACTCAACTTACCTGTTAACTAAGGACAGAAACAAATTTAACATTGTAGGTATGAGTATCGGGTTTATTTTTAAATTGAATTAGAATTTGTAGGCAAACAGTGCGCTGATTTTTAGGTTTTCATTTCACGTAGGCGGTAAGTGCTCACTCATCAACGTAGAATTAGTTTCATGCTTAAAAGGCTTAGGGAGACAATTTATAAGACACATTTCTAATACCAAGGGGAATTCATAAAAGTGTCAGATAGCTGGAGCCTAAGCCCTTAGGCCCCTTTCCGTAGAAAACCCGGGATCTTAGCCAAAGATAATATAGAAGGATTTTGGAATCTCTATCTAAGCTGAAAATTATTATGAAACGAATATTGTCCGTAACACAACGTTGAGTCTTAGAAGTACCTATTTTACATGTATTACATAATAATATACTTCGACTAAAGGAAACTATTTAGTTCGGGTAAGGTATTGTAGAGGTTTGGAGCTTCGCGTAAAACCTCTATGTCACTCTTGTTCGATTCTTCGTAATTTAAAGGATGAAAAACTTTCTTTATGAGTGACTTTTGAAGTGCAAACGTCTTAACTTTTTCATCTGTCGTCTAATGTAAAGAATCGAAGATATTTTCACGTAATAAGTATTATTTCTATAAACAATACGTTTAATTGTGATATCATAAAAGTATACCAAAATAAACAAGAAGTCCATCACGAAAACAGAGTATTTTTATTATTTGTACATTGCACGTAGAAACATACACTCAAGAAACATAATCTCATAAAGACCATAACAGTATCCAATATTCATTCGCCAACACCCAGGCTTCACAGTGGAGGCGCCACCCGACCCGTTATGAACATTATTGTGATTTCAGAAAATATGAAAAAATAAGAAGTTTTCCAGTACCAACTACGAAGGATGACCAAATACGAAAGGAACAAGGAAATTGATAAAAAAGAGGCCTAAATCCGGACAAAAGAGATAGATCCGGACGACGAACGCCTGGAATATAAAAGCTAAGTAATAGAATAAGATAATGGCCACCAATATGGCTACTCTTTTTAACGGCCATTTGGGCCATGTGAACGAATTTCTTGAACAATTTGAAACTATCGCTGCCATCAATGGTTGGCCTGAGGAAACCAAAAGTAAAGTAATCGCAGCTTATTTGTCTGGTGCTGCTCTTTCATTTTATAGGAAAATAACTAATAGATGTTCATTAAGTTTTACGGAAATAAAGGACAAATTCTTGTCCGAATTCTCTGACGGAGAAGATCATATCGCGAATTTCTACAATACCAGACAGAACAATGGTGAACCTATTTTGGATTACCTGTATAGACTAGAGGAATTAGCCTCAAAAGCAGACATATTTGAAGATAAAACCATAATTAACCAGTTTTTACGTAACCTATCGAATTTCCACAAAAATAAACTAAGCTTCCACATTTTTACCTCTTTAAAAGAATTAAAAACAGCTCTCGTGCAGTCAGAGCAATTATTCGCCAAAAATCATGACTTGACAGTCAATCTACCTATTAAATTGACTGGTTCGCTAAATAATACTCAATCGGCTGGGGATTGCCCTATGCCTCGCGAATTATTCCAAACACCTCGTGCATCGCCGTCTTATCAACATACAAGACCGCCGTTTGAAAATACTACATTTAGAGCGACTCAACAAGATTGGAGATCACCCACTAACTATCCAATAACAAGAGGGCAATTTTCCTCCGACCCTCCGGCTATGAGAGGTCAACAGAACTCTGTCACTCCCAATACAAGAGGTCAACAGAACTCTGACCCTCCCGATACAAGAGGTCAACAGAACTCTGACACTCCGGTTATGAGAGGACCACCCCAAAGAGGACAATTTAACCAGAATGCAAGCCAAACAAGATATAATTTAAGGAGTAAACTCAATCGTATGGATGACTACCCAAACGACAATCGCCGTCAATGAGCCGGGCTGCATTGGCGATGGAAAGTGTTCGATGCCCGAAGCAACAAGAGGATTTATTACCAATGGAGAGTTCTCAAGAACTGAAGAAAACAGAAGATTCTTTCCCAAGTTTGAAGATGGCTATTAATGACATTGAAGTGTCAGGACTTATTGATACCGGTGCTTCTGTATCTGCAATTTCGTTTGATTTTTGTAAAAAAATAAATGTTAACCCTTTACCAAATAAAAATAACTTGGTACTCCGAAGTGTAGATGGAAACCTGTTAAACATTTCTGGAAAAACTAACGTAATAGCTGATTTTCTTAGTAGAAATCCATTATTAGATGATAATAAGAAAGAGGAAAACCAGGTTTTGAAAGGAAGTGTAGCTGAGGATGGTATGGATTTGTTTAGAATAGATGTTGTTAGATTTGAGACAGAACAACAAAATGATGAATTTTGTACACGTATTTTCGATAGACTACGTTCTGGACGTCGTCAGAATTATAAAGGATTTTATATTCAGGATAATAAATTATACCATAAAATTAAAATCAGTAACAAGTTTAAAAATCGTATTGTTGTTCCAAGAAATCTTTTACAAACAGTTTTACATGAAGTTCATGATGATAGATGGATGGGAGGACATTTTGGCTTATGTAAGACGTTATATAAGTTTCGTGAAAGATATTATTATCCAGAGGCTGAGGAAGAGATTGAAAGATATGTTGAAAGTTGTAAACCGTGTTTGGAGAAGAATAAGAGTAATCTAATAGCGCCGTTATGACGTTAGAAAACTTTCAAGTCTATTATAAATTATCTGTGTATTATCAAATAATAATTTTCTTATCAAAAAGGTATCTGATGCTAGTACTAGGAAATACATCATTCATCATAACAGGTTAAAACCATTTAAGTTGAGAGTTAATTAATTGACAGCCACACTGTAGGAATTTTAGTAAAATGTCAAGTAAGTATGCTATGGCATGGCTGAATAGCTGAAACCCAAGCCAAATAGTTTAAAAATAACAACATTTAGACTTCTGTCAGTTTGAGTTGTTATTGCTTATGACGTTGACGTTGACAATCTAAGTGATCTTGTCAAGTCAACAGTTGTCAATCAAAAATAAAATTTTCATTTTGTTTTGTAAATATTTATTTTATTTGAATATTACAATAGATACGCAAATATTTAATGTAAATATAGGGTGAGTTATTGTGTTTTAGTGTTAGTGGCATTGTAGATAGATTCAATTTCTAATACTTATTTTTGTTCTAGCTAGTGCATATCAATTGTTGATATACATCGTTGGGCATCCAAGCTGTGATGAAAGGGGTTCGTGGCTACCAGCCATCACCCAATGGATGAAAAGAAATATAGGGAAGATTTAGGTGTGTTATTTTTGGGTAATTTTGTGTAATGTTGGGATATTGAATAAAGATAAGGAGGTAGTTAGGTTAGTGAGCTAGTGGTTATTTATGTGTAAACCCTTTGTATTCGCATAGCGATTGGGTGGTGTCTGTGTTGGATACTATACACATTAAATGATTGCAAGTTTTGGGAGATTTTAACGAAGGAATGAAGGGTTAATATATTTTTAGTTTGAAGAAATGAGGGGGAAGAGTCTAGTTAGGGAATTTTTTCATCACAGGTCTTGGATACTCAAACGGTTGGATGTGTTAACAGATTTACTGGTTTCACAAGTTTTCAACATGTAATATCAAGTCTGACTGGTTGATTTATTCAATATAGTGTTAGGTAGGTAATTGAATTTTTCTAAATTGTTGAATTGTCTAGATTGGTTAATTATGTAGATAGCAATGTTGATTATGAAGTTTGATTTTTATGTGGGTTTTTTCAACCTGAAGTTTGAACGATTTTAACTTGTAAATAATTTAACTTTATCAATTAATTTATTTATTTCTATTTTCATATCGTTCCAACTAGTTGCTAGCTGCAACCTTAAGAGACATTGCTGTATTGTAAATGATATTCCCACATAGGAAGGTTTTATAAGTAATTAATAGATAGGTAAATTTCACAGCTGTGCTTTGAAATTTTACCGACCGGGGGGGATGTAGAGGTTTGGAGCTTCGCGTAAAACCTCTATGTCACTCTTGTTCGATTCTTCGTAATTTAAAGGATGAAAAACTTTCTTTATGAGTGACTTATGAAGTGCAAACGTCTTAACTTTTTCATCTGTCGTCTAATGTAAAGAATCGAAGATATTTTCACGTAATAAGTATTATTTCTATAAACAATACGTTTAATTGTGATATCATAAAAGTATACCAAAATAAACAAGAAGTCCATCACGAAAGCTGAGTATTTTTATTATTTGTACATTGCACGTAGAAACATACACTCAAGAAACATAATCTCATAAAGACCATAACAGTATCCAATATTCATTCGCCAACACTCAGGCTTCACAGTATATTATATAATAAATAACAAATCAGTATAGACGATACTTCAAAATAAAAGAGTATAAAAATTAAAATGTATAGTTTTTTAACAATAATCGCGATCTCAATGTCTCAAAGCAAAACTTTAAAAAACTTATAACGTGCAGTCTTTAGCATCACTTTCCAACAGCCCGTCAAAGTAAAATAGTCTTTGTCACAACGCATTAAAGTTCAAGCGTCTATGAACGCTCAAAGTGATTAGTGGTGGGAAAGTTTCCAGAACTTTAGCTCACGAACTTGATATTAATACACTCCAATTAAGTTGATCAACTCCTTATCAAAACGTCTAGAATAGCTTGGACATGTTTAGATTGTTAAAACAAGCCCAACTTGTAGACAATGTTTAGGCCCTAAGGTTTTATAGCCTTCCCCGACAGTTAATAAGCTACCTCACACAAAAATATTTTTACAAATCGGCCTACTCGTACTCCTGAGATTAGAGCGTTCAAACAAATAACAAATAATATTTTAACAATAGATAGATAGAAATATAGTAGAAGTACATAATAGAGCGCACCGACGTTATTTATGTGGCATGACGAACCAGTGTCGAAATAAGTAAGCCCTAGGGCTAGCCTGTATACACGTAAAAAGCTGGTTACCAGCGCCGATCTACCAGCGTTTATCGACACCGATCCACGCAGGAAGTCAGCGCAGCTAGTTGTTTTTATACATTTTGCCGAACCAGCACTGGTAAGCGCTGAGTGTCACCGACAAGTTCCGACCTGTTCCGATAAGCGCTGGGGGCCATTTGCTGCTTTCATTTCAGTTCCAGCGTCGACCCGCTTCCTTTAATTATGTAGAGGTTTCCTGCGCGGATCGGTGCCGATAAGCGCTGGTAGATTGGCGCAGGTAACCAGCTTTCTTCGTGTATACGCCCTTTCGTATTTTGGCTCGTAATATGGGTTTCATGCCTATTTCTCCGGCACGATTAATATGACACTTCCCGTCCATACGTTCTCCTTTCCTTAAGCCCTATTGTATCTCGGGTATATTTTACTTTTTGCCCCCTTTCATGTTCAGCAACATATGCAAGTACGTGACCGAACCCTTGTTCCTAAAATAAATAAACGTCGTGCATCCCGTTTTACGGGCTTGTAAAAAGCAACGATAGCTCCTGTCCGAAACATCGGACTAATATTTGTTTTATGATCGATACACGCTTTTTAGGGGCCGGTGCCGGACGGTGAAAAATTCTGACGTTTGCGCTCGTCTTTTTTGTTCCATTTGAAACATGCTGTACTTTATAGCAGTCATTTAGCCAGTTAGCTTACGAATTTTAGAATTAAAAATACATATAGACAGTTATAAAAGTATGGATGAACAATAATCTCGCTTTTTAACAATCAGTCTATTCGCCAAATAAATGTCTTAGCTTTTAAGTACTTAGTCTATGCAAATAAAGAAAAAAATATTGATAGTAATAGCACTGATACTTATTGTGATTATTATTTTTTTCATACGGAACCTATCTTTTCAAAATTACAGACTTGCACTTGCCTGGATTTTTATTTCGAAACTCCTACATAAAATAGGAAACTGTTGTATTGGTGACGATGCGACGCTGAACTAGCCAGTACTCGTTGAAACATGTTTTGTTTGTGGTCATGTTCTAAAAAAACTATCACTTGTTTTTAAAGCTTTTTGGTCGGCCAGTAACTGCAGTTGACAAGGGTTTTTGATGAAAAAATTTCGCGCGATGCCAATATCAGTATCTTTTCCATCCATTCTATGCATCCATTACAAGTAAGATAAACTGGGTCATTTTTTAGTAGCTAACGCTTCAATTTTATTCAATTCTTTTAGTTGTATCGTGTTTGGCTTTAATTTGGCGAACAAATATGCCAAATATATTATTCTTATTCTGTAAATTAAAATACGTATATGTTATTTTGTTTGTGCCTTTACTGGTCAAAAATATATTATCCTTGATCATCAGTCATGCAGCAAACATTAATTCAAGGACCAGCCTAACAAATAATATGAAGGTCTTTTTGTTTGGCTTATTTCTTTTTATCTGTCTATGTATAAAAATATTTATAAAATGAAAGAACCTTCACATAAAAAAAAAAGTATTTATAATAGTTGACCGACAATAACAACAACATTTTCATACATTTATTCATCGAAAATTTTCAAATATTTCGATGACCTAGAGCCGAAATAAAATCAAAAGCATTTACCAGACCCTGAACACGAGAAAGAAATATTTCAGTACATCCAATTTTCCCGTGTTCCCGAAGATTACAAGCCCGATCCGGGGGCCGAATCTTTCAATGAAATAAACAATTTTGTATCTTCATAACAAAAGTAAACAGTGTTCGAAGGATGGTATAAAAATTGAGTGACGACCTTGCTTCAGGCGAGGTGCCCAGAATCTTTGCAACTAGCCCCTCAAGTATCATCTACAGACGAACGAGTATTTTATTGCGAGCGAGTAAGGTTGGCTTTCAAAAAATATTGTTGAAACGCTGGCATAGTGGTAGCTTGGTAGTCCATACATCAATTTAACCGCGGGTTGGTTTGTTTATCAACTTTGTGTCCGATCCGAATACTATCTTCGTGGGCATAAAGCGAGGGTAATTTACGGAACGTCCCAGGGGCCTATTTTATCGCCAGTGCCTTTGTCTAGAGCGTTTTCAGTGGGACAAGACGACGTCATTAGTCATGATTCAGTGTCGGGATAGCCAAGTAAATGTACTCAGATTGAGTTACACATTCAGGACTGGAGTATAGTTTTTGCGAGACTTTGTGATAGTTAAGGGATGTAGTAAGTGTTAGTATTTTGAATTCAACTAAATCATGAGGACTACTACTTATTCAAAATTGAGCTATTTTGTACCATGTTTTAATTCTTATAGTTTATTACTCACTCCAGGACAGCGGTTTCAGGTTTAGAAAAAAATATAAATAAATAAATAAATACAATAATTGTAATTGTTAGGCTAATGTAAGATTTTTGATAATTTTTTGAGAACACATTATTGCGACTCAGTACAGTATAAACTAAAGATTTGTACTGTGGTTTGATTATGAGGTCGTAACTCGGTTTATACCCGTCTTAAGTGTTGGACTAAAAGCCTGTATTTTACGACGGAGAGGCGGCATTAAAATTAAGCAAGCTATTTTTACCGGCGAGCGAACAGGCATAAATGACACCTGCCGCGTACTAGTACTATAACTTTGCCGTTGATAAAGTTTTCAAAATACGTATTACCTACCGAAACTAACTAGGGGCTTTATTATTTTCTGCTTAGGTAATGTAGATAGAATACAAACAATATAGGAACTTGTATGTATGAAATTTTCATTCAATATTTTTTTTTATATTATTAATGTTTTTTTTCTCTTTCGATTCATTTAAGTAGATATTATAGAGCGAGGAAATAACCTGACTTGCATAAGCCCGCAATGTTTTTTCCTTTTTTTTATGAAATAATATTATTATTTTTACCTTTTAAACATACAATTAAAAACTTTTTACAACAGAGTGTAAACTGCTGGAAACTAATTATTTACCTAATGTAATTCGTTTTTTAGCTTAACTCGATCGCTTGCTCAGAACTTAAAACTTTTCTATTAATTGAATTCACTCGTATGACATTCTGTTTGTCCTCCAAGTCGTATGACGTTCGTCCTGTTTTAAAGAAACTACACAAAATGTGATATTAGACATATTTTTGTGGCGCTCGTGGTCACTGATTTAAAATATAACCGTCGAGTTTCAGCTGATGAGCAAAATTCAGTTGAGATCTAGCGCACGACCGTGCGTGACGAGGCTAGTGATTAAAAATATAACTCCAGGCTGATCGAAACGTGGCGAGGGTTTTCGTAAACAACTTGACACCCGATATCCCTTAAAAACAAACTGGAAACACTCAGTTGTTTGTTCTGTCGCCCTTGTAAACAATCATGGCCCTTGAATCCTTAGAGTTGTAGAAGTCGAGGCTGTTATAGGGATATTGCGGATTCATATTACAGAGAGGTTAGCAATACTTTTGTTTGTGGAAGCCCGTTTATTAATTATCACTAGGTGCCTACAGTTGGCCTAAATTGTTTCTAACCTGTCTTGTAATTTGATATTTTTAATCTTATATGCGAATATGAATGCTTAAAAAGTTCAAGGGAATCCTTTGATTGCCAAGGGACACAAACGAATAACAAAAAATATGCGAATGAAGGCTCAAATCAATGCAGTGACTACTCTTTTTAGTCGTACGCATCTGAAATGTAGATTGTAAACGTATTATCTGTGTGGTTTATTTGTAACAAAAATGACTTAATAATTTAAGTTCTTTTCGTGCATAATACATAAATGTCCGGAACAATAACTACCTAAACACAGCATTCGGCGGCGTATTTGGAAAAACAATTCAAAGCCTCTCATCACGCCTGTCGAAACGTCATTCTGATTTATTGGGATTAAAATTAAAAACGAACGGCTTTTGTTTGGCGGCGCAGTATTGTATTGATTTGCTCTATATCAGCTTGAGGCATATCAATTTAAAGTTAAAACGCGGTTTCGTTTGTCTAGATATAAGTATGCTGCATATTTTCAAGCCAAAATAATAAAGTATTGTGTATGTTTAAGTCTGAAAGCACTCATCTCAAGTGTTTTCTCTCTAGCTTAAAAAGCTTTGTTGGTGCTTTAATTTAGTACTCTAGTAGTATTGTATATACAGGGTGTTTCATGTAACGTGTCAAGCCGATGCGTGGTAATAGGTGAGTATCATACCTATCCATTTCACCCCCATGTATGTTAGACAAATATTTATAGTTTAGGAGTTATAATTTTTTTCGATATTTTTCATGATGCACCTAGACGATATCTTTAAAAAATTATAACTTTTTTTTGGGCCCACTTTTCTCAGATATTTTGATCTCCATAGAATGCCCATTATTTGCAATATTATGAGTAAAATAATCGCCAACCTAACTTAGACACAAGATACAAAATTATTGATCGATACTAAAAAATATTGCATTAAGCAGAACCGAATAGAATTTTCAACATAAATTTAAAAATATAAAAAAGGTTTTCCATAGTTTCTAATTAATTTTAAAAACTGCTTGACTTCATAAACTTTCATTACAATACAAAAAACGATCTACTTAATGGGTAATTTTTAGCTTAAATCGGCCGTTGAATGTGGCATATCGGAAATATCTTGATTTTCATAATTTTTATTTTTATTGTTACCTTTGCATATTTTTATCAAATCTGATATTTAGTGTCCCTCTATGTTTAAATAGAGCTCATTTGATAACAAGTACATACATTATGTACCTACTACTATCTTTAACCACGACCATATGAGTTAATGAGGGATCCAAAATTTTACTTACATTGCACTCAAATTTCGTACTTTATTAACAACAAATAAACAAGAAACAATTGAAACTAAGACATGCATCATAAAAATCATCTACAACCCATTTTGTAGATGATTTTTATGATGCATGAAAAGGATTAAAATGGCCAAATAATATTTTCTTATTGAAACGCAAAATACGACACGAAGAGATCTTAACAGCAAAATGATAGAAAAGCACCAACATTGGCCAATGAAAAAGTAGCCGTACTATAAAGAAGCACTAAGGAACACAATGAAAACTGTCCTAGAACATATTATGTCAGTAGTAGCATTAAGTTGTTCGAGTCTATACTGTTGCAGAACTGGCAATGACAACAACTTGGCCTGGCGATGTGAAATTATAGCCACGGGCCTTTACTGTGGCTCACTTGAAACCAAGTTCCCCGCTAAATCGTGATCTGCCAGAGGCCCTATTCTGTAAAACTTTTTTTTTTCTCGACTACGGCAAAGTCGGTTCTTAAACTGCGGTGAGGAAGGCAAGAGGAAAACCACCATACTATCTTTCCTCATTTTGAGTTTTTATGGGAAAAACTCTACCGACAAGAGCCTTAGATATGATGACGGCAAAGCCAAAATAAAGAGTTATGACTTTGGCGTTCCATTGTATATGGTATACAGAAGCGTCAGTCACCGTAAAAGAATTATTAATGTAATTAATATGATAATTTAAGTGTTTTGCTTTGATTTTATTGTACGGAAACTGTTTCTGAAATCAATGATTTCGATTTCAATAATCTTTCCATCGGTTGGACCACCCGGCGTCATGCTACCAATGATTTAGATTTTATAGTCCCGGAACGAAGTTGGGGCTAATAATTTCAAATTCGAACCGTCAAAGTTGCGACAGGCGTGCCCTAGGGGCGATGATGACGTCATCTGTTACGTAGCTTTGTGTGGACGGCCAGTTCATTTTTAACCGACTTCAGAGTAGGAGGTTATCAATTCGACCAACCACGCTATCAATTAGGATGCAATAAGTCATGTTAATAAAATATGTATGAGATTTTGATAATTACGAGTAATTGTGTATTCTCTTGATCGTAATAAACGTCACTTCTGTCACTCAGTTAAAATACATCAACTAGGCTCATCGTGCTCGTTTACCTGTTCACTCTCAAAAAATTATTATTTATTTATTTTATTTTAAACCCATTGCCCATTTGCCCACTATATGAAGCCAGCGCATGTCTCCTTGTTTATTAAACTCTCCTAAGGTTTCAAAACTAAAGTACACTGTGTCTTCCCCTGCAATTAATTTGAACCTCTCTTATCTATTTAGTGCAAATGATTTTGTCTTTGTACTAGAGATATGTTGTAACCAACCATCCACAGCCAATATGTGCCTTTGAAACCTTCAAGACTTATTGAAAGAACTCGGGTAAAAACTATTTGCATTTGTAATCAGTTCTGTTCGACAAAGTGCGCCTTTTTGTTCGACGGGAGCGCAATTTAACTTTTTTTGTGTGACGAGACGAGCGCAAAGATATAACCAAATTTCCTACAGCATTTTATGTATCCCTTATCAACGAAGCGGTCGCATAACAATGGAATATTTATAGTGTCTCGTTTACATATGCTTGACGGGTTAAACTGGATTTTTGTACAGGTTTATAAGTTTTCATAAAAAATAAATAACAAATAACTTAATTATTCTTTGAGAATGTCTGGTCAAAAGATCATTTCAAGCGATAAGACCGCACATTTTTTTCCCCAACTGGACTGCATGGTATCGAGTAAATAGTAACTAAATAGCCAAACTTTTCCGAAATTGATTTAACTAAGATATCATTTTCCAATCACTTTGCCCTTTTCACTTAAACGTCGAATCCATTCTGAACACGTGTCTTAAAGGCTTCATTGCAAATGGATTACTGAACTATAAAACTATTCAAATTTCGAATCGGGTAACTTTGAAGACCGAACCGGGATTAAATTGCAAGACGGTTACATTCTTGGGTTGAATGATGACGTCTTTGTCCCTCGTATTGAGCAGCCAATCGGAACGTTTACACTCGTGAGTTACTTTCGGATAAAGTATGTCACAATCACATCAATTTATCCATAAATATCTAGTAATAATTAGAAATTATCAAACAAATTACACTAAAATATTAAGTCATGACTGCATCAGCCATAAATATTTTTTTTTACAAAATTTGACAATGTTGCTTAACTACTTCACTTTAAAGCGGTGTAAGTTAGCTGGTTAGTAATTATGAAACTGTATTGATGTTATGGGACTTTAAACTGTAAACTTTTTTAAAATAATTAAATTCTCATCAATTTCTATAATTGAATTATATCCAACCCTTTCTTTTGAGATAACCCGACAAATCCCTCTGAGACTTAAGATACCCATCTCTTAAAAGCGTAACATTGTTTGACGCCTTACCTCTATTGAACTTACTCGTAGTCCTAAGCCTTGAAACAAAGTTCCAAACTAAAATTTAGTAAACGGTAATGGTCTTCAACTCTCAATATTGAACTTTACAGACTGCTCTCAAAACTTTGATTGTACATTTTATGTATTTATGTACACAAAATTATAATCTACGTTATGCTTTAAACGTTGAACAGTTTTCAGTTTCTGAAACGTATATTTCACGTTTCAGATTTTGTTGGCATTTATTGAATAAACTATGAGCAGATTGAGCAGTTCTTTTGAGTGATGTTGTTTTACGTGTTCTCTAGAAACTTTGTCAGGGAATCCAAACTGTCACATTTTTTATCAACATTTAAAACGTCAAAATATCATTATCTGAGCGGCTATATTATAATTTTCATGTATTAGTAACCTTTAGCTACTTTACTTCCATCTAACCTTATTTAATTCTTAAAACCTAAAATATTTAAAAATATTAGTAAAACTAAAACCAAGGTTGTCAAAGCATTAGCGTTGAAATAATCTATATAAATAAAAATGAATTGATGTTCGTTAGTCTGATTAAAACTCCAGAACGGCTGGGCCGATTGAGCTGATTTTGGTTTTAAAATGTTTGTCGTAGGCCAGGGTAGGTCTAAACGGTGAGCAAATAAGGAAAAATTGCGAGAAAGATAGAGTAAAACGACCATTCCATTTTCCCTTATAAAAGTTGACCACTTACTTTCTGTCAAACATTTGACGGTATTTGTAGTCTCGGTTCCACTCGAATTGAAGAACGCATTAAAACAAGACTTTTGAATCGACAACATAATATCAACTTTGCTCATAACATCATGTATTTAAATTTTAAAATATAAAAATAATGAATGGGTTATGTTTGACGTTGTTTGACGGGTGCCAATCTTACCAAATTAATGACAGGCAGGTATACGTTCTGCAAATACTGCCAACATTGTAATAAGACTCCAGTAGGCCTAACATGCATGACACACTATTACTTTCGATCGACATGACAAAATTAATCGATCAATGCTATTTTATCATATTCCCTAACATGCCAACCACATTGGACAAATTTATCCACAACGATAACGAGATATGTCAATTTCTAACCATTCACTCAATTTAATGTCAGATTTGGCTCAAAATGATCAACTTGACACAATGACAGATTGACTCGATATTGCCCACAGATTAGAAAGAGTATATCTAATATTGCCCAAAGATAATGAATTCAAATTAATAAATATGTTCCACGGGGACTTTCTTTTCAATATTTTTACACTTTATTGTTTTTTGAGAGCCTAAGATAAAATATGGCACGACTCAGTCATATATTTTTGCTCTAAATATGTTGTTTTTTATTTGTCGTCGTCGCTAATGGTGAAATTTGAATATTTGTTATTTTTTTTTGTTACAATTATCAAATGCAATAAAATTAATGATTTAATTTAGTAGATTTTTGGTATAATTTAATTTTTTTTAATATATTTTAGTACTGGCAACAGAATGTTACCGATTATGATGTAGTATTCGTCACATCTTAGTAGTATTTTATTACAACCAGTAGGCCTAACATGCACGACACACTATTTCTTTCGATCGACATGACAAAATTAGTCGACCTATGCTATTTTATCATATTCCTTAACATGCCAACCACATTGGACAAATTTATCCACAACGATAACGAGATATGTCAATTTCTAACCATTCACTCAATTTTATGTCAGATTTGGCTCAAAATGATCAACTTGACACAATGACAGATTGACTCGATATTGCCCACAGATTAGTAAGAGTATATCAAATATTGCCCACAGATAATGAATTCAAATTAATAAATATGTTAGGGATAAAAAATGTTCCGCGGGGACTTTCTTTTTAATATTTTTACACTTTATTGTTTTTTGAGAGCCGAGGATAAAATATGGCACGACTCAGTCATATATTTTTGCTCTAAATATGTTTTTTTTTATTTGTCGTCGTCGCTAATGGTGGACGATAATGTTACACCGCGAAATGTCAAAATTCGATAAAAATATGTGTGGCATGTTAGGGTTCAATGATAATTTTGTCATATTTCGAATTTTGACAGTACGACATGACTTTCATGGCAGCCATGTTAGCAACTGCGGGTATGTCGATTTTTGACAAACAAACGCGCTAAAATGCCTCGATAAATTTTTATCACGGACAGTTATTATTTTTGTTCTGCCGTTCCATCCACTTATTACAAAAGGGACAATGCATTTTAAGGAGTTAAACTATAAGTTCACTATAAGTTCTGTTTTTACATTTGAACAATCTTTTCTTCAAAAGTTAGGTGACAGTGACACTGACAGTATTGCCAGATTACTAAACTACTATTAGGCCGCCCCAACACGAAGTGATACGAAGTTCACCGGGTCATCTATATTAAATAGATATTTTAGAGATAGACATTTGGATCATGGAAATCGGACGGAGGAGGCGAACCTGGTGTGCTGTTAGGAACCAGCTCAGGTTCGATCATTTAAAAAACTTACTTCTTAAAGGACACGGTGCCCCAGAGTCGTTTTATGTTTGATTAAAGAAAAGCATTAAGAGACTTGACTATATCATTTTTAAAAAAATATATTGAATTTTTAATACAATATTGTTAATTTACTTTGCTTTTATCTAGCGGCATATAAATCTACAAAAAAAATAGGACAGCTATTGAATACAATTTCCTGTCTCCAACAATTGTTGTTTGGCAGAAAATAGCGGTCTCGAGCACTTATAAGCAAACTGACGACCGCTTAATGAAATGGCATATTGTGTCATACTGTGTCATAGAACTGGCAGTTAGTTAAATAAGTAAGCGCTCGCAATCGCTATTTTAAGAAGGAAGATGACGTTTGCCTCCCATAGGTACTAACCTTTAAACCTACCAACCTCTTCCTAAAACTTGAAAAAAAAAACTGTGACAAGGAACTTCTTTTCGTTGGCTATTGTTTGCGTCATCGTAATTTTCACGCGTTACGCACCCTAGCGGGGCAGTTTTCTATGTTTTAGATTTGGTGGCCTAGATGGCGGTTTTTCGACACAGATGGCGCTATGATCTAGAAAGACCTGTTCTAAATAGTGTGCAAGAGATTGACCCCACACATTTTATTTCGTTTCATGTGAAAACCCCGCTATTTACGGCTTATATTATTTTAAAAGGCGAAGAAACGAACCCATAAAATTAGTTTTGGTCGTGACGCATGGATTTTTACTTTTGGGGCAAGCAATGTATGGTGGGTCGACCGTGTCCTTTGGAAGTGACGAATTTCCGTTTTTATATCAATTTGTGCTTTACTTGAATTTTCTGTAGTTTTGTCATATTAATTCGTTTTGTTCGGCCTAAGTTTTAACTACATTTTACATAAATCTAAGTAAGTGGTACGAAGTTCACCGGGTCATCTAGTAAATATATAAATATAAATACAATGTTTTATGAAATCAATATTTATCGATTTCAAAAGGAAAAGGACAAAATCTACAAGTTTACGTACCTTTACACTTTAATTTTGAATTTTCATTCAAAGCAACTGTTAATGAACAAAGCTTTTATTCCTATGTGTGTTAACCCATTGCCAGCTACGACTACAAAGAAGAAGCGCAACGATCCCTCTTACAGTTCTTTTAAGCATTGTTTTTTTTTCAAACAAAAAGACGCTCTAAAGTCCCCCTTATCTGCAGAATGAGTTTGACGAAAGTGCTATGTAAAAATCCACTCCGAATGTTTGATGAATTCCACCCGCCTCGATGTTTTTGACAAACAAAACACTGCGGTAATCTCGAATTATCATACAGCAATAATAAAGTAACGAGCGAACTTTTTACGATGTTTATTTTTCACGAATTAATTTTGAGTTCAATGTCTTCTAGCCAAGGTATAAGAAATTCGTGGTTATTTTTTTTCAATTCATTTGCCAAATATTGAATACAAAACTAATAGTCGTAGTAATAGTCTCTTGAATTAAAACATTATCACTTACTTGTTAACCCTAGCCTTTATGTCTGTTGCAAATTTAATAAAACTTTTCATGTAGGTAATCGTAATTATCTTGGCGTCCCGGGCAGATGAATACATTTTACAAACGGATGCCTTTTCAGAGTTAGCAGACGGGAAAATTCCCATTTTCGCCGGGACAGCAACGCTCCTGGCTAGCCATTAACTCAGTTAAGCAAACTAGTGAACACAATATTGAAGAATGGTTCCGAATCAAACATAATTGCAGGAATAACTAAAATTTTGCTAAAGCAGTCGATTCCACGAATTTACTCTCGACTCCGTGTAACAGAAAAGTTTATTGTAAAAATGCCAAAACTGTTTTATGGCTGGATTTTCCGATGAAAAAATACAAAAGCCTAATATTATAAGAGGAGTTTTATATTTCAACAAATATGCTTTATCAGCCTTAGATATGTCTTAAAATTGCATGCATAACTTTGGACTAAAACACAGCCAATTTATCAACGGTTTCTCGAATAGTCACCAAAAAATAACATTGCATCGATATCACATCAATTAGGGAGAAGATATATGGACTTTTTTTAAAGCAACAAATTATCAATATGATTCATTTATTTATACCTATGTTAGTGACAAATACACCCACAGAAAAAATATTGTGTGTTTCACAACAAGCCCTTTTGAGTTCACATCATTAGAGTGCAAAAGCTTTGGGCATTTCACAAGCCTGACCCTTCAGAATTAAACGATGTAAAGCCTACTAGCAAACAAGATAAATGGCTTTTTCTCGAGGACAGTAACCTCTTTATAAGAAACAGGCCGATGTCTATCCAGGCGTATTTTCCGATAAATAAAGATTTACGCAGTCCTGCCGGTAAATTGCCGGGAAATATTACATTATAACATTATAGACTTGTAAAAGATACTTCCCTTTTCTCTGATGAAATTGAATTTGTGAAAAATCTGCTCTGAAAGCTTTTAGCTACGATATTTTAAGATTTGTTTACCGTTATTATTGGTACGAATTTTAGTGATTCAAATATGTAAATAACTAAAAACACAATCAGACGTGACGTGACTTTTTTCACTGAAATTGCAATGCAGGGCAAGGAAATGATGACGACTTCTAAGTTAAAATACTATGTGACACTGATTTCGATTCTTCTAATGCTATACTCAAACGATATAGTAATATTTTTGTGTGTCGAAGAAATAGGTCGCATAGAAATATTTATGACTTAAGTGACTTATTAATCCTATTCATTATGTATTTCATTTTAAAACGCTTCAGCACTTGCAAAAAGATGGTATGATTTTTGATAAAATCATAGTCTCAACGAACCAGTTTTAGGCGTAAAATGTGTAAATGTTTGAGCCTTGGGCGAGATTTCAAAGCATCTGTTATCTTATTAAGTCACTGGATCTAGTTTGCTACCCTTTATAATTGAACCAAATGTTTCGTGATATTATTAATTATCTAAAACGTTTCATTGTGATGCGTCTATTGTAGAGTGCACGCTAAGATTTCAAATATTTTCTTTGGTATATTTCAAAACGAACCCTAACTCAAATCATTATATTTTGTAGAATCAGACAAAAGGACGTCTCCCTTTTCATTAACTCTTTGAGTACAAATACTAATATGGCTTTTCAATAAAAGCCAATTGAAAATTTCATGCTCATAGATAGTGTAAGGCTTCGTTGCATCAACGTACTTATCAGACGTCAATGAAATTTAGACCCTTTTTAGTATCAGTCAGAGTAAATAATTATATAACTTTAAGTGCCTTTACCACCATCGACGAATCGAGTGATTCGTTGGGTACCGACCATAGTGTGTGTTTGAATGTGCGCAAGCTCTAACCCACTTAACCTAATCCTATCGTAATCCTACTAATATTATAAATGCGAAAGATTGTGAGGATGGATGTGTGTTTGTAACTTCTTCACAACAAAATGGATTTTGGTGAAACTACAAAAATATAGCTCATACATCAGAATAGCAGATAGGCTGTAATAATCATAACGATATTTTTTGAGATCCGACATTTGTGCTGCCGAAGCGGTGGGGAACCGCTTGTAATTTATACACGGTATTTCAAAACAACGAGTAAATAATGAAGGGTGTTACTCAGAATCAATAACTGAACAACTTTCTCTTAGAAACATGGGTCGAAATATGCCAAAAATTAATTGACTCTCCATAGAAATCAGACGGGTCACATGACTGATTTAGTATTTTGACTTCCCAAATTATTTTTGGCGTTATTCGACCTATATTTCTACGTACGTACTGAGTAACTCCCTTCATTCTTTACTCGTTGTTTTGAAACACCTTGTATATGGAACGTCACTTCTTATGGAGTATTGGACAGATATCACTAACTAGAACTTATTAGAATATGGCGAAATAGGCCTTAAGTATATTGAAAGACATTTTAACAATTCTATCTCAACCGTTTCCCAGAGTACAGCCTGCAAAGGCTTAGTTTACACTAAATCACTTGTTTCCCACAAAACATATTTCGATATGCCAGAGAGACTTAAGTGGCGGTTGAGACGGTAAGCCGATTTGGTTCTCAGATCCGATCCCTCCTTGTAATGTCACTAATCTCCTCAAACCTTAAGATTTGTTTGCACAGCTGAGTTTAAAGGAAATGTCGGTTGACCTGGTCGTACCGCGCCAGTAAAATTGTATACATATTTAGTTCCGACATTGGCAATTTTCTGTACAATGTTTGTACTCAGATTAATTACAATATATTTTAGATGATTATAAGTATAACCATTACTAAGATGTTGTCTCGATTTTGGTGAGCTCGTACGCTTTTTAATGACCTTTGATGATCTTTAATAAATTGTTTAAGCGTAGTAGGGATTTGTAATTTAATTTAGGTTTTTCTGTTATCGGAAATCAGTTGCAAGCGATATAATCAGAGTATCCTTACTAAGTACTTACAAAGGTAAGTACGGCACTTATAATTTTAGAATATGTTTGGCAACAAAAATATTTGAAGCATAATAAATATATCGACACCTCCAACGCAAAAGTCGCTAACTTGAAATCGCAAGTTTTACAGGAGAGCCGATCGAAACTTCAAATGCGCACTGTGCTCTTACCCTTGAAACTGTCACCTTGAAATTTGGCATATGGGCTGTTTTTGACGACTATATTCAGATTTTTGTGTTAGTTTTATTGAATTATTTACAGATATTAAGATATCACACTTAAAGAATTATGCGTCGGATTTAATAAGTTTTTTTTATTCAAGTGTCAGTTACAGAGTTTTGCTTTGGAAAAAAATATCTGATAAAGTTAGTAAGTGGCAAATAGGTAGTTATGTAATGGAAGTATGGACGTATTTTATTTCTTAAGTGGTACTTAATGCTTTATGAATAGAACGAGATATTCTTATACTTAGAGATACATAGTTTAGTTAGTATGAACTTTGAAGTCTGGACTATGAAGAAGGGTTTCGGACCTAATTGAGGGCTGTGTTGGAGTCTCGTGGTTTTATCAATGTGGTCTAGAATGGAGCTCTTAAAAACTCTGTAGGACTAGATGGTGACACAAAAATTATCAAAGACTACGTGGGTCTCATAACAGGTACTGGAACGCAATAAAAGTTTTTAAAGGCCAAGACGAGCGACACCAGCGAGATCACACATAGTGGTAATTGGAGTCAAGATAAGAAAGGAAAAAGCTTAAATATTTCGGCTTGATGGACGCTGGAAGTTCACCGCCCATTTTGAAAGTAAGCTGCTGGGGCACTGAGCAAACTAATGCCGAACATTGGTGGGACTTAGTGACTTATTGCCAATATGGGTGTTCTGCCGTCCATGGCGTTATACATGCTCCTATTTACAAGGACAGCAAAATGGAAAATGCAGCTGCTGCCATGGCCGGTACGTAAGTTTAGGCCCTCGATGCCGAGGTTTTCGCCGCCTTCTTTGAGTGGCGCGAGAAACAAAAGTCTTTGGACTTTAGGCAAGAACCCCGAGAAGTTGAGGTGGAGCGCCTCAAACTGAAGGACGAGACCCTGCAGATCTGGGACCTGCAGCTAATCAATTGTAACGTGGGCACCGCAATACACATAGTCAGGTCATAAGTTCTGTCACATGTGTAATATGAAATTATTTAGGCATGTTTATTATTTATGTAACCATTTTTCCTTATATATAGGTTCATATGGTAATAAAGTTTATTCAAAATGACCCCCGCGATTTTGAATACAGGCCTTCAATCTGCGCGGCCAGTCGTCTATCGCAGCACAAACGAGGTCCATGTCAATATCCGCGGCTGCCTTAATCAAGGATGCCTTAAGTGACTCCAAATCAGGATGAGGCTTTGAGCAGGCCCTTTTCTCTAAGTGTTGTCATATCTTGTAATCTAACGGACTCAAATCTGGACTGGGGGAGGGCCAGTCTTCGTGCCGAATTAAGTCGATTTCACGCGCCATCAGCCAGTCTTGTGTGCTTTTCGCTCTATGAGATGGCGCAGAATCTTGTTGGAATACCCAGTGCCTGTTATTAAACATGGTATGAGAAACAGGTTCCACAAGATTTTTGAGGACTGTATTTTGATACACAACTGCATTAGTTTTTACGCCTTTTTCACAAAAATGCACTTCAGTTAGGCCCCATTATAAGAGACTCCCAAACCATGAGCGAGAATGGAAAATGGCCTCGTTGTACACGCAGAATATGGTTGCTCGCTATGTCACTGTTGTGTGTGTAAACTTTATCATTTCGTTTGTTGTAGCTCTCTTCCACGCTGAAAATTTTTCATCAGAAAAAATATTTTCCCGATGCTTTTTTCCCGCGTACCGCTTCAACAAAGCGCGTCATCGCTTCATTCTCAGGTCCAATAAACGCGCGTCCAAATAATGTACTGTTTTTTTTCGATATTCCCTAAGCCCAAAGTCTTCATTTAACACCCTTTTCACCGTGGTTCTGCTTAACCCCATCTGAAGGGCCAACAGTTTCTGCTTACGTATGGGATTTATTTGAAATCGCGCCTTCACAGCTTTTATCACTGCTGGAGTGCTGACAGAGCAAGGGCGACCACTTCTTGACCTGTCATCTACATATACACTATACTAAGATTCAATGAAGACCATTGTATGAAGACCGTTTTATGGTACGATAAACGAATCTTTTGGTTTTATTCAAATTTTTCAGTAAGTCGAAAATCTGAATTGGCGCTTAACCGCAACGATGCAACGCAAAAACCGCAACACGGTCTTCTGTGTCTATCTTTTTTGTGGCCAGTATTCTAAATTCAAAAGCTTTTATTGTGTGACAGAACTTATGACCTGATTATGTATATTTGCTCGCTGCTATACTTTGCTCGAGGGATGTGTGAAGCGCCAACATGAACGCCTAACACACCAAGCTAATCAGATTTTAACAGGCCACGACTGATTCGGCAAATACCTGCACCGCATCAACAGTGATCCAGAACCAATCTCCCAGAAGGAGGCGGCGGAGAGGTAGCGGGAGGCTTAAACCAACGCACCAATGATTCGTCGCCGACTTCCTGGGAACCGAATAAAACTTGATGCCCTTCACCTGTCACTCCTAGATGGGTCTCGAAAGGTCGACAAGGTGATGTTTGCCGATCGCTAAAGGAGGCCCATGAAGGTGGTGTGTGTGTCCCATACGCCGTCAGCTGGATAACAGGATAAATAATTTTCTCCTGAATACAGGTGGAGCTTGCAAACTACGAGTCACAGTCAGAGGCGAGGCTGCAAAGAATACCCAGGGGCTGAGCTAAGGATTACCCGTAGCTTCCCCCTCATAAATGGCATCGAAAAACACTGACTGGTTTTTAGTGGGCACACATGTTGAGTTTTAAGTAAGATCTTCTGCTAACTGATCTTCCGTAACATTGTCAGCATCATTTTCGAATATGTTATTATTCGGCCAAAATATTTTCTCTTTTTCGGAGAAGTGTGGAACAGGTGACTCTGGAAAAGTAATAACACTTAGGGGGCATGCTAACATTTGTTTTACCACGTAAGTATACTTAAGTGTCAGATACAAAATATATCGAATTAACTTATCCGAAGCAAAACAACCTAAGTGATACTTAAATAATATTTTTTAAATAAACCTCCGGTGCATAAGTGTGTAAGCGGCAATTAGAACCAAAAGTATAGTAAAGCCATTGGCGCATAAGTCTGTAAGTGTCAGTTAAAGCAAAAAACATTATAAATCTTCCGTAGCAAAACTCTTTAAGTGACAAGCGTCATTATGAATTACGAAGCATAACTCTGTAACTGGTCTAGTTACGTGTATTTGCGTCGGAGTAGTAGAATTTAATAGATTACCCTAAGTTTTACCTCTAAATACCAAAAAAAACAAGCGATTTACAAAACTTTATGTTAAAACTATATTAATACAGTGGAAAAATATTAAAAGTAATCATATCATTTAACTTACTCGGATTTTGTATTTCACCTTAACCTCCCACATTTGTATTTATTGTCTCTTGGACCAAACAAGTGTTTTTTAGAGCATCCTTGATTTGTATCCTTTTTGATCACATGTTTGTATTCACTGCCTAGCCGTTTTTTTTTTTCATTAAATCACATTACACTTGAGTACACACTTGCATCGTAGGCTCTCCGGTGCGATACTGACGAAGTGACAGATATCCCCCCCGGTCCGCTTCAATACGCCCCGCGCATACGCGGTTAACTAACAGCTAGGCAGATATGCAGGGAACCTTTTTTCTAGATAGACACTTATACAGCTGTAAATAACTAATATTGACGCTAATTTAAAAAAAAAATTAAGTCCACCTTATAAAACCGACCTCGGAGAACACGAAAATACTAAAATCGTATTTCTCGATAACTAACAGTTACAGAGTTTTGCGAGGGAGGTGTCGATATTACGATCATTTGAGTAAGCTGCATGGTGAAGACTCCTTAAAATGGTAGAAAATAAGTACTTTCTAATGGTGACTCATAGCCATGCTAAGACACCATAAATACCTTAATGTTTATGATTGAAACGGGCTTTGCTTTCATAGCTTTCTCAATGGGATTGAGTTTTTATGACCCAATTTTTCACATCGCCCCTTTCCCTCATTTTCGTAGGCATCTTTCGATTTAATATTCCTCTTTTAAGGTGGAAAATGATTTATTACAGCCGACCTTTGATACGTTTAGTGCTGTGAAATGCGCGAAGTGTAATAATTATCTAGACTGACAGAGTGATATTAGTAAATTGTTATTTTAATAATTCATGAATAGCAAATAATCGTAACCATGTTCAATTAATAATTAAAATACATTTCATTCGTCCTATTATTCCAATTTATTTATTTGACCGGTAAAGAATTCCCTTAAGCATTAAATCCACCACTTGGACATGGACAATATCTAACTAAACTAGAAAACTGAGTTTTTGAAGGAGGTTCATTTTTAATAACGTTTCAAACACATCTTCACAACACTATAGCAGCATGAACGTTGAGTCCCTGAGCAAACCAGATTGCAGGGTCAGGGCTGCGGTTGTCCGATTGTGGCTTTTGCATAATTATGATAATTACTACAGAAAATAATTTACTGTACAAAGGACAGCAGGGTTGATAACGAAAAGGAAATAATTCCATTTTTAGGGTTCCGTAGCCGAATGGCAAAAAACGGAACCCTTATAGTTTCGTCAAGTCTGTCTGTCTGTCTGTCTGTCCGTCCGTATGTCACAGCCACTTTATTCTGAAACTATAAGCATCACATAGCTGAAACTTGGTAGGTAGGTGTATTTTGTTTACCGCTTTCCGATTCAGGTACAAAAAATTTGAAAAAATGATATTATAATGTATGGGGGGGTCCCATACATGAAACTAAAACCAAATATTTTTTTTTTACTTAAACCTATACGTGTGGGGTGTCTATGGATAGGTCTTTCAAAATGACATTGAGGTTCCTTAAACATTTTTTTCTAAAAGTCTAATGTTTGAGATATAGACGCTTCCACAGTGGTAAAATGGGCGTCCCCCCCCCATCTAACTTTAGAACTAAGGAAGTGAAAATTTTGAAAAAATTTGTAATGTAGATCTCAACATAAACTTTCAACGAAAATTGGTTTGAGCGAAATCGAATTAGCAGTTTTTGAGATATAGTACATTTTTATCAACCGCAAATATAACTTTTTCTTTCATACAAACACTATGAAAAACAAAGTTATATTTGCGGTCAACAAACATTGTGGTATTTTGGCTAAGTGGAAGTAAGAATCCCTAATTCAGTTAAAGTTGGCACGGAACCCTCAGTGCGCGAGTCCGACTCGCACTTGGCCGGTTTGGTTTTTGAGGTGAACTTATTCGATACAACAACAATTTCATGCGACCTAACTGTTTCATATGAAGCTAACTTCGGATAGAGAAAAATAATTTGACGTGGTTAATTCTTAATAGTTAAAACAATCTAGTACCGAGGCTGTAGCAAACAAACGACAAAATAAACTGAAATAGTTTACTCAATCACGTATTAATTTTCTATCTCTTAGATCTCTAATCGCAATCTGCAACAAGCTAAAGTAACTTGTATTGAAAAGACATTCATTTTCAACTTAAGCAAAAGTACAATTTCGAAGCCACCGGTCAACTAGAGGTCTTAAAAACGAACGACTCTCGTCCAGCTGTAAGCATATGCTCAAAGTCAAAAATTTTAAAATTCCGCTTTAAAATTACGAATATCACAACCACACAACTAAGCGTTGGGTTACATGTAGCTGCTGGTTTTATAAAGGTCTCGTCCAGCTGTGGCAGATGTTCGAAGCCCATAGGCGCGGGGTCACGCGCGCGCCATCACTCCGGCGCCAGATGCAGCCGTCTCCATAACGGCGCTGACTCGCCCGGAGTCCACTCTCTATTACACGGATCGGTGATGTGACCATAGTTTCGAAGTTTACAGGACATAAGCAGTCAATGTGCTACAAAGTATTCATTAAAAGCAAGATGTACATACCTTCTTATTTTGGGAACCGAAACGACTGATGCAGACGCAATTTATTGCGTATCCGCCCCGCAACAAGCTAATTTTAGTCTTGACCTATACTTAAAAGAAAGTCGTGTTACACCTACTAACCAACCTACCTAGCAAATCAACCGCTTATAACTCAAGAACAAGGAGATCAGTATTTATGATTTTTATTTTTTTAGATTAGTCATCGGGGCTGGAGGCCAGGTTCACTTGCTAAAAATGAGACAGCTTAGCTTCTAATAGTTTGCGGCCACCTGAAGTAGGCGTAGAGCTACATACAAAGTAGGTAGCTATCAACATAATAGAGGCTTCAAATGTATGAGTCTTACAGGTTTTATAGAGGTTCTCGTCCAGCTGTGGCAGATGTTCGAAGTCCATGGGCGCGGGGTCACGCGCGCGCCATCACTCCGGCGCCAGATGCAGCCGTCTCCATAACGGCGCTGACTCGCCCGGAGTCCGCTCATTATTACACGGCTCGGATATAGACTTCCAAATCTCACTTCAATCTAATATTATAAAGGTGCATGTTACTTCTTGACACAAAAACTACAGAATGGATTTTAATGAAACTTTACAATAATAGTTTAAGAAATGAAGTCCAATATTTAAGCGGATGAAGCCGCGGGGAGCCGCTAGTACACATTAAATTGCAGCATTGTCATCTAACATAAGTGCATAATTACTGGTTTCATAATTATGTAATACACGGATTTGTAACTTACAAAGTTTTGAAGATATTTACCTGATTGCCTGAAAATTGAATAAAACATCTTTCTCTTACTCCAATCCGGATTTAAAATTATCCGAGTCCTGTACAAATTCAGTAATTTTGGCCACCCTACGTCTCATTATGTATGGCCGCAGTAGCACGCGGGGTTAATGACCGCATATTGTGTTTCATAATTCACAGTGGCCCATGAAATTATGCAGGGAATTTCAGGTAGTATATCAATAAAGGTTTTTCGTGTGTTCACACTGTTCACTCGAATACCGACACGTAAAATGATTCAAAAATTAAGTAAAGTAATGGTAGATTATCCAATAATAATGTAGTGTCTTACGGCACGGGCGCCATCTTGAATTACGAACGAAAAAACGAAAGGATTTATTAGTTTTAAGAAAAAAAGAAAACTTTTATTGATAATGGACATCACAAACACACACATAACATAAAACATTTTACTTCCGAGCGTCAGTGGTCTGTATGAAAAAGTGATTCGGAGATAAAGGGGGTTGGAAGTGAGAACTCAAAGGATCCTCGAACTCGTACCGCGAACTTTGGACCTGGTCTCTCATACCGTAGAAGGACTGAGAACTTGTGGGAACCTCGGAAGCGGAACTCGGTCTCAGGAACTCAGACTCAGATTATGTACTATGCCTCGGCACTATACAGCGCTGACCTTGCCTAGCCCGGTCAGCGCTCGGACACTCAAGCCAGCCGACCAAGTCAACAATCTGGTCATGGAACCTGGGTCACAGAACGGAGACCGAGGAACTCGCACAGGGGATCTCTAGAACCTTCCGTTTGGCATTGAGAACGCTGGCCTTAGAGCCTTGGACGTAGGACTCGGATCTTGAGTTCTCACGGACTGGTTAGGAAGGTAGTAAGGATTTAGAATAAAAGTAGTTAACGACATTTACTAAGCTGTACAATTTAAATAAGTTGTTTAAAATTAGGTAGGTAACGTAAATGAAATAGACATACCTATTATAGTTATTAGGCAGCGCAGAAACTAGTTCGCAATGCAAGACAACTTCTGCATACGAAATTGCAATTAAATTCTAAATAGATCTATTATGAAGAACTAGCTTTTGCCAGCGACTTCGTCCGCTTGGAATAGTGACTTCTTTCTCCCGATTTTTACACATTTACCACTACATCTTTGCTCCTATTGGTCGTAGCGTGATGTTATATAGCCTATAGCCTTCCTCGATAACTGGACTATCCAACACAAAAAGAATTATTCAATTCAAACCAGTAGTTTCGGAGATTAGCGCGTTCAAACAAACAAAAAAACTCTTCAGCTTTATAATATTAGTATAGATAGTATAGATAATCATAGCACTTGCAATTATAATGATGTATCAGAAATACATGCTATTAAGAACTGACCTTAAGTTATAGAAGAATACTTCGCAAGCTCGTTGGGACACATTCGGCCGGCAGGATCCACTTTCTGTTGCATCGTTGTATTTGGTCACTAAAGCAGATAAAAAGTATACGGTTAATACCAAACCCACTAATTTGTGAGTTAAACATTTAAAATATAACAATGGAGGATAATGAGCTGATGTGTAGGTTATCGACAAACATGAAGGTACTAGACTTACGTAGATATACATATATTTATTGGAATCGTAATATCAAATTAGATTATTAATACGTGGTAATTTGAATTTATTTTATACCTATACAACTTCCATTTTCCTTTTTGTAAAAGATAAAGAAAAGGTACCTGTTATATATGTTGCTGGTGATATCTTCATATTCATTACTAGTACGTCTTCCTTTTTCACAACACTTTAGCACTCGTTCGTACATCAACACTTTTTGATAATTTTCTAAATATTTGAACTAATTTGAAGTGAACGACACAGCACGGCAGCGCCGGAGATACTAGTGAAGGCGCGCGGTAGCGCGGCCGTAGCGACATATCGAGAGTTTTATTCAACTACCCTATTTTTATCACCAACAAAAAACTAATTCAAACAGCGGCAGACAGACCACTGCAGACAACGAATTTAAAATATTAATTTTATATCGGGTATTTAATATCGTTGATTGAAGATTACTATGATCGACTGTTTCCTGTTGTCAAGTGCTTTACATTAGGTAGTAATTAAGCACCATAATTATATGATTTATCTGTTGGTTAGTGCTATTTATTTGTCAATGGTGAATCAGACTCTAAGTAACATTTTTATGACATCAAATTAAAGTCTTTGATCAAGCGCATAGTTTTTGAATTCCACGTTCCACGAACGTTATTCCAAAAATAACCATCAAAAACAATTTGCCTAAAAAGCATTTCATAACCTTGGAAAGCAGCATTGTTGGTCATAATTAAATTGAAAGAAATGACTGTTGAATTTTTCATAAAACCGACTAAGCGTATTTACTCTCCCTCCGAGTTATAACCGAACTAATAAAATTACCCTGAAACTGATGAGCCCCCCATTTTAAGGGGAAGGAATTTGGTTCAAACAGATTGTTACTTTAATCTTTTATTTCCATTCTTGGGAGATTCTTTCCGTCTTCATTAGTCATTCTTTAGAAGAGATAAAATGATTTATGAAAAGAGGGTGAGGTGCTTTTTTCGGAGTTCTGCGTACAATTGATGCGAGTTTTATGCAAATTTTAGACCGAGCGTTATCTGTTGGATGTCACATGATGCCTCCGATAGCCTGTGAGCCATCGGGGGCTAAAGATGTACCGTCTCAAACTAAACGGAAAGTGATAAATGGGATTTTAATGGTCCTTATATTTTTTTCTTCTTCAATTTCCAATTACTCAACATCAGTTAACGGTCACGAATATCGGAAGACAAACTATCTCCTCTCTAAACTACACAGCTCATATATGACGTACAGTTTGCTTAGGACCACTGTCTTGTAATGAAAAGATAACATCGGATCTATGTTCCCTTACCTGAGTGTCTATTTTGTGAGACTCGTATTTTTGGGTGCAACCCTCACACACACTTATATTGTCATTCGGGAATGAAAGACAGGGACAAATAGATACCCAAAATTCGGAATGACATCGTACAGAGTATAGACTCAGCTTTCAACGCCCAAGGGGAACTTCTGGTCATTATTTTCGTAATATCCGAGCCAAGCGCTCGCAAATACTGCGAGTAAGCTTTTAATGGTGGATGGACTTTATGTCGCGAATTCGATCTATGAGGGAAGTGTTTATTGATGCGCAAATTCAAAAAGCGCTTCTAACGTCAAAAGGGTGAAAGGACCTCACCTCACCTCATAAATTTAATATTACCTAGCTATCCTACCTACTCTGGGCAAAAATTTGTGATTGAATGAGCTCATGAGAAGATTTTTGTGGAAAAGTTGTTAGGCGCCAGAGTCCTTATATCCTTATATAGGAATGCACCCTGGTGTACATACTGTATCTCAAAGTTCCATAATGATAACACATCATGTCGACGTTTGAAAAATTAAAAATAAAATTAATTAACTTTGTACTTTAAGGGTAGAAGCAGAGAACAAAGTGGGCAATTCTAACATAGGGGCTTGCTTAAACTTTAAGAAGTTGGTGCAAGAGCTGCGTTAGACTAGTTTGCCACAATATTTTCCAGCGTTAACTCCCTGGAGCCACTTTAAAACGACAATAGATAAGAAAGGCTAATGTTTGGAACAAATTTGGAGCGATAGCCCCCTCTGGTGCCTTGAAGAGAAACGTCATGCATAGTCAAAATATATCAAGTAGCGTGTGTACAGAGTTATTGCACACTCTCTTTCTATATTTTTATATAGATAGACATGACCAGAGAAAGATCGAGTGTGGCAATGAAACAACGGGTTAGCATGATTTACGTGACATAAGAGTATTTATACTTCCAAATTTCTGAGAAACTATTAATGAGTATGAGTAAAATAACATTCAGTATCATTCGCATTTTCCAGTTTAATTTTTATTTGCTCGGGGTCGGTGCCGTTTTAAAGAGTTCCATACCTTGAGATTAGATTAGACATAATGGGTCCGAGCCAACGAGGAGTTAGCTTGTGACCAAGGCTGTTGCAACACTGCAGTTTAAAATATCGTTCGAAAGTTTAAAATCTTATGTTTACTTCGTCAATGGTAGCGGCTTCTTGTAGCTAATGGTACGTTGGTACCATGCGTTTACGTTTACGTTGCGTATGCGTTAGAACGAGTACAGTCTACTGATATTTTTTTTGCTATGGCCCAGACGAGTGTTACACCGACAACTTTTAATCGGCGAAATTTCCAACTCCAAGGATACGGGCTCCACCAATTAAGTTAAAGCGGGTTATTTAATTATATTTACTTTGATAATGTGTTGCAACTTAACAATTAAGAGATTTTCAAATGGGTGCTTGTGAAAATGATTGATGAAGATGTTTTGAATGGTCAATTACTGTTAATGCCTTGGGTAAATATTAAATTTCGTCTGGATTCAATGTACTTTATTGTTGACACATGGAGAAGAAGAGTCTACCTATTTTATATTAAATTAAATGTATAGGTAGACCGCGAAATTGAGACCTCGCCTGCGGGGCACAGGGGCGCGGAGGGAGGCGAGAGCGGGTGATGTGAGCGGCGTGGGCGGGTGTATCCGCGCCGCCCGCATCTCTCACGCCACCCGCTATCGCCTCCCCCCGCGCCCCTGTGCCCCGCAGGCGAATTCTCAATGAAGCTGTTTACCTATAACTATCTTAGTTTAGTATTTTACCAAAAGTCAAAATAAGACAAACTACATTGGGAAGTCATTTCAGAAACCTCTATAGGCCTTCACCCTGAATTAACTCACACGGTTTTTATTTAGGAAGTAATCGTCACTGCTGGTTTTTAAGTATTTATTTATTTAAGGTAATGTCACATTAGTTTCAAAATGACTATTACGCGTCCCTCAGCACAGATTGAAAGGGTTGTACCAAACCAAACGGCCGTTTTATTTTAGCACAATAGAGTCGACTACCAGTATATTTTAACTTTTTTAATCTTATTTCTTTTATATTACTATGGGGCACCATATTTTCATTTTATGTCTTGATACTAATGCTTATTTTGTTAAAACAAAAAAAAAACGAAAAAAAAATCATAACAAGTTAAAGCTAGCACAATTGAAAGGCACAACAAAAGTTCTATTTACTTGAAGACAGCAAGTAGCCCAAGTTAGAACTTTTAAAGTATTTGAAACGTAAGCGTAGCGAGGTTTACTATACGATTATATACGTCAAAAAAGGATCGTGCTCGCAAAGCTAGTATAAACATAATTATCGTTTGCCAAATATATTTCGTTGAACGTCCGATCGAGGCTCTCTTATACGTTAACGATACGAATATTTTTATACGCAAATTATTCGTGCTTGCCTTACAGGTAAGTTTTGATTAACATGCTTCATTTGGCTATAATAAGAGAGCTTAAATCCTTGCCACATAAGCCGCCATAATTACGAATGCGATACCTGAAAAGACAGAATGAAATCGTCAAACGGAAGGGATAATCTTCTTTTCCTTTTCAACAATGATTTAAATCAACACTTAAAACAGGGGTATCGAAAATATTTTGTTAATTCCATGTGATCCCACTCTGTCTACTTCTATTAGAATTTTATGTTTACAGTTAAACGTTAATCTCTGCCTTATCCAGCCGTTTCAACGTATTTTATTTATGTTGTACTTTTTATGATATGTGAAATTTGGGATTTTACGGTTTTACGTAGTAAACCCGTGTTTGATGTTGCTTAATGTAGAAAAGACACAATGTTGTGACAATAAAACTGTGAAACAGTCGAATAATTTTATATTTACAATGTTAGGCTCAGATGCATTATATTATTTTTATTAGAACGATAACTTGTTACAGTTCAAGTAACAATTGCCTGTGTTGAAACAAAACTTTAGGTCATTAAACTCAAATTAAAGTTAGTTCAGAACGTATTTTGTCTAAATGTGAACTTAAATAACCTTTAAACTAGGCAGACCGTGGATGAACTGCATTAATTCTCATAATATTTAGCGTTATAGTTGCGTAAATATATGCGGCAGCGAAGTTAAAATGTACTTTTTACTCTCCCACGAAAATAGCCATATAACTTTTCTAACAGTCCAGTTATTGGACGCTACTCACAATTTTTTACTATTTTCTATAGAGATTAACTTCGAAACGGCAAGGCGGAAAACTGATGTCTGTCTAAGTCTAACCAAACGAGCTCCGTAAGAAAATAATTAAAGAATAACCTTATTTTTAAGAAACAATAAAACATTTTCAATGCTGAGCTTGTAGTTAATAATAAAAACTAAGAATATTCATTACTTAATATCTCTAAAAAGTACTTACCTTTATTGCTCTTAAAACTGTAAGTCAAACAAATACACACCCAAACTTATTCAAAAGAAAAAGTGTACATACCTAAACTTATCTACAAAGAAATCTTTTCCCATGTAGGTACGGAAAACATCACGTCAAGGTAGACACTTGTCTCTTATGCAGTTTTAATAAGGCTTAGATTCTAACAAAAAATAAAACCTGATGTGCTGGCAACTGCACCTTCCTACTTTAGAATCACGTGCAATTTGCGCTGCAGATGGATTTTATTAGCATGTAAATTCGCTCATCAATTAGGTCGGAGCTGCATGTTTCGCGTACATTTCATAAACTTGAATTTACATAATGGAATTGCCCTGGGCCAGCGAGATCACAGTTTTTTTCCAAGTCACATTATACTGGAAGTTATTTGCCGCTTTGAGTTAGCCACTATCGCTGATAGTAACGTAGAATAAAATTATACTGCAATTTGAAAGAAAGAAAGAAAGAAAATACATTTATTCGACTCACAATTATATATAAAATACACTGACTCGTAAACACATAAACAATAAACAGACACACACTTATTTAACATTAACATAGAGAATGAGTCGAAAAGGCACCCTCTCAGCATTAATCGTGGCAGCAAGATGCATGCCACGACACTGATTTTCAGAGGGTGCCTTGTGGGTATATAGGAAACACAAACAAGAAAAACATAAAATAAAAGAAAGAAACAAAAACAAACACAACAACAAACAATAGAAATATATAAAATAAAAAAGAAAAGTTGCAAGCGCTTGCAAGCGCCTACGACAGACGTTCTCCGATAAACAAAGCAAAACGGAACGCACCTGCGGGCGAAAAAAAAAAAGAAAATTTACATAGAAATATAAATTGCACTTGTAAAGCAACTGTGACTCTGTATCAGACGAGGAATTGATCCCCGTGTCTTACGCTATCCGAGCGTATGCCTATACCACTCGGCCACCGTCACACTAACAAGCCTGTTGAATTTTTGCAAGTGCTTTTTAACGCGTAGGCTCTCGGTCATTGTCACATTACACATTAAATTAAGGCATATGGCCGGTAGCTGTGGATATAAATATAATATATAATATGGGTGGGATGTATATACAACAAAATATATAGTTTTATAATTATATATTTAGGATAGTAATTGGCTGTCTATGGTTACTTAGTTTATATAATATAGTTAATTACCTACTACGATTGTACACTAACCAATAAGATTGTGATAAGATTATGATTATTAAGTAAGACGAGAACTACTGCCGACAAACTGTTATGCAGTTTGGCAGATGTAAATAATCGCAAACTCTGTAATTACTATGGAAATAAATAAATTAAAAAAAAGAAGTAAATTAAGACTACTATTTTACTAGTAGGCTACCTTAATATTTTTCCTGTAAATAAAAGTACAAATGTTCTACTTTCCACTTCGAAATGTAAAACAAAGTAAACATAAACCAGTAGTTAGTGCTCTAGTTTCTAGTTAAACAAATAATATCTTAAGCCTCGGTAGGAACCATTTCGCGTTTGCAGTGAATTTCCTTAATTTAGCTTCCACATTAAAACTGTTTTGTTCGTTATTATTGCAATACTCAGCTTCGTATTCGAGAGTAATAAAATCAGAGCAATTAACGAGGAATAATTTTCGCATACTACCAATATTACTAATGCGAAATTTTGTGTGGTTGGATGTATGTTTCTTGTTGTGCTTCATGCATAAATCTTGTAGGATGGATTTTGATGAAACTTTACAATTATAAATAGCTTACACATCAGAATAGGATATAAGCTATTTTTTGGCTTTTATTTTCTTGTTATTCATAAATATGACAAGTTTCGAAACTTATATTACATTAATACACTTACCCGTCCGCCGAACATGCGCTCGTCTTAATAATTTGTATTTTGATAATATTTATCAAATTATATTCTCTGTATTTAAAAAGTTCACTCAGCATTATCGTATTGAATTGATGATACTTTGCGTAAGCAATTTAATTGAGATGAATAAAGTTTGGACCTTTTTAATCATTCTGGTTAGTAATCGGCAACCTTCAGATAACCTTCTATATACCAGGCCTCTTTTAGAAAGAAAACAATTCCACGGTTCATCGAATATTGATAGGTGATGTGCTAGCGGGAAGAGAACAGTAAACCCTGTTATATTAGAATCTTGAAGAGCTATTACAATTACAATATTTCTGCATGACCTAAAGGTATGGCTAGAAGAGAATGCTTTTAGCATTAAGTCCACCTTTTGTACACTGTTACATGTGCAATAAAGTTTTTAAATAATTAATAAATGATATGAGGCACAAAAACGCGCGACAGCATCGCGACTTACGCAATGAACAGACTTAATTTGGCATCGATACAGTTGCGCGTTAGTATCGATGCAGAAGCGTGACTGCATCAATGCTAACGCTCGTTAAATAGATAACTTTTTATTGCACACAATATTAGTGAATTTACAAATTTGTTGAAAGGAAATGTACAATAAAAAGTTTAGTTTAGTTGTTTAAAGGCAATTTGCAGTACATGATTTGTTAATATCCAGCTGCTGCATGACGACTGCATCGATACTAGCGCGCGTTAGCATGTGCATGCGACTGCATCGCTGCTCGCAAGTTGCAATGTGCAAAGGGTCATTGCGCTATTTCCTTCATTCAGCTTTGGAGTAGCATCTTTTTTTGGCGGAGCACTCCGAGTAGCACGTAGCACCTAACGCAAACGTGTGTTTTTTCCTGTTAAAACATACATCGCGTAAAACCCTTCATTTTTTTTTAGATGAGAATTTTAATTGTGCGGACTCATTTGCTTGGACATTCCATCTTTGCGGTCTGTAGTGACGTCACACCTAAGATATATGGAGGTGTCTATTAGTACCGAACCTTTCTATTTCATTTACCCCGTCACCCGTCAGCCCTGCATTTTGGCGGGAATCCTATTTGGCCGATTTAATTGATTTTGTGTTTATTTAGAGCGAATAAATTTTATTTTTATTTTATTTTTACTTGTTGGAAAACAAACAGCATTAAATAACATGTACTTATAATGTTAATGGGAGCTATAAAACTAATATGCCTATATTTATGCTATTCACTTTTAGGGTTCGCAGCGGTGAATTTTAGTATAGGTGATATAGGTAACAAAGAATAAACGACGTTAACAAAGAGCACGACTTGCAAAATTTAAAAACTGGCGGTCGAGACACTCGTTTAAGCGTCTGTTTTAAATTCTATTGATTTAAAAATAAATATATTCAATACTTATGGTATTAAAGTTATTCAGTAGTAAAATTTATAAAAATGGCCATAACTCTCGCAACATCACCCTGCTGAATGGCTAATATTATAATTACTTTTATAATATAATTATCTTAAGACACACTAATTACAAACTAACTAACTAACTAATTTACAAACTCATGATTTCATTGTCAGGACTCGCGTTTAAAATTGAGATCATGTTCTTTAGTATATTTTTTGGGCAGGTACAACGTTCTGCAACAATATATATATTTCAACGAGGAATTTTGTATTCAAAATACAAACTGCAAGACGAGAATGAATGTGTGAAGTTTTCTCGTTATACTAACTTGAAACTTGCGAACTCTTATATATTGTTATATTGCGATAAGTTGCACTCATGAAAAATGTTAAACTAGTACTAGTAGTAGGGAAAGTTGGTTAGCCAATAAGCGTATTAGTGTGATATATTCCTTCATAGATGTAAGAATCACCGATGTATCCAACTTTATTTTAATAACTTATGTATTAAGTACCTATATTAATCGCTTTTCCACTAATATTATTCCCTACATTTTCCCAGAATCGGCTCTCACGTTTTCCACAAAGTTGTTATCCATTTAATTCACTTTAAAATATAAATAAGACGCATGAATGATATCTCATCAACTTAAAAAATAGAATAATAATATTTTTCTGTGCTTTAGCACTACAAATTTAATGATATATATTGCAATCGTGAAAAAGCAACTGTTTTGTATTGTGAGAGCAATCTCGCAACATTGATGAGGTGAGGCAGCCTGAGCGTTAAAGAAAGCACTTGCAAAATTCAACAGGCCTGCCAGTGTGTTGGTGGCCGAGTAGTATAGGCATTCGCCCGGATAGCGCAAGACACAGGGTTCGTTGTCTTGCCTGAAACAGTTCCTTTTTATTAGTGCAATTTATATTAAAACTTGCAAGTTACATATTCAAAGCTTAAAAATTTTCCCATTTAACTAATTGCGTAGGTATAAGTGCCGCATCTATTTTACTGAAAGACAGCCAAATCTCAAAGCAAGGGCTACGGCGCTACGATCTTGTAGCAATGACTTCAGAATCGTAGTCCGTAGTAAGTTAGTTTAATATTAAAAAAAAATATGAAACAGAATATCGGAACCAAAACTTTTTTTTCCCATGTTTCATATTTTTATTATATTGGCTCAATTTTATTTAGGATTTGTTTGGATATAAATCTTTATAATTTCACATTGATATGATTTTATGTGTCAAGAATTTTTGATGTCTTGTTGTCTTTTACAGAACACAGATGAATAATATACGTATTTCAGAAAATAGCGACTTTTCAGTAAATAACATTTTTGGCCAAGTTTTTTAGGATTTCATTTATTTACAAGTAATTCTGTGCGTCAAAGAAGCTAATACTAAGTAGTTATTTGTAGGTCCATAAAAATGACGCAAAAATAACAAGAATCGTCTGCTTCTTTGAGACAAAGCGCGTCTAGGAGTCTTGCGATTACTAAAGACATCTCGAGATAATAAAAAATTCGTTATATTTCGTAAGCGGTGTGGCTTGTAGGGCTGCCAAGTTGTATCAGAAAAGATTTATGACTTGTGACATTATGCATAAACCTTACCTTACTGCCTATCGTTCATGGAGACAAACGTTCTGTCCTCTTTCGATCCATTTAATTGTGTATGGTGCTGATTACCACCGTATTTGCTTAACTACTTCTGGAGTGCAACTAAGACTCAATCTGAAAAGGACTATAGATTTTTGATGACAAGAAATTCTAATTGCCTTCCTTTATACAAGAGATAGTTCCAGGTTGAAACCCATACTTCTTCCTTTAATTCCTTGTGCTACGAATATCAGACAACGTTTAGGAATAACGGTTGCGTCCCCCATAAATACATACCATGTCTCCCATTAACATCCATGACTGGTACAAATGTTCGTGCTCATCACATGAACATTTATCCCTTGCGGGATTTGAACCTGCAATCGCTGGCATAGTAGTCAGAAGCGCTACCACCATAACCGTTGTACCAATTAGTACGATTCTTAACTTAGCAATTAGTTTTTTTTTTGGAATAAAGAGGCTCTTTACTATTGATCTCACCTATTCATTGTCTACTCTCCTGAACTTCATGACGTCATTGCACCAAACATATTATTTCCCGTGTACTTAATTTTTAGGTATACGATTTTACTTTGAGGCTGGTAACATTGATTTTAGTTATGATACATTTATTTATCGTTATTTACAGAAAGTTACCGCTTATTTAGACTTCAATAAAATCGAAAACATACTGACTTATACATATACAACTGAGCTTTACTTCTGATTCTTACACAGCTACTTTATCCATATTACCGTTAACGATTTCACGTGCGCTCTCTCATGCTCTTTTCGTTACCCCCCTCACTTTCCCTTACTTACTCTCAGCCCTACGTGGAATATCTCGTGAATTGCCCGCGGAGGCATTTGCGATTTCAAATTGTAGGCATTATGCTCGCGAAACGCCGCTATCTATGTTATTACATTCCTCCGTAAGCGCCGCGATATAGCTGTCGCGGGGAACTGGAAAAATCCGGTTTTTGAATAAAGCCCTAGTTATTTAGCAGCTTTATATCGGTTGATGATTTTCTTATTTGGCCTGCTACTTACAAAAAAAAGTTTGAGATACAACCTAATGAGTATCGAGCTTAGTACCTTAAAAGCACAAAGCATAAGCTCAGCAGCAACAGGATTATGAACTAGCGGTCCCAGCGAACTTCGTTCCGCCCCGGTCCTGTCCCGCCCCGGCCTCGTTTCATGACAATTATCCTATTTAAGGCCAAGATAAATTTAACAAAAATCCAACAGAGAAAATCATGAAAATCTGTCCATCTGTTCTCGAGTGTTATGTGGTGTAACTAACATGACTGTCTTTTAAGTATACAAAGACAGCTGAACAAAGATCTGTTTGATATAATCTTAATTTGTCGTCACAGAAAGTGTCTGCTTTGCCATCAGTCTGTTAAAAAATAGGTTGTTTATCTTGTCTTTTCAATTCTTGTTTTGATTAAGCGATAATTGTGTCAAAGTCCTATTGAAAAAAGGTAAAGTTAGACCCTTTACACACTGCAACTTTTAGCAGCGATGCAGTCGCGATGCGGCATCGATGCAGTCGCAAAATGACAACCTTTACACACTGCGCTACTTTTAGCATCGATGCGGACGCGATGCTAACGCGCGTTAGTATAAATGCAGTCGCGATGCAGAGACTGAAAATTGACAAATTATGTACTGAATATTGGCGACTGCATCGATACTAACGCGCGACTGCATCAATACCAAATTAAATCTGTTCATTGCGTGAGTCGCAATGCTGTCGCGCGTTTTCAAAACGCGCTTCTACATCGATGCTAAAAGTCGTAGTGCACAAGGGGTCCTTAAGACGGGGATAATTGTAAAACACCTGATTTCCTACAATATCCGCTACACCCAAGCATGCTAGGCCGACATATTGCAATATTTGAGTATCAGCCGAAAATATCGCATTATCATCGCGGTGAAATTGAACGCGCCCAAATTGGAATCGAATAAACAAGGGTTTAGGTAACGTAGGCGTTGTCGTGTCGGTTAAACTGATCCTGTGAGAAAGGCAAAAGTGTTATTTTTATTCAGATCTCAAAATATGTATCATTAGCGGTCCCAGCGGTCCCTCTATGTCCTATTCGGGGCAAAGACGAATCAAACATAGAAAAAATCATAACAATCGATCCACCCGGTCTCGACCTTCCTACACTTAACTTTTTTAATTTTAATTAGATGTTATTTTTAAAAATAGAATTGATTTTAGGTATGAAAATTGCATTTTAAATAAAATTCTATGATTTACATTTGAAAAAAAAAATCGTTTTACCATTCTAGTTAAGACAATTATTTTCCACTTAAAATTAATATAATTTAAACCAGCTAGCTTGATTTCCAAAACTGGCTCTCTCACGTCGCTTCTATTTTCAAATTCGTTTGCCATCTTGTTTTCGTTGGTTAATGAGATGGCTTCGCAAAATGGCGTGTTCAGATATCAGATACGGGGTTGGATAATGATGTTACGATTTTTGTAACACGGCATTAAAATTGTAGATGGTTAATATTTTTATTTACTAAATTCCCTTGTTAGGGAAATTTTACGTTTCAAGTACTTACAGATTTTATTTACACTCAAACTTTTAAGTGACCTTGAAACAATGCTCTATTATAGTTTGGATTATGCTAAGAGTTTTTTTTTTTTTTTCAATTGATTGATATAAAATCTACTTGCATTCGAATAAAATATTTGCCTACGAATTTAAAGCAAAGTATTTACAAAAACTATGAAATAGCTACTTCTTAAGATGACATTTCAAATCACATATAAATTTTGAAAAGTAACAAATGGGAACATTATGTACATAGATTTCATAAAGGTTCACGACTTTTTTTTATTCCAAGAACCTATAGAATACATTTAAATTATTCAGATTGCTGCCAAAAAATTTAATAGGTAGAATAGCAATTTTTCTTATTTCACGGGCGGGCTAATTTGAATAGACACTGGTATTGGAGGCAGAATCAACATTTGATAAAATATATTTTTTACTCCAAATTAAAAGACCCCACTTTTGTTAACAGCACAACGTTGTAAAATAACAAATTCAGATAGCAAATATTTTCCTCGTAACAACGGAAAAGTTAGCGTGGACGATACGTCCAGCGGGGCCGTATTTTTGAATCACTTGCGTCAATATAGCAAGTGATTTTCTTTGATTAGATTTGATTGACTTTATATTTTCGTCACATGGCGAGTAAACGCCACCAACAAATAAGCGTTTCTCTGGTGTGGGGTAGCAGCATCATCAGGACTGGCAGAAGGCTGGAGACAGTATATCGGGAAAAGCTTTTGACTGGTTTTGAGGCGGAAAATCCCCGGTTCTTAAACTGCGGTGTGGAAGGCGAAGGAGAAATCACCACACTATCGTCCCTAATTTAGATTTTTTTAATGAAAAACACTCTACCGATAAGGGCCTATCACTTCATTTGATAGTATTATTTTCTAATGGCAGTGTTAAAAAAGAAAAATCAATTTAATCACTGCTCGCGTCTAATATTATATGACACACTGCGATTTTTAGCAGCGATGCAGTCGTAATGCAGTGAGCATCGATGCAGTCAAAATGTCAAACTTTACACATTGCGCTACTTTTAGCATCGATGCAGCCGCGATGCTAACGCGCGTTATCATCAATGCAGTCGCGCATTTGCATCGATACTAACGTGCTTCTGCATCGACGCCAAATTAAATCTGTTTATTGCGTGAGTTGCGAATCTGTCGCGCGTTTTCAAAACTTGCGTTAGTATCGATGCTAAAAGTCAAAGTGTGTATTTTCAAAAAAAAACTCTCGGAATATTGACGCAAATGATTCAAAAATAGAGCTCCTGGGATGGCTTACTGCACCCTGTATATATGGGCAAAGTTGCGGAATCATGTTTAACGCATCCTGTATACGCCGCAACTTACTTTTTATGGCTTTATTATACAGGTCGCTCCGGATTTTGGCTTACGGGAAATTTATAGGCAGACAGTTACACCGCATACAAACTGGCACTTTGGCTTAGCGTTTCGGTGTGAAGAAATAAACGTTATATTGTAATGTATTGTAAGCAATGGCGGGCTGAAAGGTCATAGTGCGTTTTGATTTTATTTGCAAATGTAAAAGATTCGTACACAAAAAAAACTTTTGAATTGGTGTTTTTATGGGTACAGAGCCAAGCTTGAAAAAAAGGATTTCTTTCTTATTCAGTCAACAAATTAACTAACAAATTTTCATATTGGTCCAATATTGTGCATAATAAGAAAAAAATATCTAGATATAGATTAAGTCCAAAACCTGGCGTCTTACTAAAAGGCGAACACAATTTCCGTATGTCTAATATTGGGCATGGCTTTATTCGAAAATATGAGACTAGTTTTATAGGATAAAGCCTCAACAGCAGCTTTCATTGTTTTAGGCTATTAGTACACCAACGCATTCGCATGCAGAATGCAAAATTCGCATATCGTATGTCTTGCTCTAACATAGCTAGATGTTATAGTTACATTCTTGTCGGCATCATTCTGCCGAATCGCAACCACATGCGAATGCGTTGATCTATGGCAGTGAGTTATTTGAGTTGAGAAAAAACGTGTCACAAAAACGACAAAATTTGAATTTCGAATAACTAATCCGTACTATGAGTTAAAGACCGTTTCGTCAATTCATGGAGCATAAAATTTTCTCGTGATATAAGTTTCATGCGCTAGTAATAAGTTCAATGGTATATGGTCACATATACACTGCGGTAGCCACTTTGCTGCGCCTTTTTCCTCATATAAGTCAATACTTTCGATTTCACTCGCTCTGCACAAGAAATTTCTTGTTAAATTTATATCATAAGTCGTGTGTAAATCAAAGAAGCCTGGATATTCGACGAGCACCTTCGGTTCATAAACTGTTAGGTTATTAAAGCGAAATGAGCGCGGCCAGTGTAATTCGCTGGCTGGAGGCCAAACTGCCGCCTTGCGCGACTTATGACATGAAAGAGTATGTTATTACTTCGGCATTAAAGATTCTGGCGAATATTTTATTTATTATATGATTTTACCCTACACAGAGACGAAGAAGAGACCTCTTAAAAACACAGACCAACTCCAACTCAACTTCAAAACACAGAGAAACTTGGAAACTCCAGCAATTAATTTAAATTAATTATATACTATTACTATATATACTATTATTATATATTAGAAGGTATATTTTTTCTACTAACTAAACTTGTCTATGACAGCAACACTATCTTTTGTTAATCTCTTTCTTTGACTCTGTCTGTATCATCAGTTTAGTTATTTTCCTATTATAAAATACATATAATTTTCCTAGTTATCCAGTTTTATCATTCATCAACTAATGCCTATGCACCAAACGAAATAATCGACAGTCCACCAAGCATACGATCATAGCAACCACGAGAATGCACATAAATCAACCAAAGGCTACAAAGTTAAATAAAATTACAAGAATATTTTATTGTACTACACACTTGCTTCGTATACACTTTGCGATGGTTGAAAATGGAAATTTTATTGCATTAACCATAAGAATATGAGACGTTTTTGCATAAAAGGACTTCTCTTTTACAATCTCATTGGTTTAGTGGCTTATCTAAAAGGTGTCAGCCTCCACCTAATTTACTATTATAAAAGTAAATTATCTAAAAAATAATTTCTTATAAAGTGTAAGACCAAAGATTACAAGAAAATCAGCACTTTCTGATTAATATTTTCAAGTACTAAATTTGTATACTCTTCGAACTGTATACTTAAAAAGAATAACTTAACCAAGTTTTTGACTCTATTCAAAAATGCACCTTAAATTTTAATCGATTCGTTGAAGATTCTTTACTATTTACCGTTTATCTCCATTACGCAATCGTCAAAGTTTAAAATTGGTTATAAACGCATTTTCGGCGGGATCAATGCAAACCGCAACAATTGTCGGCCGCTGTCGTATCATTGTTTATAGGACGGCTTTATGCAAATGAGGTGGGTGATTGCAGCGATACTTTCATTACAAATGAAACAGACAGATTTTTGTCCATCCCCCTCATTTTGACATTTTTATTTACATCCTAACGTAGATGTATACCAATATTTGCTTGGAATTAAAATAAACTGAGATCGAGAACGGTCATTATCCTTTATTTTTTAAATAATTGTTATTTTACTGTATCTCACCATCTCAAAATGTAAATCGAAGCAAAAATAAACATTTTATATAATCATTCATAATTATTATGATCGTAATGAGCCGCAAAAAATCCAAGAATTCATTAAAAATAACAAGCCACGATGCAAAACAATTAAAATTTCGCCGAAAATCGGAATATCGTTAGGAAACGGGAGATAAATGGGGTCAGGTGAAGAGAGGCAAAGATTAAATCAACAAACTGTCTCAAAATCGAGGCGCAAATTAACATCTTCAGTTACAAGACAATTATAATTTTGGGCAAAGGCTGGGTATAAGTGATGGGAAAAACTAACTAGCACTCGAAGGTATCGAAGATTTTTTCGTTTGTTTTTAATATGTTGTCAAAGAAAATTATACAATAATTAGTGTTAAGGTGCTTCATGACGTGACTTTTTGTCATTGTAATACAACGCGAAAGTTTAATATCTTAAAGAAAAATACAGATAACATAGAATATAATATAAAAATAGATTAATCATATGTCATTTTTATCGGGAACAAAAACTGTGGTTTACAATAAATAGTTGATCAAATGATTATTTTTACTTAATATAATTTTTCAGACAACTTTGGACAAGGTCTAGGTATAAAAGTTTTAAGCAATCATTAGCAAAGTAACACTTTCAGGTATAACTCAACATAGTAAATTTTTGGTTTGCTCCAAGATAACTCTACACAAAAAAACTTACTAACTACTAAAATAAAGACGTTGAATTGCAGTTACGACGTGTTTCACAATGTCTAATACCTATAAGGACATTGTCAAATAGGCTGTATCTAACCAGTAACGTCTTCTGTCCAATAGGTACTTTAAATGAAATAAGGTTCTATATTTGAATTATTCATTGGTTATAGTGCATATTTGTCAGTGGGAAAACAGGCCCTTAAAGTAACTTAATATAGTAGCATTATTTGTCTTTTTGAATAAAAATATTCCAACTAGAAAGTTCAAATCTATCGATAAATAACCAATCGGTAGACATCACTATTGACATTTCGTTACCGCTCAAACGCCATTGGATATCGGCTAAAATTTGAAGCGGAAGTTTTAAAACTTTATTTCGTTGATGATTGCGTTTTGAAACATTTCGGGAAGTGCTTTTTATTTGTAAAATTCAAAGTTTCCTGAAGTGTTAAATTTTGTAGCAACCTTAGAAGTTATGATTATTGTTATATAGGGGTTTTTTGATTGAGTTGTTTTTGGATCTGTGTGCTTGTTAGTAGATATCCTTAAAACATAGTACTGATGAATTGTAAGTAACTATACACTTAGATAAATTTAGTTTTATTTTAGCATAATTCTATCTGCCCAAACACACACTTATTTCATATAACTCATATAGTCCCATAGGAAAAACTTTTTATACATATATAATAAGTTGTTGATAAAGATTAACATTATTTCATATGTAATGAAATCATGAGTGGCCTTTTTGGTTTCTTAGAAAAACTCATCTTAAAAGCTGTTTCTCTTCAGTTTGTCCAAACAAAGAATCATTTAAACATGAGATTAATTCCACACATGCTCGTGTAAATTCTAATTAATTAATGTAATTTCATTAACAAAATACGCTCCAATCTATCATTCGCTCGTGTAACTCCACCTAGGCAGGATTTATGACCCGAACAATAAATTTAGTTGTTACGACATCTATTAAATTGAGAGTGAAGCCAGCTTGATTAATTGAAGCTTTGAACTAATACAAGATAGTATCTCATCACTCAATGTAGAAATGCTAAGGCTCATCAAAACGTGATGATAAACAAGGGATTTCAATCATACAATGCAACATATTTGTGTCTAACACATATCCATCCATCATACTTTGACGATAGGCATAAGAGGTATGTTTATTCAACCCATAATATTTTAATCCTTATCTCATTTATTGGTCTATTTCATCTACTGGATCTTTAATTAAATGGTAATATCCTTTTCTGGTCACCAACGCCTAACCACTTTAAGGACCGAAATCGCTTGCACCTTGCGTCGTCTTGTGTTTATGTGCAAGCGATATTGTTTGTTAGTGGTTAGTTAGCAGAGACCCCGAGCGTACCTAAAAGTAAATATACTCGTATTTTTCACATAGGTAGTATACATTTGCGTCCAAAATACATACAGCATAAAATTTATCTCCACACACGTATCGACGTAGACAAAAATTTTATGGGACAATAAAATTTCACTCGCTGTTTTATTTCCGTGAACAATATGAAAATTTGATTGCGCAAAATATTGAATCGAATGATTTCGTTGAAGGTACAGCTACGTGTTTCCCTTTTGTCGTCGCATAATTCAATTGGAATGTAATTTATTATATTTTCCATATACGAGTAATATTGTAAACGTTTTGGTAGATAAAGCTTTCATCAAGCCACATACTTTTCAGTAGATATTTTCCCTAAAAATATGACAATGCTTTACCATTGGCTTATTTACAAAGAGCACACGGTTTGGTTCTTTTAAGTTTACTTGTAAATCAATTAAATCAATCCATTAAATAAAATCAATTAAAAATCTGTAGTACCATTGTGTGGATTTAACATTCAAAAGTAGCTTTACCAAAACTAACTTCTTATGGATTACTAATAATTAACTTAAGTGGAATTGAATTCTGAAATAAAATATTTGTATTGATTTGTAAGACATATTACGTATGGACGCTCTAGTGTGGTAGGAAAGGTCCCTTAGAAATACATATAAAAATAACATACGTGTTTGTTAGATACTTTATTTATTTATTATTATGAACTTTAAAAGTACATACCTAATGCAAAAATACCTAACCTAAAGCAAAAGTTTTACAATAATCATCCTCTTAGAAATAATCCATTTCTCTATGATTACTTAAAGGAGTCCATACTCCTGTAAGTAAACGAAATAATTACTAGTATTAGTATTAAAATCAGAACGTTATTTCTTGTTATTTCATAACATCATTGTAAATATCAATTGAACCATTTAGGCCTTTTGATAAAACTTCCCAACATAAGCTCGATTTAACGCACAATATCACCCATAAATATTACCAAAGCTCAAAGTCTACTTACGATCATTAGGGCTGTCACATTTACAAATAAATTACTTATGATTAGTAGTACAAATATACAAATACTTATCATAATCGTCAATTAACTAGCTTTTGTTTCCTCTACTTTTTGCTATTTTCTTGTTATTTGTTCCTCTACTTTTTGCTATTTTCTTCGCGTTTTATTTCCAAGCTGAAGAGCTTGGAAAGTTAGAACTTACGGCTTAATGTTTTCTGCTTTTCACCCCTGTCTACATCATAATTAACGCTACGCCTGCAAGTAGCTTCCTCTTTTTTACTTCCTTATAATTTTTATTAATAAAACCATTTATGAGATGCAACTCTGTTAATTCTTTAAATAGAATAAACAAGAAATCGCTGCGCATAAAAGCTTTTCGTAGAGTTCATCCAAAATATAAGTTAACTCTATTCTTGAAAATTCATATCATATCCTGGCAACCCTAATCTCCCTCAGCAAAAGTTGCCCCGTAAATCGGTTCGTTGCCGCGGACACTTTTCGCCAACGCATCTGCGTTACAACTTTTAACTACCGGGCTAAGTAATTTTTATGAGCCCTTCCAAACTTCCCCTAATATATTCATAGAGAAATACATCAAAGTTAGACCCTAAATGAACACGCTGGAGTTTCTTTGTAGGTGTCACGAGAACAACTCTGAGCGAAGTCGTAACGAGTGGAATCTAATTTTGTTCTTTTAGACTTCCCTTGTTATACTTTTGGAACTAATGGTAGCTATAACAAGTTTTTTCCCTCAGACTTTATTGTTGGAGGAAAGTTTTAAATGTTAACTTTTGTTAGCGAAAGCTTTTCAAAAGAACTTTTTGCTATTATACTTGCCTCATCATAAAAGAATAATTTTATAAAACAAATAGGTATTAACTTTCGTACAGTACTTAATTGAGACTGAAAAATTTCTTAGCTATCAGCACCTAAATCGATGCCAAAATGATCTCGAGTTTTTTTTATAAACGATATGAGCACGGAACTCTCAAACTGCTATATTGAAAAAGAGAAAATTCCATCTAAAATCAAGTGAAAGGTGATCTCCGTTTATAATCGGTGCCGAGGGCTCATAAATTTACCTTTCCTATTTCTCATAACACTGAAAATAGCGCGTCGAGCGTTTAGTGCAAATTGAGACGATGGGTTTTTCGTAATCATTTTCCTGCCATATTTTTGATGTGGCTTGTGAAAGGCGCAAAGTTTAGAGGTATTTATAGGGTGCTTGCATACTCATATGTGTGAGATGTATAGGTTACGAATAGCAATATAATCAGTTGAAAGATCTTAAATAGTAATATGGCAAATGTTTTTGCAAAGCGGGTTCGGGATATTACTATAATCCAACAAAGTAAAAATCATGAAAATTGGTCCACCCGTTCTCGAGATTTAAGTGATGTAACTAGATATACTTTTTTATGTATATACCAAAGTAGTTAGAAGATATCAGATTAAGATAAATAGTAGGAAATGAAAACTTGTAACTTCTTCGAGTTTGTTATTGCAGACTTTTTAACCAGAAACACCTGAATAAGCAAACCCCTGAAAAAATCCGTTCGAAGAAAACTTTAAAATTGGCGCGGCCCCTGCGAGATCCCTTTAGGCGTAAAGGGAAAGTAGGATCTTCCATAATTAAGTTCTGAGATGTTGGATTAGTTCTTGGAAATAAAATAAATCCCAAGCTTTTAAAAACACTGCTTGAGAGACAAACAATGGACTTATCCATTTTATTGTGTAACTTTGCTATAAAATATATTTATGCAGTTGCGAACGTCAGCATAGCGAATCATACCTACTTAATATCTATCTATCTTCGAACATGCGTTTGTTTTTTTTATCATAACATAACATATACGTTTATATTTTCGCCTTCGTTAAGCTTTTTGTTACACCCTGTATAGTTCAGCCGCTTAGAGAATGCTAGGTTAACGTTTGATTTTGACACAAAATATATTAACCGGTTGGGGACCCTGGCGTACGCCGGCGTACGCTGTCAAATTTGCCTGATTCTGTCCCGATAGGCCCAACCATACGCCGGCGTACGGTCTCGCCTATGGAGTGTTTCAAACTCGTACTGTGGCGGTATTTTTGATCAGATCTTAGCCATGTTGACTTTTTTGAATAGATGAGACCGAATCCTATACAATTGACACCAAAAACAGCCGAAAACAACAACTGTAAGGAGTATGGCACTTGGCAACAATAGTGACCATGGACTGTTAGGGGCTTGATACTTGACTCTCGAAATTTCAAGTGGTGATACTTGAAAATAAACATTCTACATATGCGTGTTTTTGTGTGTGGATTGAATGTTTGCGGTTCGTAGACGATTTTGGTTGAAAGATTATTTATATTACGTCATTTTTTTAGTACTTACGACAACAATAACAAATGTTGTCGTTATGGGCGGGTAGTTGTTTTATTATGGCCCATTATAAAATAACTACCCGCATTAAATTTTAATTTGTTTTGACACAAGTATAGGCATAACATTCAGTCACAATACCCTCTTTACAGATTTGTAATCGGTTGTCCTTCCAAGAAGTTACGTGTGTTTACTTTTTTTTTCAAACTTTCTGATTTTGTCAATTTTCCTATACCTATATTCTCCGAGCGACTATATTTTAGACGTAAGGTACTTGTGGAATATGCTGCTAAATCTAAATGTAATCACCTAGTCATTATTTAAATTTGGTTACTGCAACGAGCCCTCAGGAACCACACCTCACGGTCTTAACGTTTATGATTCCACAAACCCATATTTCAAAAATAGTGTCACCAGCGCCATCTAGTATTAAGAACTTGTCACTTCTCCAGTTGTTTCCCGTAATTACCGTACAAGAATAGGTTTTAATTTTAACTTTTTCGCCGATTCTCGTTGAAGAGTTCTTGTTTAACAAGATCCGTTGCTCTTTTGTGCTCGCTCCAACTTCAGCGGCGAGGCAATTTTAACTTGTTTTACTTGAAAGAATCGCCTCTTGTGCAATCGGGATTGATAGACAAAAAATTGGTTCGCTGATAACTAGTTGGGAAAATAAATGGACTAAGTTGAGCAGGATCGATTTAACACTTTAAAGTCCTGTTTCACTATATCCTTATAAGATCTGGATAAGTGTCATCTTTAAATTATAAGTTAATAACTAAAGATGACTCATCTTTATTAATTAAGTATCTTAATTATTCTTTAATAAATTAAATTTTAAGGATTAACTTTAAAATGCAAAGTCAATAGATCAAACGATCTCGCCGATTTGTTTACATTATTTTAGTTTAGGTGTATCTTCTATCTCTATCATTAAATTAAATGAGCGTCATTAAGCTTCCATTTCGATCCATACTTCCAAAAAAAGCTTGCAAGAGAAAATGACTAGTTTTATCCATGATAAAACTAAATTTAATTTCAATAAAATACAGTATCAGTGGTACAATTCTTGACTTCATCATAAAGATGCCCCTTCATTTCCTATCTAGAAACTTATTTTGTTTTCGATATCACGCTATACGGCGTCTAGCGTTGCCCTAGTATCGATGTTTGATCTGGAAATTCATCTATAATATGGATAGACCTATCGATAGTATTGATAGCTCAGTTTAATAAAATAGTATCGTATACTGCGATCCTATCGATAGTATTGAAGCTGACTATCGAAATCATTGTTGTTACTACAGTCAATTTTCTTGTTACTACAGTTCATGCGCTATCTATAAGAAAAAACAAGCGATACTGTCGATAGGCCTATCGATACAATTGCTTTTACTTAACTATCGTTATACTTATCGATAGTGGACCACCGAGCGGCATCGCTAACGGCTCCAATAAACCCTACGTACGCCTTACCACGTTCCTCGCATCAAATTTAAGGCGCTCCCAATTGGTGCTTTAGGTTTTTTAAGGCAAAACGAACGTCATCCTTCCATCCTCGTAAAATGAAAGTGCTCATCAAGGGCAATTTATTAGGAGGGCAGCTTTATGGGTCTATTTCTCACCAATATCACGCGCCATTGCACTCCATTGCGTATAACGCGTCGGCTATGGGAAATGTGAACTCAGAGTTTAAGCTATAGCAGCTACTTCGATGACTTATGTCACAGAAGATATATTAATACTACGTATCATACCATGCAAATGGTAAGGCGTCTCTAAATAATTTTAAATGAGGTTTGTAAATAAGTAACAAATACTTTCTTTGTCAATAGCAATATTTTTTGTGACTGTCATCACAATTTTTATTTTTTTATTTTTTTTTATTTTATTTGTTAAGGACAACCAACAAAGCATACACCACACATTGACATACTTAATATTAAACACAATTTTACAGTGTTGCCTTACTTATAGGCTGCCACGACATTCACAACAATACTGCTGAAAACAGAAATATAGCTTAAGTTTATTTGAAGAAACAATAAACAAAATGACTTGAAAAGTTTTAAACAATTTACCATTTTAAACAATTTACCTCCTCTCAAGTTGAAAAGTATCCATGAGTGAGGATTTAAATTTACGTAGCGAATAAGACATATCAACATCGGACGAAAGAGAAAGTTTACTGAAATTGGACTGAATCCTATCAATGGCGGAAAAATGACCCAGGTTAGTCCTAAACATATTTGCCTTAAAAGGCAAATATCTGGATAACCGAGCTAATTTACTTGGAACATTATAATTAATCCTCGACAAGAGGTCAGCACTATCAACTTTATTATTAATTATTTTGTACAGAAACTGTAAATTTTGATGAATTGTCTATTATATTTAATGCAACTTGTGCTTTTATTCTTGTAGATAGATTAAATGGTTCCTTGAAATGTTTTAGTACCTAAGTACTGGACGCATATTAAAAATAATACCGCCAACTTTAATATTACTAAGTAACAGCAAGTTTTAAATAAGTTTCTCTTTTTCGAACATTGGCACCTGCCGTAAGTACGTAAAATGCAAAATCGGTGCACAACGGAATATAAAATTCAACGTCGGATTAAAACGGAATTTGTTCCATAGTTAAAAATCTAATCGGACCGAGTGCCGACACGGGTTTTCAATTTAACATCACCTGAGTCCTGACTCTGTTAGACAATAACTATGTTTTCGACTGTAGCTGTCTTTGTCATTCATAATCAAAATTACCGTATGTGGGAGAGTGACAGGAAGGGTCGAAAATACAGCCAAAATGTTTTAGAATAGGCTTCCTTTCCTGGATCAGGGATTATCCGGTCATACTGAACCCAGCACCATTTTATGAACACTCTATAGATTTTATCTAATTTTTCCGAGGCGGATGGAATTTTCTACGGTGAATCTTTTCCTCGTTCTGTTGCAGAATTCGCAACTTTCCACTTTGTTTTTTACTCATTTCTTTAATAGTAATACTACGCTAGGTTTGTAAAAAAAAATGCTGAAATAGTGTTGATGATGTACTTAAGTAATTATATAGTTTGATTTATGTATTTCGATTGTTTGTTTTGTGAGAAAAAAGTTAAACATAACCTTCGCTTTGGATAATAAAAGAAAGAAAAATGTTAAATTCCATAGCTGCGAATTTTCCGTTCCTTCCGTTAAAAAAATAAAAAACATTTTGCAAAAAATAATTCAAAAAGCCAACTGGTAAATTCGCCCTTTAAACGGCGAAATCAATTTACATGCACGTTTAATAACGACGTTAATTTAAAAACAAGACAAAAGCGAAAACCGAAACGAACGTTGGATCTGCCGAATGCAAAATTTGTTAGCTGCGTTTCATTCGGTGAAAAATTAGCCAACGCAAATAAATAACAGTAGGCTCTGTGATAATGCGTGGCAGAGTAACAACATCAAACTCTTGTTTCATAAACGAGTTGAATTTGTGTAAAGATTCTCTTAGCAGGGACTTACTAACACAGTGTTTTTGGCAAATTATCATTTTACATAAGGTCAAAGTCTTATTATCTGCAAAAATATCTGATTATGAACTTACCATATTAGAAATTTTGACAATACCTTATCGTCATAAGATCGCGCGGATTGATAGCGTCCGTCATGCTGTATTGCCATCTCATGTTGAATGAATGGGATGTATGAAGGTTTTTAAAAACTTATCTGGTGATCTACTTAGAAATAATATGAGCTGTATTGACTTTAACTACGTTATTACATTAATGTCAAACAACTTCATTTTTTTTTTTGCAAACTAAGTGTAACATAAATGTTCTTAAAATAATAATCATGTACTAAAGAACCTTACTAACCTTTATGGTATTGCAAACAGTGTTCCACAAATAACATAGGTACTACGTAACATTTTTTACAAAGTTAAATTCAAGTAATACAAGAAACTCTCCGTCAAAAAATCATTATTGCTATAGAAACATTTATCAATTAAATATTGTCATTCCACAGGTTACGCGCTTCGGTGATTCTTCTGCATTTCCCTATTTTATGTTAACACGTTTTTGGCAATGTTCTCGCACAATAGATGCGCATAAATACTGTTCATTCAAATCAGCCCAGCAACGCAACGGTCGGCAAAATTCAATTTGAAATACGCTCACAAAACCGTTCCAAAACATTGTTTGCAAGACCTATTTCCATTTATGTTCGTGAAAAAATGACACGCGTTTAGAATTTATGCTAACGAACATAAACAAAGGCTTAATAAATGCATTGTTAAATTGAAACGAAATGGAGCTTTCGGCCGCTATCTCATCTAAAGGCGCAAAAAAAATTTACAAAGAAATTCATAAAGCAATTTAAAATCGTAATTAACTATGCAAAAGAAATAATCATCATCAAGAGAGGGCAGTTGGTCGTTTTTGTTATGACGTAGGTTCCTTTTTGAGGTTAATGAGATGTGACCTTTAAGGGCAAAGGGCTGGTGTGCTTTGATGACGATAGTTGTCGGAAGGGCGCGGAAAAGATCACAACTTAAGCATTCCAAGTGCCTACACTGACTATGATCGCCAGCGTGAGAAATCCTCTGAAGTTTCTCCGTGTCGTGTCAAGTGGCTGTATTTATTTATTCTATTTCTTATGCCAACCTTGCTCACACACGTGCATAAGAAAGCTAGCAACAATTTATTGTGGAACAGCTATAAGTACATAAATATTTTACAAAGGAGCTGAAATAAAACTCAGATAATTACACTTTTTATTATTATTTATTATTATTACTCGAGTAAAAAGTTAACACGAGGAATTTCATGGCTGGAAACTCCATGAAATTACTCACATTGATAAATATATAAATATTTTACATTTTTAAATTACTTACGTATCTAAGTGCCTACGTTACTACTTAAATTAATTATAATTATTCTTTTAACGTATTATATTTAATCTAGAAAGTTATTTGAGGACGGCATTGAGTTATTTACCTAAAAACACGCTGTTAGTCACTGGCGACTAGATAAATCAATCCAGTCCAAGCAAAACTATAAGATTGTTCGCAAACTAAAATCTAAGAATATCTACAACGATATGAAGCTTGAGCCACAGTATTTGGTGTCTTCCACAAGACAAAGTTTACTTAATTACTGATATGATAATTCTGGAATGTTAATATTTACAGAATGGCATAACCCGAATAAATCTAAACTATAGCACCTACAATTTGCGGAGTCGTCCTACCGGTATATTTTATCGTCGTGCGGCGGCATACTAATAAAATAGGGGGCGGGTGGGGGCGCTAAATACCGGACCGAGCCGGGTCCCGGCTGTACCTTATGGGGCAGAGTGGCGGTGGATAAGGACGCGGGGGGCAAAGTCGCCGCGTACCCGGGCCATGCCCCGGCCCACAAGGGAGCGCCAGCTGTCGCAGGACTGCTGGCCAACGGGCCCCCTCTATACGACGTGGTCGTCATACGCAACCGAACAACGCATATCACAATTATTAGTATCGCTATAAATGCCACCACACCGCCAACTATACCTATTATTAAATTATCGTCGTTCGTTGTCGACGTCATTCCCACTACTGGCGCACCTTTCGGCTCCCCTGACGCTTTGGGCCGTTCATGCGATGGGGCGACGGACCAGATGATATCAGGCTCAGCTGACGTTCGGTGCACAAGACGAGGAGGCATGGTAGTCGTCACAATACTGGACGAAGAAGACGGAAGTGTAGTCCTTCGTCTAGTTTCGCAAGACAGTTCATCGTCTCCTATCTCAACTAGCAGAAAACCAGAGAGGTGATCCGGTGAATCACACCTGACGTTTTCTATGCCAACATTTGGTAGCCATCTTCTTAGCGCTCTTGCATTACAGTCGCATTTTATCGGGTTAGTATCTAATCCAAACATAGATAAATCGGCGCGACGATCATCAAGAGCAACTAATAACTGCGGTTGCAAGGTATTTAGCTGACTGCCAGCGACATCGATTGTGATTTGTGAAGATCTCGGTAACGGAAAGAGTAAAGCAGGTGGAAGGTTTGAGACTGAAGTATTTCGGAACCGCACTGTGATAGCTGGGGCTTTCAACCCTGCCAGGACACCAGAAGAAACAGTTTTCAAGCGAGATCCTCTTATACCTAGTTCTTCAAGGCGAGGGTGTAAGGTGGAATGCAACTGGTCGGCGCCAATGGTAGTATCTTTCACTTCGACGTCTAACTTTTCGAGTGCCAACAAGTGCTGGAGTATACCTTGCATATCTAAGTATCCTAGTCTTGGATAGCCGTAAGCTCGGAGTTCAACCAGATTAGGCAGCGACCTGAAGGCGTTCTTTTCAATTCTAGTGCATTTATCTAAGTACCTTATGTCCAAGACTCGTAAAGATGAGAGTCCTTCGAAATTACCATCAACAATCATCGTTATTGGATTGTTTGAGATGTTCAATCGTTGAAGGTTTTTGAGCTTTGGCCAAGAAATTGAAAGTGCACCAGACACATCAACTATTTGATTATGAGAGAGATCTAGAGATTCCAACAGGGTTGTCCTTGTAAAGGTTTTCTCTGACAAACCAGTAATGTTATTATGTGACAAGTTCAAGCTGTATAAAAACGGTGTTTCAAGCTGTCCTACCGATCTCATACCAGTTCCTGCTAGGTTGAGCTCTCTTACTGTTTTAGGTTCTGTAAGAACATTGTTGATAGTCTTCTGCGAGAGGGGATTGAATGACAAATCCAACTTTTTAATATTAACCATAACACTATCTTCAGCTGGAATATCAACTATGTCATTATATGACAAGTCAACAGATGAAACGAAGAAATATTGTTTTTGCAAAGCCTTCAATGGGGCATGTTCAAACAGATTTCTGCTCAGTACAATTTTTTCCAACATGTGTAACCTTGAGCGATCAAATATGTTATCTGGTAACTCCGTGAGGGAATTTCCAGCCAAATCTAACAGTTCCAATCTAATAAGCCCCTCAAATAACCTGTCGCCGAGGCGGTCGATCTTGTTGTCGGAGAGATCTAAATATTGTATTTGCGAGGAGTTGTGGAAAGCCATTTCGCTTATTGTTTCAAGTTCGTTTCGAGCCAACAAAATCGTTCGTAGTTTCGGAAGGCGGGCAAAGTCAAGTTCGTCGACGTTTTTCAAAGCGTTCCCAGACAAATCCACCAATTCCAAATACTGTAAAGTGCTTATAAGTTCTGAGGGGAAGAAGTTGAATTTATTGTTTGTAAGTACGATCTCTCGTAAACGGGGGTGGATTTTGAATGAAGATGGAAATAGATAACTTATCTGGTTATCCGAAAGATCTATAACTTCCAAACTCGTGCCAGTGTTGAAGAACTCTCCCTTAAAAGCGTTTAATTGATTCCCTTTGAGAGACAAGTACCGAATAGACATTACGTTTACAAAGGCCGGCGTCCTAATATTGACTATATTGTTGTAAGACAAATCCAAGTAAGTCAAGTTTCTTAGATTTTTGAACGTGTTTTCGGAGATTTCTTGTAAAAGGTTGTTTGATAAATTAATGTACTCTAGATTGGGTGTTTTCATGAATAAATTTACAGGGAGAGCCTTTAATCCGACGTGACTTATATCTACACTCAATAAGCCTTGATTGTGATTGAAGACGCTTTGAGGCAAAACACTGATGTGGGCATTGCGGCTCATATTCAAATGAGTTAAGCTCGGGATAAACTCGAAAGCATTGGATGGAATTTCCGAGAGTTGATTTCCTGATATGTCCAAAAACCACAGGCCGACAAACTTGAGTTGCTGGCCGGTGAATCCTAAAATTCTATTTTGGGCCAAAGACAGAAACTGTAATGAGGATTCGAGTCCGCTGAATACCTCCGCTGATATGGAATTGAGTAAGTTTCCTGATAGGTCTAAGTGGTGTAGAATTTTGAAGTGTTCGAAGGCCGCGGAGGGTAGTTCCCGGATAACGTTTCTAGACAGAACTAGTGATGTGACTCTGTCTGAGACTGCTCTGAGTATGTCGCTGGATAGCGCAGTCACCCTGTTAAAGCCTAAGTGTACGGAGACTAAGTTTGGCAGCCTCGAGAGTGCTGTAGCGGGAATAAGAAGGATATTGTTGTCACGTAGCAGCAAAGTTTGCAGACTTGTTAAGCCGTCGAATGCGTCATCCTCAACCTGGAAATGTTAAAAGTTCAAGTTTAGAAAATGTTTCTTTTATTCACGGGGTAAGTGCTTTTGCAATTGTTTTTCTTCGAAGACTGAAAGTCAAAGTATGTATGTATCTCTCTCCACACAACTTGTATGTAAGACACCGACGTGAATCCATGATAAATGTTATTACTGATTATGTACTCGTATCAATATTTTTCCAGTATTTCTAAGGCATCCTTGTGTGCCTTAGGGACACGTTTTCTCTAATTAATAAATAAATATGCGCCAGACAACACACCAATTGTCTGGTTTCGTGGTAAGGAATTTACTTCCTTGTGTTACGAAATTCCAGACAACGATTATGACGGGGGCTACTCCCATAGAAACTTAAATACATAGCATCCATGACTTAGGTACAAATGTTCATGCTCATCACACAAACATTTGCCCCCCTTGCGGGATTTGAAGCCGCGTAATAGTCAGAAGCTCTAACCAATACACCAAACACGTCGTCAATGAAATAATTTTGAGTTTGAGATATTGATATTTTACTCAATGCGGAAACAAACTATATATTTGAGCAGCACACCATCAAAAAGCTAAAACATGTTATTGGTTTTAAAAAATTCGGCTGACTGTTATACTTACAGTGCGCAATGAATTGACCCCGACATCCAAGTACCGTAGTTCGGTTAGACCGACAAATGTTCCGGGGGACAGCTTAACCAGATTGTTCCTGCTGAGGTCCAGGACTTCCAGAGACACCATTGAGCTGAGGTGGCTGTTGTCTATATTCTGTAACAATGGTTTGAAAAACTTTGTAGATATATTTTTATTCAAAGTTGCTACAGAACCATTTTCTGTTTTGCGGTGATCAAAGTAGCATGATGCAGTCTTCATATTAATTTAATTTCGAGTACTTAATTTGATCGTATATCACTAAGACGAGAAAACTAAGCTTTTCTTTAAAACCCGATAGTTTATTTTTATTGATTTAATCGTTTGATGTTTTTACGTATATAGCGATCACTATGTATAAAATTGAATAAATGTTGTCTAATGAAACGTTTAGCTAAAAAAATTCCAAGAACTCACAAGTTTGCGTTCGAGTATAATATTTCTTTGAAAGTCTTCAGAACATTATTCACATGGATATTTTTTTTTAAATCTAATAGGATTGCGTTTAAGTATCTCTTGATCAAACATTCAAATTAAAAGCTCGTTTATTACTAAGAACATGTTTCATTCCATTTACTTGAATTATTTCTTTTATCAAATACAATCTGTTGATGCATAAAAGTACGAAAACATAATTTTCAATTTGAATAAATTCCTGGAAAAAATATTTCTTCAAGTGAGGTACATTACAGGCAAAATTACCTGCAGATAATAAAATGGCAAAGAGTATTTAAAAAAAACGTAACGCTTCATCTTACTTTACCTTGTACCTTGAGGAGTATTATTATTTATTTTATTTATCATACAAACAGCGTTTTACAGATGAGTATACAGTAGTCCCACAGAACTATTTACATAGATTGTCTATGGGATCACGAGTCTCAACATTCCAAATTAAAACTGAAATACTAAATTAAGTTAGCTAAAAAATACTTTTGTGTTGTTTTTGTATTACAAGGTGTAACATAATAAACGCACGCCTTTAAAGAACATTGTTCAGAATCAGATACTGTATTAGATTTCAATCAATTATAACAAAGTTAATATTTTGTTCCTAACATAATTCTAACTAAATCACTTAAATTACCGTCACCTTTCCGTTGAACAATGAAAGCACATAAAAATGATATTTTTTTTCTGAGAATGCGTCATGTCAGTATGTTACATGACGCATATGTAAACAAAACTTACCGTGATCATGTTACTTGACAAATTCAAGTGTTTAAGTGCAGCAAACGACTTCAGAGCGACAGTAGGGAAGTCATTGATGAAATTCTCTGACAAATCCAACCTCTCCAACTCTTCAGTTCCTTGGAACACGTCACTGTTGAATTTGGACAGCCTGTTACGACCAAGGTCTAAGATCTGGAGCTCGCTTAGGCCAATGAAAGCACCCCCTTCTATGGTGGATATCATGTTCCCATGTAGGTCTATTTCTTCCAACGTTTTCTGCGCGACAAACGATGCTTGACGGATTGTTCCTGTAAAATTAATAATAACGTACATATTTTTTACTAATATTTTGTTCATATGTTGGTAAAAAAATCTTGTTCATATATGTCTAATAATCAACTCAACTTTAGGATACTATAAGCGAAAATCTGAAGGTGGGCTTGATCGCAGATAATCTACTGAAGATAGTTCAAATAAAATATATTATAAAAATAGAAATAACAGTGCTTTCAATCACATTATTATTTTTTAATCAAATAATGAAAAATTTATATAACCTCCCTGGAAAAGCTCTCAGCGGATTTCTCTAGAAGAAAACGGAAATCTTTAGAATCTTTTGCACTGATCTGTTTTGAAATAAGAAAAAATCCTGAGATGCGCCGCTATACAAAACGGCAGACGGTTTAACTCTCACGGGAATATTTAAATGATAGATCTTACTCACTAGCAATTCGTGGAGAAATAAAAACTAGTTTACTTTTGTGGAATGAAAGACAAATGTTCGTTCAAAGTAAACTTTACAGAAAAATCTTACCTATTCTGTTTTCTCTCAAGGAGATGACTCTCAAAGCTTGTGGTCCGTTTAGTGAGGAAGACGGCACAGAATTCATATTATTTCGGTCCAAGCGTAATATCTGAAACAAGGTAAATGTATTTTAAAACTTATACCGATGTATCAAACTACACTAGTCAAATAGTTCCCACACTAATCATCAAATACATACTTGAAAGGAAGCTCGGTTTTGTTGTTAAACTTCCAGTAAGTTTAACACACAACCAACACATAGTACTTGAGTAAAAAGAGAAGTCTATAGAGTTTTCACAACTAAATCAACATATATATATGTCTTTCAAAAATTATACTTAATACGCCACCTTTAGAACATCACAGCCAATGAGAAGTCCTTCCTCGATGCCCCTTATATTATTTCCACTCAAGTCCAGCTCTTCCAAGGCTGGTAGATTGTGCAGCTCTGCAGTTGAGAATATAGGATTCAGGTTGTTTCCGAGAAGGTTGTCAGCCAACACCAGCTTGGTGATGTTTCCTCGGATGCCAGTGAGAAGACGATCGGGAAGACGACGAAGGCTGTTGTGAGAGAAGTCCAGCTCTTTCAAAGGCAGCCCGTAGGTTGAGAATATCTGGAAAATAAATATGTATATTTTTACTAGGAACAGTTATTAATCTGGTAGAGTTGTGTCGTTGTTATTGTGAGTGTAATCTGTTGGAATACCTCAAGGATTTGTTTATCAACATTCTTTTTACATTCTTTTATTTACGCAACCAGAAGATTTCTACTAATATAAAAATATTGCTTTATTTTTTTGCGGAAAAATATGGATATCAAATTTTCCTTAAAGTAAAACTAGAAAAAAAACCAAACTCGAACAGGAAAATCTAACCAAAATAAAATGATAATTATTTCAGCTCCTCAGGCAACCATTACTGGAAAAACACAATGTCTCTACACAGGAGTCGTACAAAAAATAAAACGTAAACGTAAAATACAATAAAAAGGCGGAATGTGTAGGGTATACGTCCGAATACTTCAATGTATCAAAGCTAAAAGGAAATATGACAAATGAACAACATACCAGCAATGCTATCACAAAGAGAATAAATGAAAAATATTCCGCTCAATGCGGTGGGGTCACAATGCAACATAATGCCTTTGAAAGGGAGCTATGAGTAACTTAATTAGTACGGTTAGCGTACAGAGCCTTCAATTTTCAGAAAATTTATTATGAGCCGTTCAGTTTCATTCGTATAAAGCTGGCAACTGACCTAACTCTAGCATATTATGCGCAAAAAATGTTTTGTGTACTACTCTATCTACTAAAAATTAAATAAATGTTGGTCTAAGAGTACCTACCCACCTACTTAAGAACTAGACAATTGTATACTCTGTGGCACCAGTATTTAGCTACTTACAATAGGTGTAGTGTAAGCTTAAAGTTTTAGGGGACCTAATTATTGGGAATATAATTGCAATAGAAGGGCTTCAAACGTCGTCCTCATCTTTCAGTCGTAAAAGATATGGATCCTCCATATGTTACATCCGAATCACATATAAGAATGGTAGACAAAATGCCAAAGATAAAATTTTAAAAGGATAAAGTGCTACATTATTTCACTACAGATTGCAAAGATGAATTGACACAATCAGCGCGCAAGTTAAAATTCTACCCCATTTCACATGATCCACTTTTCCTGAGAACCCTTATGGCATTTACCACAAGGTTTAACTCCAGTTAACTGACAGTTGCAATGATATTCGACTGTGAAATGGATTGGCAGCATCGGATGGTTGATTTAATGATGCTTCAATTAGGCTAAAATGGATAGAGAGGGAGCAAATTAGGAGTCAATAGGATTACTGAAAGCCACATTTGTGTCAGAATAGAACTGCAATTTGAGTGGCTTCGCTCATTATGAGCTGGATTTGAGATATAGATAAACTTAAATTCAATTTTAGATTAAGTGGATTAACATCTAGTGTTTTGTTACGATAAGTACGCAAATAGGTAGGTAAGTAGGATAGTGAAGTGTTTGTGAATTTTACCACGTCCAAATAACATGTCACTGTGTTATTTTTCCCTTTTTTATATCGATTTACTAATTTATAACCATGACGTAAGCATAAGTAGGCTTACTATTGTGTAGTGTAGATGAAAAAAGTTTATATTTAAGTTAATAGTTTAACAATTTATACGATCTACATCATTATAATAATATAGACGTTTTATTTGAACTTTTTTCAAGTGATCATTATCCGTTATCTTAGCAATTACCGTCGGGAATCAAAACACTCCGTCTCAAAACCAATAGATCAACAAATCACAAGCCGACGAGTGCCTACATCTGTCAACCCTTTCAAGAGCGACGTCACTCGGCCGACAAAACTTCCAGAAACTTCGGCTTGTTGTTCCAGTTTGAATGCCGGGTGTCACGATAAAAGATTTAAGAGTTTTGACAAAAATCAATCGGGATAACTCGAAGTTACGCCGTTTTTCGCGTCTTGGCTTCGATCCGAGTATTAAGGGCTTGTAAACTCAACACTTTGGGAAGTTATGAATCCGAAAAAGCTTTTTGTGATGGCGTAAAATCCTAGCTAACGACTGCGTAACATAAGTGTTGAATAGAGAGTAGGTACTGATTTGACAGTTTTACATTATTAGCTTATACGAAAATAACGTTTTGCGACTTGTTCAATAGATGCAGATAAGTGATATCAGAAAGTACAGTAACGGCAGCATTACTCAGTTGGCTACATGTAATGTGTTCGTGGATTATGATTACAGTTACGATAGGTACGTTGACGTTAATAGTAGAAAATAGTAGTAGTTTTCATAGTAGAACCTCTCCAAGCGAGTTTCAAAACTATGATCTTGAGACTCGCGGCCTTTGATTAAAGTAAAATAGCGGAAGATAGGTGACGCGCCACTCGAAAGTGGACCGCTAAAATCAGGCCCCCGTCGCCTAATTTCCATTGGATTGCGTGTGCAGGTGACATTTATAAGACGTGTGACGTAAGGAATGTGTAGTGCCATTTTTTAGCTGACAATTAGTATGACATGCCGTATCTACCGCTATTTTACTTTAATCAAAGCTCGCGGCTGATTGCTGTGTATTTAACCTAACTAAGATTAAGTTAACCTGATTTCGAGTAACGCTCCTAACACTTCAAAGAAACCACTTTGCAAAGTGTAAGTAGGTATTTCAGTTTGGATACGGGGATTATAATTTATTGCATATGTAGTGCATTTGTAATATTTTGATTTCATCTGGTGACTTGGTGTTGTGCTTATTTAGGTAGTTGTTATTGGTACCTAAGAGGTCCTGGGTTTTTCCGTCTTGAAAAAACTCGGAAATAGCTTGGATTCGGGAAGTTGGTGGTGATGACACCCCCGTGCTTCGGAGAGCACGTTGAGCCGTTGGTACTGCGCCTGATCTCTCACCGCCGGTGCCGACTCACCCAATAATTAGAGTGAAGGAACAGAGAGAGTTTTTGTGGATAGCGCACACACTTGACCACTATAAAAAATGTCCCCCGCTGATGGCCAATTTCAATTGAGATTGACCGCCGTGATCGGATACGACCAGGAGGCAGATTTTTTATTGTATCTGCAGGACATAATGTTAATTAAAAAATATATATTAATTATAAGATTTTATTCAATATCGTCACCTGGTAAGTAAGTAAGTACATAATAAGTGCTAATTCTCGTATGATAAAGAACGTTGAGTTATATTTGTATAACTTATTTAATAAATAATTTACATGATTTTCAATGAATCCATTCAGGAACCTTAATTGTATTAAAACTTTAGTCCCATTTTGTTTATTTGTAGCAAAAGTAATTTCTAAAATATTACTTCGACCTCCGTGGTGAATTGGCTAAGCACGCTGGGTTTCAAGGCGTCGCCGCTCCGAGGTCCCGGATTCGATTCAAGAGCGGGTCAATGTAGAAATTATAATTTTCTTTATTGTCCCGGGTCTGATAGTTGTGTTCCATAACACAAGTGCATTAGCTACTTACTTTGGGATCAGAGCAATGTCATCATCATTCGCTTACCCTGTTCCCAGTTTATCTGGGGTCGGCGCAGTATGTTTTTCTCTTCCACACTATTCTATCACTCGTTACTGAATCATCCACTCCTTTCACACTCATATCATGTTTCACACAGTCCATCCATCTCTTTTTCGGCCGGTCTTTTCTCTTCCATCCATTAACATTCATACTCATCACTCTTTTTGTTACATGGTTTTCTTCCCTCCTCATTACATGACCGTACCAAGACAGACGATGTCCCACCATCTTCTCAGTTATCGGCGCCACTTTCAGACTTCCTCGTATATACTCATTTCTTATCATGTCCATTCTTGTAACCCCACCCATCCATCTTAACATTCTCATCTCCGCTACATGCATTCGCTTTTCATCAGTCTTCTTAGCAGCCCAGCATTCCGATCCGTACATTAAGGCAGGTCTAATAACGGTTTTGTAGATTTTGCCCTTTAACCGTAAGGGCATTTGTGGATCACATGTTGTTGCGGTGACCTGCGTCCATTTCATCCAGCCTGCGTTGATTCTGTGCCTGACGTCCCGATCAATATTTCCATCATTCTGTACGAGAGACCCAAGGTACCGAAATTCGGAACAGACTGGTAAGGACATTCCGTCAAGTTTTATAGGCAAAGAACTGAAGAGACCGCCAAAGTCGCAGAACAGATACTCTGTTTTGGTTCTACTACTGATTTTAAGGCCAACGTTCTCCAGCTTTTGTCAAACAAAAACAAACAACAAAAATCAAACAGGTAAAATTAATTTACAAATTATTGAAATATACCTCACATAGCAAAGTATGTCAGTGTATCAGAGCAATGTATGTGTCCAATATTTATTTATATAAACTAGATAAGTGTTTCCTGGTAATTTATATATCATATTGTAAAGTCAATTACCATTGAGCAAGTTAATCAAAATTTACCAGCGCTTGAATAATTTAATTTAATTTTATTCGCCATTACGGCCACGTTTAATGTCTTTGCTCTATTAATATTAAGCTTTTGTGACTGCTATGTGAGGTAGATATTTTAATAATTTTAAATTAATTTTACCTGCTTGATTTTTGTCCCCTTCATTGATGTTCTTTCATTGTATTAGAGTTCTGAATTTGGTCAAAGCTTAGGTTCGTTTATACTGCACAACCATTATAATAAAATAAATACAGGGTGTCCGACAATTGAAGGACAATCCTCCATAACCATGAATAGATACAATACAGTGTATCTACTACAGTCTACAGTGTATCCCTGGACAAAGTTAAATCTTCTGGGCCCCTATTTTTGATTCATTCGCTTCAAGATGGCGAGTGATTTGCGTTCGACGTAGTGTCAAAAGTCATAGAAAAAAAATCGTTTTCGAACGAAAATCACTCGCCATATCCAAGCGAGTGATTCAAAAATAGGGGCCCTGAAACTTTCATAAAAAGAGTGGTAAGCGGCGTAAATCATTATTATCGCCATTATGAGCGTATTTCCTCCTACCATTGCCATCTGTATCAATTCATCTGTTTATCGCATTACGAGCGATTAAATCGCGTACCGTGCGGGACCATAATAGAGTGCGAATGTTCCCCGGTCCATTTGTTGTCCGGCCGTGTGCATACGGATTTATTTGTTCAACGACGTTTAATTATTTATTACAGGTAGATCATTGCAGTAGATGCTATTATTTTGTTTTTTTTACCTTATTTATTATTAAAAGTTGTCTGGCAGAGATCGCTTATAGCGATAAGACCGCCTAAATTGAACATTTCCTTTAAACAAATTTGTAAATTTACTAATGTTGTGTGCAATAAAGAGTTATCTATCTATCTATCTTATTTTTAAATTATCTCACGCAAAAAAAAAAGAAGAGTAGTTAAAAAAAACAAGTTGGCATAAACAAATGGCCTGGTACATTTGATCAACTATACAAAGTGAATGCATTAAAGTATAATAAAAAAACTTGTATTTAAACTTCTTGAAATATATAAATTGCACTTGTATTAAAACAACTGTGAACCTGTGACAGACGAGGAATTGAACCCCGTGTCTTACGCTATCCGGGCGTATGCCTATACCACTAAATTCAACAGGCTTGTTAATGTGACGGTGGCCGAGTGGTATTGGCACGCCCGGATAGCGTAAGACACGGGGTTCAATTCCACGTCTGTCACAGGTTCACAGTTGTCTTTTTACAAGTGCAATTTATATTATTAAGTTTGTATGGTGACAAAACACTATAAAAACAAAAATAAACTATTCTTGAATTATTTTTGTTTGCTTCGAATAGCAGATAAATATTAAAATACTTTTTAATTACCAACAAGTACAAGAAGTAGTTGCAAGATCAGAATAAACATGTCGCATTAGTATTAATGACATAGATTAACACGTTTTTAAAAGTTGCTCCTAGTTACGACCTCAGCTAATCAGTGTTTGAACACGATAAGTCAGTTGCGAAAAATTCAATGTTGGATTATTTTAAAACTGGTTTTATATCACACTTTGTTACCCTGGTAACACTTAATTAAAAAGTCATTGAACGAAACCTACCTACATACAAATGCAATTCATACTTACCGAAAAGTTGTAACATCCTAATAATCAATCAAATTGTATTTTAGCTCGACAGAGGTATTGATAACATATCCTAAGAGAAACGAGATTAGTTATTCCTTTGCAACTACAGTCGCACTTTTGTAGTTTGGCGTCCTGGCACAAAAATGCGTCACTGGCACAAAAATGTTTTCAGAATAACTACTTGACCCGCTGTTGCATAAACAGACGGGTAGATGGCGCTAACGTCACGCAATGACGTATCAATGAGACCAAGAATTTCGCGCGGTCGGACCGACAGCACGGTAGCTCAATTGGAAGAGCAGTTGGCCCGGATTGCCAGAAAGATGCTGGTTCGAATCCCGCCCGTGCGCAATTTTTGGTTTCATATTTCATCTTTTAAGAATGTTTTCAGCAGATAACTGTCAATACAAATTTATTGTTCGTATGTACTTCTTTTTCGTGTTTTATCGCTGCATCAACGGCAAATGGTATTGGTATCTATACAAAGACTAATACCGGTAAAGCCTTACTGGTACAAACAGAATGCAAAATGCTACACCTGTTGAACACAACTGAAAAAGAAGGTTTTTTTTTGACAAATATAAACTACATTTAGACTTTAGATAGATACATGTGGTGGTGCAGCTAATGGCTAATGTCATCTTTTACGCTTTTTCAATATTTCATCATCATCATCAAGAGCTAATCTCTTGTCGATGGAGTGTTTTCCATTAAAACGTAATAACGTATATCCTAATAAGCGAAGATAGTGTGGTGGTTTCTTTCTTGCCTTTAACACCACAATTTAAGAACCGGGGGTTTCCCGCCTCGTGTTCCCAGTCAAAAGCCATTCCTGATATACTTTATCTTCAGCCTTCTGCCAGTACTGATGTTGCTGCTATCCAACACCAAGGGAACGCATATTTGATGAATTTTTATCTATTTTAACTGTCATATTTTATTATCATTAGCTAGTTATAGTCTATAATTTTAAATATAACTGAAATAAAATCTATTGTACATAATTGGTCCCAAGTAATTCAACTTTTTTAATAAAGGTGCCTTTAATAATAATTTAGTTACCAAAAACGACAATGGAAACGAACCTGAACACACAATTGAGGCAAAATGTGCAAGTTTGTGCCAAAGAAGTGTTCGCCCACACCTACTTAAAAAGGTCTCCATTTTTGCCACAATTATGTTAGCAACAAAGCAAAGTGTGTGTAACTTGTTTGTATGCCGGGAAAAAGCGACCCTTTTCAAAAAGTTGTCATTCACATAAGTACTTTTAGCCTTGCTTACGGTTAACAAGCCCGGGAATTTAGGGCATGATCCGAAAAGCTAAGAGGTATGCAGCATATGACGGGCTTTCTGCAAAATGTCGAGGTCGCCATTGCTCTTTTTAAGGCTTTCGCATACGCTCTATGTTAGACTCACACACGCGTCACTTACGCTTGTCTTTTTAATCGAGGGTAACTTTAATAATGTGCTTCTTTTTTAAAAAGCCCTGTTTAATAGTCAAATCGAAAGATAGTAAACATGATTCTAAGTAATCGAGGTCTAGAATTAAAATCGCCGTCTCATAGAAAAAACAGTCCTATTATTTGCCGTGTGGCCTATACAACACATTGAGCCGTATAGGGGTGTTAAATATAAATAAATAAAATATGCGCCAAACAACACACCAATTGTCTTGGTTTCGAACTAAGGAATTTTCTTCCTTGTGCTACGAATACCAGACAACGATTATGACGGGGGCGTCTCCCATAAATACTTAAATACATATAAATATCCATGACTTAGGTACAAATGTTCGTGCTCATCACACAAACATTTGCCCCTTGCGGGATTCGAACCCGCGACGCCGGCATAGTAGTCAGGAGCGCTAACCACTACACCAAACGCGTCGTCAATCGTGTCGTGTCGTGTCGTGTCGTGTTGGTCACAGTCGTGTAATAAAGTGCATACAGTACAGCACATACTTACCAATTACGTCCATTCTATTTACTGTCTTAGATAGAGGTCCTACTCTGTCAGAAATCCGTCCATATTTTGCTTTATCCATCTATCTTACTTCTTTATGCACATGCCAGCTAAGTCCTTCTTAAGGCCTTGCGAGAATACACATACCTATACGGAAATACAGGCAAAATCACACAAAGTGTGCCTCTGTTTCCAAAACAATACAGTTTTATTGGCGCTGACCTACTAAGTCGCCTGTAAATCTCTCGTGGGCAGATACCCTTATTTCGTAATTGTGTGTTGTCTGACCGTGACTAATCTGGGTGCCTAACTTCTGAAGATGTTAGATAACGAAGTTCAAAGAGCAAATTGTAAGTTCCTGGCCTTGGCCAGGTGAAAGTGCTTGCTAATTTGTTGTCAAAGGCGGGTTATTATTACAATTACTTAAAGATAGAATCTTTATTTTAATCACAACGATGTTAATTAAATTAAATAAAAATAGGCACTTAATAGACGTAATTTGTGTTTGCAAAGTACTTTAGTAGTATTTCAGTATTCCATTAATATTTTGCTTTATCCTAGCCGATATTTTGTTACTTATTTGCAAAAGATGGTTACAATGCAAATACAAATGCGAGCAATTGCGAGCGACTTCTAAAAAGTTGTACAAGCAAATCCTGTGTAACATTTCCCGTAAGGAGAACACATTTCCAAGTTCTGTTCATTAATAACATCCAGGAAATGTACATATCGTAGTGATGTCAATTTTGCCGAGCATCGCGCACTAGATACCGTGTTTCCCGTCCATCGGGCCGTGATTATCAGATCATGAATCGCGTGCAACACTCGCGAATAGAAATCTATCACATACCGCGCTTGGTCTCAATCAGGGTGAAATAGTTTGGTGCTGTGGTAGACTTATTTGGACGGTAATATTGAATGAGGTAACTTGCACACGAGCTAAACTTATTATATTAAATAATATCGTTGTGTATTGACTGATCAATGGCTGAACAACAGTTTTCTAAGGACCTATCTTCCTATTTAATGTGGTTATCCGTATTTATTGTTTTATAGTTTAAATTTAATCTATGTGGTATCCGAACAAATATCTTTTGGGTACGATCGTGACGATAATTTTACCAAATTTAAGTATCCAGTTCCAGCTATTCTGAGGCGAAATCAACGGTTACGTTTTTCATAATCAAAAATGCCGATCCAATAAATTTCTCGCCGAGACAATATTGGTGTTCGATACAGAAGGCTATGGCATACTTAGGCTACCTAAAAAACTTAACATCGCGTATCGTTGCCGTCAAATATCAGCCAAGCATAACAAAAGAAAATCAAAACTAACCTGCGTAGGCAACGCTTGCTGGCCAGCCCATCTCTGGCTGAAAGATATAATCGGAGCACCATAAGGCAGGGGTGGAAAGTCTCCGGGAAACACCACCCTGTCACAGTTCATCAGTATCCTCAGCTGAAGAGTTCTGTCCACCTGCACTCGACACCTGCACGGGTAGCGAAGGTCGTCGTTCAGTTCTGAACACGGAACCCATGGCTGCTGTGCGAGGACTGGCACCATGAAGAGGAGGAGTAACAGCCACATTGTTATCTGAAAAAAAGACGGAAATTTTCAGTTATGGTATAGTAGAAGAAGAAAGTGCTGCAAGGAAATTAAAGTACAAATGAATATAATCATTTTAATACGTACTACTGCAGGTATAGTACATATGCATTAACTAAAGTGATCTAAAGAGATGGAGAACGCTTTGATGCTGTGAATATGTTTTTATTATATACTCTACGAGTAACTAGATACACAACATACACTCGCTCAGTAAATCATTTCTTTTGCTGAGACCCGTACTTCCAGTAACTTTTATCGTTGCATTTCATCCTAACGTCTTAAAGCATATCGCTTTAACTTATGTTTCTTTTATCTCGACGCTTTTCTTTTCTACAACACGAGACCTCCATAAAAGTTTTATTTTTAAACGTCAATCTTTATTATACTTTCTTTCATAAAACTAGCGAGATAACAGTTCAAAGGAAACTAGTAGGTAGTAACAAACAACATAGTCGTCACCCGCGAATGGGCATCGCTATTGTTCCCGTAAACTAAAAACCTCAACAACCAATATAAAAGGCGTAAGACAGGTCCCTGACATTGCCTTCAAATAGGATTTACACGGATCAACTTAACCCCGTGACCTTTCACGTTTCATTCCAGATTCTTTATGAAAAGGGGAAAGATATAAAATACATGTGTTTTCCGGGTGATGAAAACCAAACGAATAAAAAGTAAAATGGTTATTTTTGTTTTTGGTATTCTAAATACAAACATGATTAAAAAAAGCCTTCGTGGATAGCAGAAAAACACATTATATAAAGTTTTAGAATAAATTTAAAAGAAAAAAAGATTGAAAATATTTTCGACAAAAAGTTAATTGCGTGTTCTGCAAAAGTTAATATTGGAGCAGTATAGGTACTAATTTCACCTGGCGTTGTCATTTATTACGTTTGCACAGACAAAATCGCTCCCTGTAAATATTGTACAAGAGTCAAGTATGTATTTACGATTGGACCTTTGAATTTTATTCGACGATTTTGCGTTAACTATAACACTAACTCGTATACCGCGTTGTATAAAGTTTTATGATAAAGTGCATCATAAAACGTCACATTCGTCGAATAGTGTTTGGATGAGTTGCTTAAATATTTTTATTTCCGAATATTTTAACGTTAAGATAATATATGTAACTCTTTATTGCACATCACATAGGTCAGATACAAATTAATTTAAAGGAAATGTTCAAAGAATTACCAATAATTTCAGATATACCTAGCATTTACAAAATTATATTCATATTTATGTATTTAGTGAACTACTATATGTAATTATCACTAATTATTAATTATTGAGTATGCTGAAGAGAAATACAACCCAATTTCAAAATACAACAAATTTCATAGATGTCCTTCAAATATAACCAAAACTGATCGGCTCGTGTCTAATACATTCCAAATTAGAATTTGAAGATATCAAAAACAGCTCGATGTGAAGCCGATGATGGCAGAGTTGGAAACAAACTAGTTCGTTCAGTTTCGTCAGAACTTTCCACATAAATCGGGGCTCGTTAATAATTCACCCATTTGGTGTTCGCGCTGAACAATTTTCAACAGACATATACAAGCCCCTTCGGAGGCTGGAGCTTCCAAAATTTACTGTGCGCTTTTTCAAGTATTTATTAAATATCGATTCTCCAAGCCAGTTTACAGAATGTGTCGGTCGTAGCTGAATTACGCGAAGAACCATATATATATATTCGTTTGCATCATGGTAGATGGTAGTATAATCGTGTCATATTAAAATCACCAAGTTATTATATTTATTTATTCATACTTATTGCACAACCAAAGTAATTGTCAAGTCGTACCAAGAGGTCAAGGAGATGGCTAGGAATAGAGATAAATGGAGAAAACTCCACCGACAAGAGCATAGCTCTTATATGAAAAAAAAGAAGTATAATCAAAATTTGTACACACGGTGGACTAAACGCATCGCCATATCGCATTCTCGACCAGTCATACCTTTGAAACGTTTTTACTTATGTAAACACGATGAATCATTTATTTACCAGTATTTTCTCGCAATTTTGTCTGCGTAAATAAAAATAGGTACATTAGTACCTACTTAACTTAACCTACAAATATGGTTTTTTGAAAGTTTTTCCTAACCCATCTTTCATTGTTGTTTTGGTGTGAAAAAGCAACAAACATCCATTATATCCTCCTATAAAATTGCGTTTATATAAGTAAAATAACAAGAAGTAAGATGCCACAATAGGTCGTGAACGTAGCCCAAAAGGTGGTTTACTTGGTACCTTTACTGCATAATAACGGTAATAAAATCGACCTCCAAGATTCCCAACTATGTCCCCGCAAGGTTACGGCTTTTGCCTTAAATTTACGGCAATAAATCACTTCATTTCATTCAATAATCAAGTCCTTATTGGCTATCCCCAATATCTTCTGGAGAGCCGTCAAACTATTTGAGGTATGTTTCGGAACTATTGGAAAATGGCGCGGTCCGTCCTACCTATAGTTTTACTTAATCTATTACTTTACTTGTCCAACTCAATGCAGCCTAGTTGACAAGCTTTTGTAGTCAATTTGTCGGATTTTAAAGTTTATTGGAGTAGCTGTTTTAAGTATTAAAGTTGATGTCATCAGATTAAATTGAAAGTCACGCAAATATGTTTTATGTTCCTTGCCAATAATTTTGATATTGTATTCATCTTCGAATCAATTAACGAAGGTGAGCTCTAACAAAAAACATTTTCATACAGTGCCTAAAATCGTCTTTATTACGTCATTAGCAAAACATCAAAAAACTTTATTATTTTCAACAACACATCACACACTGCGGTTGTATGCCGCCCCAAAGGAAATGAATTTACGAAAAGACAACCAATTATAAACAATGTTGTTATCCACAAGCCCTGTAACGCGAACGTGAAGAAATTATGGATGGGCCCTTGCCCTAGATAGAAAGGGACGAATCCCTTTTTAAAGTTTCAACACAAAAGCTTATAAAATGATGGAACTGGGATGCGACACACAGTTGCTAAGGCTAGCAAACATTCCGCTTGAAAGAGAATAAGTAACAAATATAATGCAAGTTAGGTATTTAAGTTTCTAAACAAAAAGCGATCGTCAAATCGTACTTGTACTCATATAGAAAATGCATTCTACCTCTAGTAACTATTGTAGTACATGGATGTTTATTTAATGCATTCTAGTACATAGTTGAAATTAAATGAGCGTTTAATTGTTACTGATTTGTAATCTTAGCCAACTGTTTCAACTCCAGCACTCATTGTAGAATTATTGAAAACTTTCTTAAAAGATCGTGACAATAGGCACTTGTTCGTGCTTGTTTCATCTACTTCTTGTGTATCTAGCCCATCTAACGACGAAGGTAACGTTTAATATTATTTATTTTTTAATTTAAATCTTAGCATTTCATGAAAACAAGTAAGGGAGAACACTGAGCAAGTAAAGCAAACACTACGAATATGTATAACTATGTTGCGTCTGTATTCTAAAGTGCTTATTTTAACCATTGCAAAACGTTTTGACATACTCGTATCTTCTTCATAAACTAGTTACACAAAGATATACAATGAAAATCACCACTCTGAATGCCAATAACTTCTTCCCGCTATTGTACCAAGCCATTTATTAAATCCGATCGTCGGAACTGTTGTGCATTTTTCAGTTCGCGCTCGACTTAGATAAGTTGGGACTTCCTAATCAAAAAGTCGCGTCAGCCACAGCCTTATTACGAAAAAAAATGCGATTAGCAATAATTGTGCAGTTATCGTGCGATAGCTTGCTAAACGTCAAAGAATACTAATACAACTGTACGGAATTGATTACAGAATACAAGAAAGTAAAGCTACCAAACACACATTTTGTAGCTGATAATGTGTATCAAATAAAAATGTTATCTTTCTTTCTTTCTTTCTCATCATTGTTTCTCACTTTTGTTTTAGACCGATACTTTTTTTTTGCTATTTGCAATTATTGCACAATGTTTGCTACCACAGCATACGTGATAACCCGCCCGCTCAATCTCAAGCAGTAGAAGGATCTCACTGCGACACACACGGATGGGGCCAAAGTTTTCGCCTCAATATTGTGAACTCTAACCGGGAACAAAGGCAATAACTCAGCGAACGCGACAAATCTTCTGGGGCGAGCTGCAGGTCATGATATGTGGGGTCTCCATGAGGTTGAATAAGTGGGGATAAAGTAAGACGCGGATTTTATATGCGAGTAAATTCCTCATTATGGTTATCTGAGCATAGGCATTTTTTTCAAAAGTTCTTGTATAATTACATATCACTTGGTGACACTAGCTACAAGTGAGCATGCTACCGAACTAATAAGTAAGTACACAGCGCGGCTACGTCAATGGAGTGTGATGCGCTCGTTGGCGGCGCACCAGAGTGTAGCATTAGTTTAATATTTTATAACATAACCTGTAGTGTCCCAATTTTTTTACAATAACATAGCCTGTAGTGTCCCATTTTTTTTTACAAAAGACATTTCACTTGGTGACACTAGCTACCGAAACCGAACTAATAAGTAAGTTCGCTATACATAGCGCGTCAATGGTTTGCCAAAGTGTAGCATTAGCTTAATATTTAATAGCATTTAGCCTGTTGTCTCCCAATATATATTTTTTTCATAAGTTCTTGTATAATTAATTACATATCACTTGGTGACACTAGCTACAAGTGAGCATACTACCAAACTAATAAGTAAGTACACAGCGCGGCTACGTCAATGGAGTGCGATGCGCTCGTTGGCCGCGCGCCAGATTGTAGCATTAGCTTAATATTTGATAGCATTTAGCCTGTAGTGAACACACGAGTTTAAACCAACTTTGGCCCGGCTAATTGGAGATGGATTCAAACTATGAGATAAATGGTTGAAAGATGTTTAAAATTCATTGTGTTAACTATAGAAAACGCAGTGTCCTTTTAACAGGAAAATGCAACCATAGAAATGCAAATATATGCTAACTATTGTCACTTAACATCAGGTGGAATCGTAGCTAAATGTCTGGCCATCTATTATAAAAAAAAAACTAAAAATACATAATATGTGTCCTAATTTGAGTTCATTAAAGTTCCTTCACACAACTAACTTTTGGAATTGCTTAATTGGTATTAGTAAAAATATCTTTTTAGGGTTCCGTAGCCGAGTGGCAAAAAACGGAGCCCTTATAGTTTCGTCAAGTCTGTCTGTCTGTCTGTCTGTCTGTCTATCTGTCCGTCCGTATGTCACAGCCACTTTATTCTGAAACTATTAACATCACACCGCTGAATCTTGCTAGGTAGGTGTATCTTCTTTACCGCTTTCCGATTCAGGTACAAAAAACTTGAAAAAATGATATTATGGGGGGGCTCCCATACATGAAACTAAAACCAAAAAATTTTTTTTTACCCAAACCTATACGTGTGGGGTGTCTATGGATAGGTCTTTCCAAATGACATTGAGGTTCCACAAACCATTTTTTCTAAAAGTCTTACGTTTGAGATATAGACGCTTCCAAAGTGGTAAAATGGGCGTCCCCCCCATCTAACTTTTGAACTAAGAAAGTGAAAATTTTGAAAAAAATATATGATGTAGATCTCAACAAAAACTTGCAAGGAAAATTGGTTTGAAGGAGATCGAACCAGTAGTTTTTTAGATATTGCAAATTTTTATCAACCGCAAATATAACTTTGTCTTTCATACAAACACTATGAAAAACAAAGTTATTTTTGCAGTCGCAATATATTGTGATGTTTTCGTTAAGTGAAAGTAAGTGGACCCTGAATTCAGTTAAGGGTGGCACGGAACCCTCAGTGCGCGGGTCCGACACGCACTTAACCGGTTTTTTTCTATATAGGTACTCGTTATATTAATTAGAATAAGGCTTATCTATTTTATTCTTTATAAGTTTTTTAGTCTTTCCATCTGTATGTCCCAAGAACATAACTCTTTAAGTCCGATCATGATGAAATTTTACAGGAAGTAACGGTATTACGCCACCAAAACTTAATGAAGAGCTTTTTTGACTGCCTTTTTTCTAAATAAAAAAAAATGAAAAAAATAATAGTGAATTGTTCGAACTTGGACTTTGTTTGTATGTACCATCATTATTTACCATAATTCAAGCAAATAAATGAATCTGAATCTGAATGTCTTGGGTATTACGAGTATCTTTCAAAGGTACCTAATAGATGCCACTGACGTAAATACATTTTTGAAGTAGAAAACCTCTTATAATCCGATTCAAGGAAGTTATATTTTATAGAATAATAAACATACCTGTAAATATATCAAACTAAATTAACTTCAAGCTATAGGCACCACTGCACTGCAATTTAATTTTTGATAAAATTAAAGTCTCACATTTCACATAAATAAATCCAAATACAACTTCACTTGGGTAGCACTTAATCACAAATAATGTAATTTAACAATTAAGTAAACAATAACCTGTAAATTTGATTTGCACCTAACGTTTTGCTTAACTATCCACTGGCTGATGTTAATTGTTTACAATATTAGCTATTATGATTCTAGTTTTCAAATCAAAGGTCAGGAATAAAGCTTAAGTCACATCACTGATCTTTCTTGCCATCTTTGCCACTTTTCTGCATGACCTGAAGTTTTGACTTTGACGACGCGTTTGGTGTATTGGTTTGCGCTCCTGACTATTACGCCGGCCGTCGCGGGTTCGAATCCCGCAGGGGCCAAATGTTTGTATGATGAGCATGAACATTTGTACCTAAGTCATGGATGTTATATGTATTTAACTCGTCAAGTATGTGTGAACGAGACACAATAGAAATTCCATTGTTATGCGACTCTCGAGAGTCGTTTGATCCCTGACTGATTAAGTAAATACTTAAATATGGGAATTTCCCATAAATATGGGAGCCCCCGTCATAATCGTTACACAAGGAAGTTAATTCCTTACTACGAAACCAGACAATTGGTGTGTTGTCTGGCGCATATTTTTTTTTTTACTGGCAGATAATGCTTTTGCTTCAAGTCCAACTTCGTACACAAAGTTAAGGACTAAACGATACTGCTTTTAATTTCCTCTCGAGTCTTGCCTGGTTTCTGAGCTATTTCCCTATCGATAACCACGATAATAAATAGTTTAACTGCAATTAAAGTCCTTCAATTTCAGACATAACTTGTATTCTGGGTAAAAAATAAGTACTATACATACATAAGACAAGTCAAATCGTCGTACTAAAGACTGCTATAGTGATAACATTATCGCCGTTTGAGTTGGTTGATCTAGTTCTTTATAGTATTAATCATCTTAATTAAAACCAATTGTGTATACTCAGCCTAATGATGTGCAAATAATAGCTTTGTGTTACTATATGCAATGCACTGAACCCGTTCCTATGCAATTAAGATTAATTAACTATCAATTACAGGGCTTTAGGGAATTTGGTGACCGATAGAGGAAATATTTCACAATTAGATCAAACTTGTTTGATATTTGAATTAGTGCCAAACAGGAAAATAGCCGTATGAACGAAATCAGTTTCATAGTGTTTTCGTTTTTGTGTGAAAATATGGTGTAAATAAATGTTAAAAGGTAACTTCATCTTTGCTAGTCCAACATTGTAAACAATCTTTTGTAACTTTTAAAACGGACTTTAAGCACATTGTTTATTTAAAGTTTTTAAACCAGAGGATACACAAAAAGATAACATATTTTCATGTCAAGGTTTATTTATAAGGAGAAATAAGGATTGATTCTACCTCCTGGATTGGTTCACTGATATAGAACATCATGGTATTAAGTCAGCCATCTGTGCTGTCATTTGTTTGTGCGATATATAAAAACTCGCATACGTATGCTTACACAAAAATATACTCTAAATACATGTTTTCAGTCTATTTAAGATAGTGACGCAGGTAATAAACCTGTGTCATGAAAGCAATGTTCTTGAAAATCACAATATTTCCAATACGAATAAATCTCAATCAAATCGAGTTACTTCCATGTGAGTGAGCGTGAAAATAAATCGTCAAGGAAATATTTTATTTGCGCATCACATGCCATTTATTGTCAGATCGTAATGAACTAGTAAGTAAGTACTCGAATGGTGTATTTAGGTGGAACCTAGGTATTGTAGAATAAACCCACGCTTGCGCTTACGAAGTGAGTTTGCGACTCGCAAATACCACGTATCCTACGAGTACATATAAAACCTATGATTTACGGAGCCGAAACATTGTCCTATTGAAATATCTAACTAACCTTAACATAAGCATACAAAGTTTTTAAATTGAAAATATAAAAGAAGATTTTGGGGTTTATTAAAAAAAAATACGATGAATAAGTGGACCTGATGGCCTCACGTTGATACCCTGGGAGCGGGATCCGGCCTTAGTTTGGGACGCAACTTGTGTTAATACTTTGGCTCCACCGCATCTGAGGGACTCAGCTCTTAAAGCTGGAGCAGCGGCGGAGATGGCTGAAAACGCCAAACGTCGTAAGTATGTTTCGCTGGCAAGTGATTATGTATTTGCAACGTTTGGCGTTGACACTTTTGGACCATGAGGACCTTTCGCTAAATTGATTTTTGGAAAAAATGCCCTTAAATTAAATTATCTTTTGGCCAATAATAACGCTGGCTCGTTTTTCGCTCAACGGATAAGTATTGCTATCCAACGCGTTAACGCAGCCAGCATCCTCGCCTCTTTGCCTCATGGACACGGTGAGTAGGTTTTAAGTTCTTATTATTTGCATGTATTTTCTTTAACCTTTTTAGTTAGTTCTTGTATGGAAAATAAATTATCCTATTGGTATTTGGTAGTCGACTTCGCTATTGACCAAATTTTTGAAAAGGTACCTACGTAATAAGTGTTACGTGTTTTATGATCAATTAAGAAATACGATACATTTAAAAGCAAAACTCGGGCGTAGTCGGGTTGCATTTAAAATTGAAGTGTACTGTTTCCATGCAAATAGGTTTCTACTTCGAATAATTCACCAGTATCATAAAAATATCAGCGAATACTGGTCATAAGTAGAGTTGTAAGTCCAATGCACTGAATAGATAAATCAGTGGTCCAATGTATCCTACCGAAGTATGCAGTAGCCCAACGGTAGATAGGATGCGGTAGCTTTCGTAGATTTCATTTAATTGTATTACGAATTTATTCTTGTTAGAAATAATTAATAATTTATGTTTAATCTGAATTTAAAACAAATCATGTTTTTTTTTACTAAAACAGAGATTATTATTTATTTTTAGTAAAATATGTTATACTACCTATGGTAGTTACTATACTACTATACTGTACTATGGTAGTTATGTTATGCTACCATAGAAACATAAAATAAAAAATAATGATTTTTTAAACAAATAGTTACCGTAAAAAAGTTATACAGGAAGTAAAACAGGTTTTTCTTTCAACTTAAAACGATTGCGAGACTTGGTATGTCACATTTGGTACTTTTCCGAATGTGCTCTAGTTTCTTTCACAAGCTGCGGACGAAGCTGGTATGCATAGAATACTACTAGCAACTAGACGCAATACTTGTTTTGTGAAAAACCGTGCTTTAACCATTATTTATTGTAATATCTTGCAAATTCCATAATAAACGTTATCTATGAAAGCTACCTAGTATTCCGTAGTATACCGTAGCCTACCGGTAGGCTACCGTGCGTTTTGGTAGGCTACGGTAGACTTACAACGCTAGTCATAGCAGGCATAGGCAGTGATATTTTTACAACATAATATAAGGTCACCTCGTCCATTAATAAAAAGCCTATTCAGCAAAGTAAACAAACCATTTTTGGTATATAAATCTGTTATTTTTATACGCAATTTTTATCTGTATTGTTTTTCATATATTTTTTTAACTAATTATGATTAAAATGAGAGAAAAAGAACAACAGGTTATTGAAATTAGAGAGACGGGGCGATAATGTAGGGGTCTTTGTGAGTTACAGGTGTAACGTAAAAAAAACGAAAATAGTGTCGATTTAAAAAAAATGTAAGGGTCCGGTTTCTATGATATGATAGGTTAATAAAAGACGCTGTAAAAACACTTAAATCGAGGTGACCTTATATATTTTATCTAAAGCACCCTTGATCTCTAAAAGCAAAATGAGTTAATTCTCCAATTTGACAAACAATGTATGACCATTCTGCTTTTACGATGTCCTTATGATATGACCGTAAAAGTTTTATTATGATAGCGCTATTGCTCGCAATGTTACTGCCAGTTATATAAAAGGTAATAGATTAGATATGTCTGGCCAAATGATGGGGCAACAATATAATTTAAACCTACAGGTTAACATAATAGTGACGGAGTGAGTGAGGAGTACATAATAGTGACGTCAGTCAATTATTTATTTCTATCGATCGATATTTTTATAGATTTATAGATTGACTTTTTCGTTATAGTGGATAAATAACACTAGCTTGTGATGGATTTATCATTTGTAGAGGCTCCAATTAAAAGTCTACATGATTCCCACGAGTACCTCAAAAGAAAAAAAAAACAAATATAATTTATCGCCATGTTTCCTCCTAGCGACTGTTGTGCTGTTCTTTCCGGAATAAATTTTGTCATATTTAAAAAGTGAACCTTATTTTATGTTGCTTTTTGAATTAACAAAACATGTCATAATAAGTTATAATATTTATTTATTTATTAAAACATCTGTTGCAGCCCGACACTGTAATTAATGTATGTCGTAAAATAACAGCGTCAAAGTTATATTACAAAATTTCAAACACAAAGACAAAACTAGTTTGAAACTCGTTAAAAATTAATAAAACTCGGCGTAAATAAATGAATAAAATTTATCAATTCCTCATAATGCGCAGTTAAAAACAGTTTACGTCATGTGATATCGTTTACAAATAAACAATTAACTTTCAATTTTGTATAAAAACTTAAATTTATTTTAAATCTTTTTGCAATCTATTATTTTAAATACTTCGAGACAAAATGTTTTTTTTAGAAATTCATTTGATAAGCGGCCTGTTTCACAAACTCCAATATGTTCTGGTTAGCGATATACGACCAATGCTTCATAAGAAATGACGTTTCATAATTGAATTATACGTTGATTGGTTAGTGCTTATATGTCGATGGTGAACTGGCTCTAAATGTTTATAATCTTTTGCATTAATTTACTTAAAAACATCAATTATCCATAACCGCATTGTATTATTTTGAATAAGTAACGGACACCATTAATCTTCTTATCGTGCTAGGTACACACTTTACTTAATTTATTCATCTTCAATTATCACCAACCATTACAAAATTGGTAATTTAGTGCCTATTGACAAATCAACTCCACGTGGTCATCAATAAAATGATCGAAAACGCTCCATCATCCTTGGCTGCAGTCATTATTCAGCCGCACGGTCGTCAAACAACTGTCTGTCTAACTAGCCGACACAAATGTATTGCCCAATCGTGTTTGTCAACACAGTAATGGGGCTATTTGAGAATTATGAGATGCAGTACATTAGGCTGCGTTTACGTATGGAACTGAAAAATTGATGCAAGATCCGATTTGCAGGCATTTGTCGGCGCTTATATGCACTGATGGCTTACCAGTGAATGTACGTTTATATATGATGTCTATATCAATACGTCGAAACTCTACAATTCTACATAATGCCTAAGGATAACATTGCCTGTTAATAGTAATCATTTGAAATCGGCTGAAACTAATCGCCACACATTGTTATTTACCATCATTTATTCACTTAAGAAAGAAAGAACAATGGCCGATGCAGAATAGATTTAATAAGTACGGACTACGGACAACAGCACGTTTAGGTTAACACTGCGGTATCTTATGCCATTGTAATAAAGGCTATTTTGCAACATAAATGAGTAACTTGATGTGCTGGCGACTGTACTTATCGTCATATCTACGGTACAGATAAACTCTATCGTGTTCTCATCAACAATTTTCAGGTCAAATAAAAATAATAAAAAACGTATATTAGAGAATAAAAATAAATTTACCACCGAAACTGAAGTAAAGATTCTGAATAAATAAATCAGAAAGACATCAGACTTTCTTGAGATAAGCAAAGTTGCACTGGGATGTTTTTAAAATGAGCAGGAAAATAATATATCCTTTGGACCAGATTTTCTTTGCAGACTTTAAAAAGTTATGATGAACCGCTTCGAGCTTTGGTGGTGTAAAATTATATTTTTTTAAACTACAGTTTGGCGATTCATTCAAACTGTCTCTGGAAGTGTGAATTTCGCATAGAGAAAAATAAAAGTACCCAATTTCGATTGAAAAATATGAATGTAGCAAACTGTGTACGAAAATAAACGTAGAAATGTTATGATTATTGCGCATCTGCGTAAGGTCTTGTTAAAGATGACTCTGGTTTTGGCTCAGAAATATTTTAATCAGAGGTATGAGCCATAATATTCACACACAAATAAATAATTGAACTACAACAAATTGAAATGTTAAACTCACCCTAAGCAAGTAGCTACGAGTGATCTGTGCAGTACCAACACCAACGCTATTTTTTTCAATTTTCAAATTAGGAATTGTTCAAATGGAAGAAAGGTCGAATTCCACAATTTCAACGGTTTTATCACAAGTGCAGTTCGCGTGCATTTTGATTTTGAGCTTTGATGTTTCTTGTAAACAATTCTATGGATGGCTCGAGGCTATTGATTAATGATATTATAAATATTTATAATTTGTTTTTTTTGGTTGACATATTTTATCACACTATCTTTGATTTCGGATATACTTCGTTATACAAAAAAAATGTTTTTCGTTATGAATATTATGTATTCTATCCGATCTGAATTGGATTAATTTTACATTCTGTCCCAAAAATTAGGTTAAATATTTTTGAAAAGAGTTGATTTACTATACCCCATCCAATTATTGGCCATTAAAATCGTTTAATTCAATAACATTTTTAAAAAACGGATATAATCCCTTTATAAATTTTTCATTGCAATCGATATTGTTTTAAATGTGAAAACCAATTACACCAGCCTAAAAACATCAGCTATTCGTGAGTGACACAAGCGTGTGATGAATGCTCGATGGCGTTTGATTGAACGTGTTATTATGTAACATAAGTGATAGCGATTGAGTCGCGTTTAGTGTAGTGGTTAGCGCTCCTAACTACTATGCGGTCGCGATTTCGAATCCCGCAAAGGGCAAATGTTTATTTCATGAGCACGAACATTTGTAAGTGATTCATGGATGCTTATAGCCTATTCGATGCAAACAATTAAAAAATCAAGTCCTTCCACTTTATAATATTAATATAGATTTATTAGAGACGCCTTCGTCATAATCCAGAAAAAAAACCTTACTTCGAAATCAAGACAATTGGTGTGTTGTCTAATTGCTAAATAAAATAAAATAAAATAATATTATTGCAAAAGCGATCAAGTTACGTATTCGGTCAGTCGTCTGCATAGACTTGTTGTGCAATTTTACAAACGAATATCACAAAGGGCAATTTCAGCTGCTCCGAAATAGACGTCGCAGCGGCCAATTTCTGTTTTGGAAACGGCAAAGCGATTAGCCGTTCGCTTTACAATATTTTTTGAATAATTGACCTTTGAATATTACACTTTTTGTAAAAGTAGAAGCGGGTGTGAAAATCGATGTTTGAAAACGGTCTGCAAAAATAGGCGTAAAACAAAATTGATCATTTAAATTTTAGTTTAAGAAAGCTTTGAATCAGAACAAAAGTGCTTCGAGCTCTGAATTAAATATAACACTTTAGGCAGCATTGTCACTTATTGTGTGATCGTGGCCAAATGTCTGACAATCTACGCATTGTAGATCGTCAGACATTAGTAGTTTTCAGGTAAACATCGGAACGCATTAGTCTAAGACTCCTAAGGGAAACTCAATCATAATGTTGCACCTTCTATAAATTTACCTCCCTTCAATAAAATCATCATAATGTAAAGCTTTTTCCAGAAAGTTCTTGCGAAAGTAATGTAACTAAAATTCCACCTAAAGGTTTCAGCTCTGTCATTTTATTCCTGTTGCAATCTAAAGAACCGTGGATGCGACTAAAAAATCCGAGTTGAAAATCTTCTAGCAAGATTCTACCCGCACGAACGCCGAGAAATGTTTGCTATGCACATACATTGAAAGAATAACAAGCGTTCAGCGCTCCGTGTAGGTAGTGATTGACGTCGGTGAAAAGTTATTTTTAAAGGATCAGTTTTTAGTTGTACAATTATCTATAGAAAGACCACAAGACTCCTTTCAAAGGGTTCATTAAAATCAATTTTGTGTCGATTTGACAAAATATACAACTAAACAACACCACTGTTAGTTGAGTTAACCATTGATCAAGAAGCCAGCCCTAACTAAACCAATTAAATATTAAATTAACTTAAATTCTACTATTCAAAAATAAAATATTTATTTAATGCATGAGTTCTTAACTTTTTCTGTTATCCTGCGAATTAAAACTTATCGCTAAACCTATCTCATTACTGGAGCCTTATTCGGCGACTTAGAAATAAAAGTTGTACTGCGAAACAAGACTATACACTGTGTGAACCATGTCCATCAATAAGCTTTATCCTTCAGCTGTGGCAGAAGTCAAAACTTCTTTAACTAGAAACTTAGGTGTGGCTAGCTCCCGTCTATGTGCCTGTCCCATCAATTTTGATGAAGAACATTGATGGAACTGCATTACAAAAGTGTGCAAAGAGGTCGGAGCGCGTTTCGTCATGAAATGGACAACGGCGACCTTTGATTGAACTGCCAATGTTGACGAAGTGTATCGGTGTGGCCGTTATGGATTCTCTCTATATAAATAACAGATTTTTTATTGTATTTAATATATTATGATTCGCTCTTGTCTCCAGACTAGACCAGACGTGGATGGACAGGGACGGCAATGGTGCAAGACAACCCAGAAGCCTATGTTCAATCGAATTTTTAGGGTAATTATGATGACCGAGGTGCCACCCCAGTTACTCAAAATTAAACCTTTATATTCAGTTTTACACTCGATTTACGTTTTTCAATGAGAGCTTCAATTGCAATATGCTATCTACAATACATACTATAAAAAAACCCAGATATGTAATAGTTTTCTGAACCTTTCCGAAAAACCAATAGTACGGCCCGCAAAGTGCAACTGTGCATTTTCGCGAATAAAATTTCCGAAGCGAATTTCACGCTGACTAATTTGCCATTCACTTTAACACATTGATGTGTAACGAAATAGCCGTATTGTATTGGACAAGATTGAGCTTTGAATCCTGAATTGAGGAAAATAAAATCTTTTTGCTATTACGAAACTAATGTAAATGTATACGTCACTTGTAAGATTTCATTTGCTTGTACCCGTTTAGAGGAATCATACGTGCTCGTATAACCTACCTAGTAGATAAATCAGCAGTAACTTTAAATACCTCACAACAATAATTAACAATATTTAAATTAATATCGTTCCATCTATTGAAGAAGCTTTATATAACATTGTAAGCAATAATGTCTAGTAAACGCTCGCTCGGAGTGAAGTCAAGATACTGGATGTTCCAAGTCTAGCACACAGACTAAACATGATGCCAATTAATATTGAAGATGTTGATGGAAAACAAACCATAGTTTAGCAAGATACACGTTCTACATGTTTGGAATAACAAACACTTGGCGTATGGTATATTATTGATTCTGGAATGTGTGAAAGAAAATCGTGTTTGAAATCGTTATTCCGCTTATATCGCTCAGCTCATTCCGCTCAACTCAAAGCGTACATTGTGATAAATGCTACTCGCTCTTTGATTGATCTAACTACGTTACCATTGTGGGACTCAATTTAAAAAAAGAGTCTCACTCCGATCTTTTGTACTCAATTTTGGTTTAAAGTGAAAACAGTAATTTCAGTCTCGTAGAAATCTAAACAAGCGTAGATGCAATCTGAAAATAGCGAGGTACAAAAAGAAAACGTAGTTGGATTAGATTCTGTGTAATAACTTGTTGTAATAAGTAGCTCGGAGCTGAGTTTAAAAAGCAACAGCGTTGGAGTAAAGTTAAGACATTATTGGACTATCTAAGAAAATAAAGGAGTTCTTATTAGATGTTTTAGCAGATTTTTTTCTGAACAAAGTAATGAAAGTTAATATGACCATTTCTACTCGCAAAGCTAGGTTTCAATACTCAATACTGTATTGCTCCATAATGTACATAAGGTGTTACAATTTAGGCAATGTGCAGACGATCATTATGGACCCTTTTGGGCGCTGCAAAATAAGTACATAGATAATACAGAGAGAGGAAGCTTTTCTGTAAAAAAATACAAGACAAAAAAATAAAATTACAGTGTAGTTTCTTCATTATGTTTTATTATCTAAATATTCCTGAACATCATTATAGCACTTGAAAATCAGTAATTGTTTTAATTTTTTTATAAAACAATTTTGTTGGCATTGATGTTGGAATCTACCACGGTGGACGGTAATTGTCAAGACTGACCTTTTATTTACAAGAAAAAAGCAGAACTGTCTGGAAGTAGAAATAAAAAAAAACGAATAGACAACCTCCTCCTTTGTGAAGTCGGTTAAAACAAGGTGCAAACTGAACTTTCAGGTTTGTGCAAAAGTTCAGGGGGGATGCCCCCACATTGTAAGTACGATGCATAAAACTTTGACTTACTAATTAGTTAATGTTATGTTATGTTTATCACCAGTACCTAAACGCAAATTAAAGAGCAGCTGTGTTATCATAAAGTTTTAACTATGTATTAAAAAACTTGATGGCCGTAACAAAATTTTTAACGCGCAGGTGCTTATAAATTGTGTTTTCGTTGGGCCCTTGGAATATCGACGTTTTTGTTGTTCCAACAAAATATAATTTGAGGCAAACTCTGTGGAGCTAAATCTAAGATAAAGCACGGCTGTAATCTCTGGGAGATTCAACATTTTCAATATAAAATATATTTTCTAAGAGGCTTAGATGCGAGAGCCTGATTATAATCAATCAAAACAAATTCACAAAAGTAATTTTAAAGCGTTGTTTATGAAGGTTCTACTTTTCGTAATTATATAATAAGAACTAGCTTTTGCCCGCGACTTCGTTCGCGTGGACTTCAGGTTCGTCCCGTCTAGTAGCGCAAAAAATGTGTTTTTTTACGACCTCACATTAGAAACCTCAAAAATTGTAGCCTATATGTTATTCTGATGTATAAGCTATATTGTGGTAAAGTTTCATTTAAATCCATTCAGTAGTTTTTACGTGAAAGAGTAACAAACATCCATACATCCATACATCCATACATCCATACTTACAAACTTTCGCCTTTATAATAGTAGTAGGATATGTACACTGTTGTATTATGAAACTTGTATGTAGGTATGTAAGTTTGTTCAACAAGCATTTTAAATGTTAACATCGGCTGCTCTTTAAGTCAAAATATTTTTGTAATTGATATTGGTTCTGAATAAATGATTTTTCTTTCTTTCAAATACTATGATATTTTAGTGTCAGTTAATTTAGCTGAGAGTTTCACAAAATAAATAAGTAAAAAACCTACGCTTTAACTTGTCTTATGAAACCTTGAAACGAACAATAGGAACACAAAATATATGTATTACTATTGGGTAACCTACATATACATTAAATATCTTATACCAATAGAGGTAAAATAAAATAGCTAGAGCAAACTTCGCTCGCCTTTGTTAAAGTTTGTAGCATTCTTACGACTAGTGTCTAGGGGCAAGGAGCACAGCTTAGACAAAATCTAAAGAAGTGCATTTGTCAACATAGTTACATAGGGATGTTACAACACCAACGCATTAGCATACGCATACGCATACAGCATGCGAATTTGGAAATGATATGTCTCGCTCTAACATGTATGTAGATGTGATAGTTGCATCCTTGTCGGTATCGTTCACCCTCATCGCTGCCGCGTGCGAATGCGTTAGCGCACTAACAGCGTCACTAAAAAAATTATTACGGGTCAGAATAACCACTCAAAAAACATTGGTATGCAATAGTAAGATTCATCCATTGCTTCTTTGCTTAGAAGCAGAGGTAGAGGTTTAACGAGACGTTTAAAATGTCTTTAGTTTTAATAAGAAGTAGTTCTTTCGTGTAAATACCTCCTATGTGTTATTTGTATCTTTTGTCACAGAATAATGAATAGTTATTACTTGTTGGAAACTGCTATGATATCAAAAAACCGGCCAAGTGCGAGTCGGACTCGCGCACCGAGGGTTCCGTACAAACCTGCAAGAAAAAATATATATTTTGTAATGTAACTAAAAATTTAAGGTTTTCGGAATTTTTCCTTTATGTGTGCTATAAAACGTTGCTTCATGCCAAATTTCAAGATTCTAGGTCGACTGGAAGTACCCTTTAGGTTTTGATTCCCTTGCGAGTACTTGCGAGTTTCAAAATATGCAGCTTAAATTGCTGTTTCTTTTGATTGCGTTGACATAGATGTTTGATTTTGTTACAGCTTAAAGGTATTATAGACCTGAGTATTTGGTATGAATTTCAATTTAATACCTCTACGCGTTTATGAGGAAATGGGTAGTAAGTTTAAAATTATTAAAAAAATATATATTATGTGATGTAACTAAAAATTTATGGTTTTCGTAATTTTTCCTTTATCTATGCTATAAGACGTTGCTTCGTACCAAATTTCAAGATTCTGAGTTCACAGGAAGCACCCTGTAGGTTTTGATTCCCTTGCAAGTGTCGAAAATTTGCGGCATAAACGGCTGTATCTTTTGATTGCGTTGGCTTAGAAGTTTGATTTTTTCACAGCTTCAAGGGACAGTAAACCTGAGTAATTGATATAAATTTCAGCTTCATACCTCCACGCGTTCCTGAGAAAAAGGGTCTTGACAGACGGACGGACAGACGGACAACAAAGTGATCCTATAAGGGTTCCGTTTTTTCCTTTTGAGGTACGGAACCCTAAAAGTGGTAATCATTATTGGACACCAATCACATATCTGTTCTGATCTCGAAGTGAGTCCTAGGTAATGCACGTGTAATGGAAATCATTAACAACGGTGGTACCACAGCACCCAGACCAGAAACAATATAAGAATCACGATCTCGACATACCCAACAGGGAATTCAACCCGGGACCTCTTAATTAATACCTGAAAAGATACCTACTCTAGCTTTAGTACTGACCTGTATCTGTACTGTTTTGAAACTGACCTCAAAAGCTTAACGTCTTCATAACGAATTTATATAAAATTTTATGTACATTAAAATTTTCTCCTTCAAACGTTACATAACCGGGAATATAGCACAACACTAGCCAGGAGTGCCAGGAATGGCTTATCTGCAGAACGCAGAGGGCATATTACACCGGATCGAACCAAACCAAACCGCTTCAAACCGGATTTTTGTGGTTTAAAACAAAATTTTACAAAATACTGCTCTCTAGTATTAATACTTATTGAAAGCTTTCCATAACGCTCTTAATTTCCAACAGTGCATAAAATTAATTTAATTAATTATAATGAAGCATTGTTATTAAATAACCGTTAACACATTTAGTAAATTAGGACGCGAAGCTTTGTTAAAATAATATGTATTTTAATGAAATTACTCGCATAACGCCCATGTTCAATAGCACTTTGATATTTATTATTTATTTTATTAATGACGCAATGAAACAAATTTCGAGTACATAAATATATTTAAAAGCCTGTAATACGTCATTAAAAAATTAGCGCGTTAGCGCTACACCTACACATGTGTTCTCGACTAAAGGACGACTAAAATTCCTCCCTCTTGATAACCCCTTATCAACCCTTGACCCGTAGCTCGATATTTCTTCACGCAAAATTCTAGCACATTCCTCTCTGGCGTCGGAATGTGGCTTCACGGCACATAAAGCCTTTATGGTGACAAGCCCATACACCATTGTATGGGACGCCGCGCGACAGACATATGCCCGCTTTGTTTGGTCAGACCCTCCGAGGACTTGCTATTTTGGTAGTGTGAATAGTCGGCGAATTTGCCTGAAATAAGAAAGCCTATTACTTTTTTTTTCATTAAATTTTAAGGAAATATGCGCAATCATACTATCGCAAGAGATTATAAAAAATCAGTCTACATATAACATAGGTCACCATTTCCACAAATACTCGTCAGTACCTATGTATATCTTCACTATGTATCATCACATGATCAATTTAACTTCGTCAAAAGAAACAAATGATATTATCTTGAACTTTAGAATAGTTAGATACGGGATTGCTACCATGTACCTTATTATTTATGAGCTTCCGATATTTCGGCGCTGTTGCAAGCGCCATGATCACGGAGTAAATGTCAATATATCTTGAACTTTTATAATTACTCGAATTTATTAATATTAGCTTGCATTAAATTGATGAGACTCGAGCTTTAATTATCTTATCAATGATTAAACTAAAATAATAACCTTTTTCTAAGTGTAAATACTTTTCTGAAAACTGGCCAAAATTTGTTCAGCCAAACGCGAAATAATCGGGTACAAACACTTATTTTTTTTGAAGTCGGTTAAAAATATTTGTTCTCTTGTTTTTCCCAATCCACTAATGAAACAACCGCTTGCGTAACAGGTTGAATCGTTTTGAGTTTCACAAACGGAGTAATCTGAAAACTCGTCTGTAATTAAATGAAGAAGTTGTGTGAACTCAAGACGTGAACTGCACTACGTACATCGTCTCACTTTGTCATTACTCTGAGTTAAACGCCACTAATTAGCGCTTACCTTAACTCGAGAGCGGGATATTAATTCGGTAACTTTTTAAGTGGGGACTATTTCTGCAAGAACTAAGATGGGGAAAGAGCTCCCACCGTGTTTTTATCAGATGTTTTTAAATTTATGTTCAAATTTTCAGATTTGTGAATTAGAATTACAATAGGTACGTAACAGTTGCATTGCTAATGGTAGGTGGTACCTACTTTAAAATTAGCTTAGTTTTCTGGTAACTAAATATTTAAAAGTATTTCGTTGGGTCAAAGGGTGGCCTAATAAGCCATCACAATTTTAACACAAATCAAATGCAGTGCGGGAATTCAAAGGAAACGAGTCTATCAAGAAATAATGCAATTTTCATTTCCAACGATCCCATTTTCAAAAGTCATTGCACTTCATCACTGGGAACGCTGCTTTTAAAATAACGTAAAGTCACATGGTTACTGTTTCCGAATAATTATTCTTCGTAATGTCCGCATTATGGCACAGTATACGTAAACATCAGAAGTCTAATTACAAGCTATATTTCAGTTCACCTTTTCTATTTCTGGATTAATATTCACCGTCGCAAATGCCGTTCGTAGGCGGTTGAACATGACACGTGTAATCTCAACCGTAGAATCACGTTCGCATCAGGATATTGCGATTGTATTTTTATCGTACTCACAGATCTATTGAATTGACTGCTTGCAAGACCTTAATTCATACAAGCATTTATGTTTATATGTATTTAAATATTTATGGGAGACGCCTCCGTCTTTATCGTTGTCTGGTAATTGTAGCACAAGGAAGAAAATTCCTTATTTCGAAACCAAGACTATTGGCACAGAATATATAATAGTACTACATACAGAACGGACACTCACCTCCTCTCCCTAGTCTGGCTTACTTCACTATCGCGCCGGAATCAGGGATTTCATTAGGTGACCGCCTAGCGGGCATGGCACGCGCATGTTTGCGACGTTAGCGGAAGTACAAAGTTTTGTTTACGAGAGATGTCTAGGTACTGTGCAGTGTACGGGTGTCTTTCTTTCTCGAGAAATGACTCCGATAGGAGCTTTTTTCTTTTCCCAAAAGATGAGAGATGGGAAGTAACTTCATACAAAATATGCAACTATAACCTATTAAAAACGTTAGGTAAAGGTAACATTCTACATAATTATGTGTAGTTAGGAAATTATAATTGTATTATTTATGTGATCAGTGAAATCAGGTGTTGCTAAGGTAGATACTATCTTTTTATTTCTCCACGATACCACGTGAATATGACATTACGAAAATTAGTACTCGTTACGTTGTTTACTAAATTAAAGTAAATTATTTACTAAATTAAAATAAATTATTTACGTTGTTTAGATATCTGTTTATTTAAGTGAAAATAGCTATGACCGGTGCGGTGTAACAGACTTTGTCAACCCTTATAGCACGCACACAAACGCAGCGTCTGTGCAACACGCCGTCTGTCAATGTATGGCCAAAATGAAAAGTTTCTTCCGAGTGTCCGGGCTGTGCTATTGGTGTGTATTCTGGCGCATATTTATTTTTTATTTGCTCGTACCTTCACAAAACTGTTACTTGGTCATCTTATCAATTTAACATAGACCTCCGAGCAATGTGGCCTGCGTAAGCGGTACTCTACATGCGGTTCCAGGGAGTCGTGCGGCTATCATGCTGTTTAATAACACTTTAAGTCGATTTTTGAGGCTCTATTACACAGCCAGGATTAGATTAACTCTGGTTAAAATGTTAGTTTTGTAGCTATTTGTTTCTGTTAACAAAAAAGAATAACTCTTGGACTGCGCCAGCCCCAGAGGGCGTAAATACTTTTTTTTTGTTTTGTCTCGCTCTAAATAGTGCCATCTAGTAAGGATATAACACAGATTCTACTGCATCCCTTTCCACAACGTTGACGCCGGCATTACAGACAGAAAACAGAATGAAGGAAGATAAATGGAGGCCGTCGAGTCGGGCGGGCCGCATCGATTAATATCATCTCATGATTAAGATTAACAGAGGGCCGCTCGCGCTGTCATGCTAATTGTGACTTATTATTTTTATTAATTGCACACGATAGAATGCCCGTTCGAAAATAGCAACCTCACGTCTCCGTTGAAGGAGACGGACGTTTCTCCGTACGCACAAAACAGCGTGTTGCATAGAAAGTGCGCTCCCTTCAATCAAGCTTCTGGAATTTTTCTTTTGAAAGTCACGCTTCACTCATACTTAGATGTTGTATACAACTTGTAGTAGTATGTAGTATGTATAATAACGTCTCTTAATATTAAAAAATATAGAACAAATATATATTTTTTATCTAGATTTAAGTTATATGCGTTTTCCTAGTCTTATTGGTGGTATTTCATCAAAATAATAAAAACATTCACGAAAGTTAGATTTGTCTCATGCGCAGCAGTGCGAACACTGCGACTTTTAGCAGCGATGCAAACGCGATGCAGTCGCGGTGCTGCATCGAAGCAGTCGCAAAATGACAATCTTTACACGTTAGTATTAAAAAGTCATAAAAAGTCATAAAAGTCGTTTATTTTTGCATATAGACCCACTGGGGGCACTTATACACGTCCCAGTATAGACCCTACCACAGCTTCGGGACAATTGTGGGCTAGTGCTGAGAAGAAGCTGCGCAAGAAACTCAGTCACTATTGTCAATGCCTCTTTTCAAAAGTTTTACAATGTTTGTGGTGATCATGCAAGTCCATACATTATTATCTTTTAAATAATCATCTACTTTATAATACCCTTTCGTCATTAGGGTTTCTTTAATAACAATTTTAAATTTAGTAATCGGTAAGTCAACAATGTATTCTGGTAGTTTATTGAAAAATTTTATACATTTCCCCATGAAAGAATTACCAACCTTTCGAAGCCTGAATTGTGGAATAGCAAGCTTATACTTATTCCTAGTATTATATTTGTGTATATCACTTTTTTTCGTAAATGAATCTAAATTTTTGCGTACATACATTAAATTTTCATAAATATACTGAGAGGCTACAGTTAATATTCTAATTTCTCGAAACACCTCTTTTAAGGAATCTTGAGGTTTTAGACTATAAATAGCACGCACTGCCCTTTTTTGTAATACAAAAATTGATTCTATATCAGCAGCTGAGCCCCACAATAAAATTCCGTAGGACATCAAGCTATGGAAATAACTAAAATAAACTAACCTAGCTGTTTCTACATCAGTCAAACGCCTAATTTTCCTTACAGCAAAAGCAGCCGAGCTTAGTTTCCTTGACAAGGTCTGTATATGAGGACCCCATTGTAGTTTGGAGTCTAAAGTGATACCCAAGAATGTTGTGGAGTCAATGGTATCAAGGGATTTGTCTTTGATCTTAACCTGAGTTGGTGCCTGTCGGACATTAGGCATCGTAAACTTAACGCATTTTGTTTTACTTCCATTAAGAAGTAGGTTATTAACAGTAAACCAATGTAGTACTTGTGAAAGAGTATTGTTTACATCGTCAAAATTACCAAAATTACTATTTATTATTGATGCAGTCGCGATGCAGAAGCTGGAAATTGACAAATTATATACTGCATATTGGTGACTGCATCGATACTAACGCGCGTTACCATCGATGCAGACGCGCTTCTGCATCGATGCCAATTTGAATCTAAGTTGTCTTGTTATAAACCATTACCAACTAAATAACGCGTCTACTCCCTTTTTTCAAAATAAAATCTTGTGTCAAAAATATATTAACCAGAAATTTAACCACTTAATGAAGCTGAATTTTAAATAAATTCCCAGCAAAAAATGCAATGAAACTTTTGTTATTCCACCAACTGTCTCTGGACCTGACGTAAGCAAAATGGATACAGTAAACTCTTTAAACTAACAAATGAAAAAATAACAAAATGAGTTCTGCAAATGAATTATATTTATTTTGCTTAAATTTGTACAGTAAACTTAACTAGTACAAAACGATTGGATCCCTGTTATCTCTTTTAATCTGTTATAATAATCATGTAGCGATTTTTTTCTTCAGTAATAGTTGATTTAAAGTATGTACACACAAGTACATAGCTGAAGAGATACTAAAATTATATGGCAAGATCAACACTCAAATTATGTACCAATTTAAGTAAGCTTTCAAGCTTGTAAAACTGTAAATCATATATAACAATAACTAAAACTTAGGTACTTTGATTGAAGTGCTAAAAATAGGCCTGCTAGCATCTTCTTTCACTGTGCTCGTAATATGAAAATGAGTTTGAGCGCCTACGGGCAACCGCGCCAACTTTGATGAGGTTCTTGATTTAGATTCATAGCTTTCGTGATGGCATCTGGATTGCTTACTTATGCTTTGATGTTAGTTTTTGGTGTCCCTCGTATGGACAAAGCCTTTGAATTTTTATTTGCGAAATTCACTTGTGCACACAAAGTGTCATGAATAATTCGAGTGGGGAGTTTTTACATATTTTATAGAGAGTGAAAGCTAGCAAACAAAAGCTCCGTTTTAATGTTCGATCGTAAACTAAACTATAGACTTGGTGGCACCATCTAACTTAGTCTTTAGCGGCAAATGACTTACAAACTCCATACGAAAACAACTTGGATTTCAGTTAAACTATATATGCAATCGAACCAGAGAGCCTGGTACGAAAAACCCAATTCATAAATACGATCATCGTTTTGCGGATCCGAAGCATTTTTTGTATGCAATCCTTACTACGAAATGACGAATAATCATAATTCGACGGACTTCGATTTTTATAGAAAGCCTCCTAAATGTACACTTCAGCTAGACATTCTAAAACACAGCTATGTATCTATCATTTAAGACCGTATCAATAAACTATTAATAAGAATCAATTACACTTCTATACGAAACTTTTTAACCCCCACCCTGAACATTAATTAACCTACAGGTAATTCCTGTTAATAATGTGTTTGAAGTTTTCCCGAGTTGGTAATTTAACTTATCACGCAGGTAAACTTGGCACGTGGGTAAAGCTACGTTATTTTCAAAGTTGGTGACGATAAGTTCGATACCGCGGGCTAATGAGGAATATCGGAAACGGGACCAATCTCGAAAACACTGAATATGCTAATAGCTTTAAAATTGACTTTGCCGTTGTACGGAGAGTTTGTTTGCTTAGACAGCGGTTTTGCCCCGAGATAACTTGTAGTTAATGCAGTTTTTGCTTGTTCAATAGATGTTAAAAGGACGGCGCTTTAATGCTTATTTTGCGGGGTCAAGTAGGAAGTTTTGAGTTTAATGCGTAATTTGATAAGGAGAAATTCATATTAATATTTTCCTTGGTTACAAAGAACGTCGTCCATTGAACGCATTGCACTATTATAACTAGCGTATGGCTCTAACACCACGAACAATCTCCAGCCCCATGATTTGACGTCTCTCATCTATGCATACAAATGGTTTCATATTCGAAATTCAAATTAAATATTTGTTCTGTGATTATGATCAAACTCAATGTTCGGTCACACTTTCCCCAGTTTTACAATCTTTAATCTCATAAAAACACCATCCATCTTCTTTACTTTGGCTTAGGTTTATAATACGAGTAAAATAGGCTGAAAAGTACCTGCAGGTGGATACATAGTATTCGTAGATGAACTATTATTTAACTAGACAGAAGACTAAACTCAAGACGTAGTTTAAACAGTTTAGCTAAGTATATAAAAGGTTTGTCAGTACTTAGGATTCCAAAACAAAAGTATAGTTGAGTGTTGTCGTTTGCTCTTCAAAATTAAATATATTCCCTAGACCCTTTAGTCTTTGCTTGTTTAATGGCCCAGGTTAGCACTTAGCACATAAATGGTTTTGTGCCAGCGATTTCTATACCAAATCCCAGATCGAGTATTTAATTAGATTTTCATATACATCTAAGGATTAAGTTCAAAGAATCGAAATTTGAAACTAAAACACCTAGGGAGACATGTCTGGAATTTCAACATGTGTGTCTAGGGGATTTAATGATTTGTGTTGAAAATAAAATTCTACTAAATTCTTATTTTATTTTACCGAGTTATTTTGGTTTATGTAGTTCCAAAGTTTATTCATGGCTATTATATTTTAGCTGTAGTACATGTAACTCAGGGTCAATAACACTAGCTTAAAGCTACTACTGCTATTTAGCTTCGAAAAACAACCCAGAACCAAACAAAATGAGGCATTTCGAATTAACTTTATTACGCTTATGTTCAACGAAATCCTTGCTTCTAGTCTTGCGTGCAAATTGCTTACATTTGGATATTATAATACCTAAGATATTTTGTGTATTTAAAATTTGTTGCAAGTGCAAAATATCGGAGATAAGTACTTACCTATCGTTAAATAGTTACACAAGTATAATTTTGAAACCACCCACAATAGTCTAAAAGCAAATGCTACCCAATTGAAAGATACCCACAATTTCAAACCCTGTAAAGCGAACGTGGTTGATTTGTGTCCCTATCTCGGATTGAGGGAGATCTATCCGACCTATTTGTCGTCGGGACGCCGGCGACCCCACCAGGATTGGACTCCGCCGCGATTTTCAATTACAAGTGAAAATCGCACCATCTTTCAACTGGTGATAAGATTGAACTTCTAAAGTTGATGTTTAGGTGTAAGGTTTTTGTTGACATCATTAAGCCATCCCCCGTAAATGTTCCTATAGTTGACTTGTAGGCAACCAACGTAGCTTTGGAAGCAACTAACACTGTTCCATGTCTGCATAGCCCAAGATATGACAATAGAAAACTCTGCATGGTAAATATATCATTTGTGCAGTACAATTAAAATAATTAAATCAATTATAAATAGAAAATTGCAGCATCGTCTACATATTTACGCGAATATAAGAATGAAACAAGACGTTTCATTACGTCACTATTTCGTCGTCGTCGACGTCTTTTGATAGCTAATTTTATTCTGCCATGTTTGAACCGTACTGCAAAAATTGCTAGTACTAGAAACAAGGATTTTTTGCTTAAGGCTGTGATTATTAAGTAAATATTAAAAGAGGAAATATCATAATTGTGACCGCATATGCTATATTTATAGTTACCACACGTTCATAATGTAGGACCAAAAGTTGAGTGGATGTAAGCGGTAAGTGGTGTAGGTGGGCGGAAATTTTATTTCTATATGAAATGTAATGAAATCACTTTAAAATTATTCATAACCACTAAAGTTCTTAAAGATGAAATAAAAAACCAAAAATTGCGCACGGGCGGGATTCGACAGCACGGTGAGTGTTTAAAAACATTCTAAATCATTATTTCAATAATATTAAGTTATTTTAACAAATAATTTTATAAACAATAAAGTGGTTTAATAATGTTGAAACTTTGTACGCGTCAGTGATTTGGACAAAAGCAAAAGAAAAACACTCATTTTCAGAACGCTATCTGAGCATTCCTTAATCGAAATCGCAGTGAACTCTTCGTCTCAAAAATGGATTCTGAAAGTCAAACACGAACTTTTCTTTACCCGTAAGTCATTTAGATAATGATTATTACCCATTCCTTGCAACCGTCTTATCGGCAGTTTTTTATTTCTCTAGAACGACCACTGAGGGAGGTACAGGTCTACCCAAAGTAAATCTTTATTGTCGTCCTTAATCTTTCGCTCTTAAAGTTCAGTTTGGAAGCTTTAGAGGTTATCTGTACAAGGCTTATCGTGCCTTCTGATTTATAATTTTATACCGAACGTTTAGTGACGCCCTAACAACCCTTTAGGGCCTACTTTTAGGTACCTACGTCTTCGGAAAGGCATTACGGGGGGATAGATGGACAACAAATGGCTATTTAGAAACATTACCGTCTTATTTTATAGATATCGGTTACGTTTTCGATAGTGTTGTAAGAGGAGTGTTCCTATTTTGGCTCGATACTTACGTGAATCGGGTAAATTGGGTTTCAGTAACGGGACATAGGGTTATTTAGTTTTTAACATCAAATCGTCTACGATTTGGGTAACTTAATGACAAGGAATCACGCTTAAACGCCAGTGTAAAGATACACATTAATAATAATAATAAAAATACTTTATTGCAAACCAAAACATAATTATTCAGCATAGCATATTAAATATTCGCTAATAGTACAATTGTACACATTGTTTCTAAAATGTTAATTAATTTCTTATATTAATGTTTATTGCACGTATTATACATTTTTTTATATTCTTTCTAATTAAAGTATATACATGGGGGTGTGACTTCAGCACTGCCGCCAGTCTTACCCTATAACCATCGCACGTATGAAGTGTTTTTCCAATAACGCTGTACTATTACAAAAGGGATTTTTCATCTCTCCTGTTCGGAAAATATAACTTTCCTGTGTAGATAGCCGGGTGGAAAATAGCTTATCCATCCCTAGGGTGGAAAGTAATTTAGTTTTAATTGACATGGCATAGAGTCAAGGCCTGCAGTCAAAGCTTGGACCAAAGATAATTGAGTCACATCATGTTATTAAAATAACAAACATTTTTGCTTAGCTATAAATTGAAAATCATATTGTGTAGGTATTATGTATAATCGTTGATAAAAAAATATATAATTTCTAATTTTAATTCAATTAACAATTAAAATATTTGGCTGCCCGCCATAATGCCAAGATGTTTCTTTTTTAATTTTATATTGTCACTGTCATTTCAGGAAGGATTCGTCCAAAGCCGATAAAACTTTTATAAAAAAAAGAAATTATTTTTGGATTCTGTTATTATCTGTGGAAAAAAATCGATCGATATTCTTTACAAAAATTTTAATTATTTGATATTTTCTGCTTTTTTGTACTCTGTTTTCATGTATTCGTGCCGTTATTCTTTCTGATCGTGTTAGGTGTTGTTAGTACTGTAAATCAACTGTCATTTTTTGTTCAATACTTGAGTTTTCCTTTCTCGCTGAACTACATAATACCTCACCAAGACATCTACAACCACTTTTGTAAATTTAATGTTTTCCTCACAGTCGAAATGAAAAATAGTATGTTTAACTCGGGTGAAAGCACCCATTTCACTCTCGAATTATTGGCGCTCTCACTTCGTTCGAGCGCCAGAAACATCTCGAGTGAAATGGGTCGCTTTCTCCCCTTGTATAACAATCTACTATTTACTCAAACCTTGTTTAAAAAATATTCTATAAAGCTTTTTTGGTGCAGAGCGTTTCGGTTGGTGGCCAAACTGCAATATCCGGTTGTAGGTGGGGCACACATCTAACCTCTGTTGGTTTAGATCGGAAAATGAACAATATCGAAACGGTATTTATTACAGTGTTTTGGATTGTTATTTATTATAGATAGATATAGCTACATAGATAGCGAGAGCTATGGAACTGTGGTAATTGTTAGTTTTACGGTTTGTTTCCTATTAGCGTAATCTGTCCACTATTACATAGGGAAAGACGTTCCATATTTGAATTATCCGTTGGTTAGGGCTTATTTATCGATGATGAAACAGGCCTATATTAATGATATAACTTTTTATGCATGTCTTAGTTAGAATTTTTATAGTGAAATAAAATAGGGAGGAGAGTGTTTGTGCAACCGTTTCCTTGAACTTTAATTCCATCATATCATTCTACCCAAATCAAAGGCGAGGGAATATTGATGTTTATTTAGGATAATACCATGTTACATGGCAGGCATATAAAAATTATAGGATCTCCTATTAAATCACTATTAACATGACTGTTACGGACACCCAATCATTTGTATTAGTTTAAGGTTTTTTATGTAAATAAAGATTGTTTCTGTTAGGGCCATAGTGAGTAAGCATTGTATTAGCTTAGGGCTCGTTTTATTTGAATAGAAAACCGGTTAGTTATGAATTCCCACTTGCAAGATAGGTAGGGTAACAGTTAACTAGCTAGGTAGGAAATATTACGAATTAGGTAGGTGTTTTGGTACAGGGGCGAAGGAGACCCTGGTAGGCTGTCTCGCTCAGATAGAGTGAGACCGGTAAAGCCTGTCAGCTGTTCCTGTCCCCCATCTCGCACTTTCTGAGGGTAGGTAGGAAACCCATAGAGTGGATTGTTGCGGGTGGGAATTTTATGACGACTAATGTAGGTAGGTGACAAAAATGTTAGAAGGAGATAGGTACAACAACATCGGTTGTCTCCCTCCATATCTCGATGTAGGAGGGTGGCTGTAAAAAGCGTAGGAAAGAGTACGCAGATGTTTGTTTTGTGTCCGTCCTTGTTTGTTAATAAGTTACATTAGTCAATTGTGTATGTGTGAATTTTGGCAATAAATATAGGGCCGTGAGTGGGCTAAATTTGTACGCGCTCTCACGGTTACCGATCTCAGAAAGAAGAGTTTTATTTGGAATCTACAGTCTACTACATCGAGGGAACCGACCGTCGGAACATTGGCTCGGAGAGTAGTCAATAATGACCTTTAATCAGGTTCATAAGGCTCTATTTTAGGTAATGTTCGTTTTGTTCGTATAACTTATACATGAGAATCAAAAGTTTCGAACGAGAGAGATTTATAACTTTCTTATTTAAAAGGTATTAGCATAAACTAACAAAGTATAGGTTAAAACATTAAAACTATTAGTTCGTAGATGTTTAGTATGATACAAATTACTTCTACTATAATAAAGAAGGTGCTAACAAACACACACAAACTAAAGCGGCTTGAGATGCACTTCATTCTCGCGGCATATCGAAGAAACCAATAGCATGTTCCGTACCGATTGCACTAAGTTGAAAAAAATCCGGGCCAAGAAATATAAGAGCGGGGTATATTGAATTCTTATCGGGTATTATCATGGCGGGCGTCGGAACAACCCTGCCCCGGATATTGCGCGGGCACACGCGTGTAGCCAGCCTATTTGTGGTGTGACCATGTCACAAGGGAAAGTAGCTTGAAAGAACTTGTTTTAAGATTTTGGTAGAAAATGGGCTTAGGCAATATAATAATTTTATAAGTTAAAATGAACGGAATGTTAAAAATAGCTTAACCCTTCTGTATCGAGAGTTCTCAAGGCTGGATAGGTTAGGGTTAGTCGTTTATTTTTGATAAATAATTAAAAAACGAAAAACTTCTAACAAAGCTTATAAAAGCAGTTTCCTTTTTGAACTATGACAGTTGCAACATTAAAGTCATGTCATGACAATCGGCAAATATCTGTCAGCTTATTACTTCTTTTTCTCATATTTTTCTTCAAGTTCTTCTTTTATTTAAGAAACTTCTTAGATGCTATCCTAAGTTTGTAATCAATGTATGGTGTCAGTAGCGATGTATTTCCTCCAGGGGCATACAGCAAACCCGCGTGGGTATATTTTTCAGTTTACCAATAAATTATTTCAGATTATAGCAAGTACCTAGGTACGTGTAATTTTCTTTTGAAGGATGATGAATTCAGTGACCATGGTCCTAAATAATACGTATTTCATTATTTACATAATTATTATTGAAATGATTTTTTTAATGAATAATTTGTATTTAATCATTTAAACTTACTCTTTAAGCATTTGAACATACGCCGTAATCACGAAAAAATATTATGAGCTCAAAGATCTTTCATAAACATTTTCTCGTGTTTTCCCTCAATTTAACATGATACATTCTGCTCACGCTCGCTGCATTGATTGCATCTATGTACGTTTAATTAAGATTCTTAGGCGATATACAGCAATTATATGGAAAGCTGATATAATCCATAACGGCCATAACAAAGCGTATTTTATAGAACAGAAACCATTATAAATGGTAAAGGTTCTACATCCATAAAGATTACAAAGATATCCGAGTCATAACAAGATGAAAAATCATAATTTATTTGTTAGATTAAATTTTAATTAAAAATACCTTAATAATATAAATTGCACTTGTAAAAATAAACTGTGACTCTGTGACAGATACATTTTACAAGTGCAATTTATATTATTGAGTTTGTATAGTGACAAAACACTATAAAAACAAAAAAAACCGGTTAAGTGCGTGTCGGACCCGCGCACTGAGGGTTCCGTGCCACCCTTGACTGAATTCAGGGTCCACTTACTTTCACTTAACGAAAACATCACAATATATTGCGACGGCAAAAATAACTTTGTTTTTTAGTGTTTGTATGAAAGACAAAGTTATATTTGCGGTAGATAAAAATGTGCAATATCTCAAAAACTACTGGTTCGATCTCCTTCAAACCAATTTTCGTTGCAAGTTTTTGTTGAGATCTACATCATATATTTTTTTCAAAATTTTCACTTTCTTAGTTCAAAAGTTAGATGGGGGGGGACGCCCATTTTACCACTTTGGAAGCGTCTATTTCTCAAACCTTACACTTTTAGAAAAAATGGTTTTAGAAACCTCAACATCATTTTAAAAGCCCTATCCATAGACACCCCACACGCATAGGTTTGAGTAAAAAAAAATTTTTAGGTTTTAGTTTCATGTATGGGAGCCCCCCTCAAATATTATTTTTTCTTACTTTTTGTATCTGAATCGGAAAGCGGTAAACAAAATACACCTACCTACCAAGTTTCAGCTTTGTGATGCTTATAGTTTCAGAATAAAGTGGCTGTGACATACGGACGGACAGACAGACAGACAGACAGACAGACAGACAGACAGACAGACAGACAGACAGACAGACTTGACGAAACTATAAGGGTTCCGTTTTTTGCCATTCGGCTACGGAACCCTAACAACTTTAAAAAGACTACTTCTCAACAAATAAATTATCAGTCGATCATAAATCACACGTCATATTTTCCATCCACTAAATTGCTTCTGGTTTTTATTTTAGACACTCCTTAGTATTTATAAATAAAATTATAAGTATGATAGGATAAAGAGCATGAGCTCGGATAGCGAAAGAAACTGGGTTTGATTCCTTGTCTGACTCAGATGCGTATTACAGGTGCAAAGTTTATAAAGTTTCCATCACTATACAAACTTAATATTTTCATTACCAATTTTATTTTTGTTCGTGTTTTCTCTTTACAAAACACTAACAAAAACAAGAGAAAAATTTGAAATATGATTTTGTAAATAAGTAAATTGCTCGACTCCAAACCACATAACTTAATCTCAATATCATCGTACATGAACCTCAGACCCTGAGCATCCTTTATGCCACAAACAACCGTTCATTCAAGTGTCCAACTATCATGTTGCAGATAAAGTTGTAAAGTTGCTTGCACTTGCTTCACAGCTTGCAACAAGAAAGCTTACTGACAAAAGTTATTTGATTACATTGCGACGTCTAACAACAATTTATGCTGATGACTTTTCACCTAAAACTTGCTAAGCCAACCTGGGGCCCTATATTTTTTATTCTTTATTCAGCTTCGAACGAAAATCACTCGCCATCTTGAAGCGAGTGATTCAAAAATAGAGCTCCAGTCGACCTTTTTTCGGCTTTTATCTAAAGCTTATTTTGATAACAATTTCATTTCATTAGGACATCTAAAACAATAAACCTGTTTAGTCGAGTCTCAAACGTTTTTTGAGTGAGCAAACGAGTACTAATAAATATCCATTAGGCTCCGTCTATTCGTCGTTATGAAATTTTGGATGTAAAGTGAATTTTCAGCCAACGGCTCGGTGTGCACTTAACAAACACCTACATTATTAAAAGCTTGATAAACATTTTCTTAACTGCCGGTTACCTTTCAAATCTCTTGGCTAGAGAGCGCGCTCAACGTAGGATATGCCTTAATTTTTAATGCCGGCTTAACTGACTAACACCCACCCACGGTTGCTACCTTCGAGTAATTAAAGTTTAATAATCTTACTCAGGTAATATTTAACCGTTTTGTTCGCGAATTGGCCAATAAATACTCAATTTATGGGTGACATCGACGTGAGTTGTAGTTTTAGATATGTCCTAAGAATATATGGTTATATTTGTCATTAAGCTAAATTAAATATACGTCAGATCTAATAAGACAGAGAGTTTCATTTGTAGTCTCTCCCTTTAGTTTTTCTTTAAATTGTGTTAATTTATATTGTTCAGGCACGATGAATATACAAAAAAATACGAAACGAGCTAATCATAACGGCGCGACAGCTGCTGTATCTAAACCGCTTGAAATCGCCTACTCTAAAAACACTTGAAATCCATTTTAAACCAACTTGTCTAACACTGTCAGCGTATATACCGTATTACAGTAATGTCCATCTTCCACATAATGTTACGAGACTACCAAGGTCCATTTGAGTAGTAAAAGGACCTCAGCAGCGAATCTCGTGACATCGACACTAAATAGCTCTTTATTTGCGCTGGCAATCTGCCAGTGACCGCTCATTTGTAATTATGTTCTGCATGTTAAATGAGACTGGCTGGAAAAAAGAAAAAACACCTATTCCATTTTAGTGCTGGCCGAAAATAACGTGTTTAAAAAGGTATGTGATTTGTATTTTTTTGCTGAGCCAAGTCAATTTTTTTCATATTTTTTATAGGTAGACTAGACAATAACTATGTACCTAGCTAACTTTAGTTAAAAAAACCTGCCAAGTGCGAGTCGGACTCGCGAGGGAGGAGGACTGACACTGAGGGTTCCGTGCCAACTTTAACTGAATTAGGGATTCTTACTTCCACTTAGCCAAAATACCACAATATTTTGTTGACCGCAAATATAACTTTGTTTGAAAAACAGTGTTTGTATGAAAGTCAAAGTTATATTTGCGGTTGATAAAAATGTGCTATATCTCAAAAACTGCTAGTTCGATTTCGCTCAAACTAATTTTCGTTGAAATTTTATGTTGAAATCTACATTACATATTTTTTTCAAAATTTTCACTTTCTTAGTTCAAAAGTTAGATGGGGGGACGCCCATTTTACCACTTTGGAAGCGTCTATATCTCAAACGTTAGACTTTTAGAAAAAATGGTTTTAGGAACCTTGTCATTTTGAAAGACCTATCCATAGACACCCCACACGTATAGGTTTGAGTAAAAAAAATTTTTTGTTTTAGTTTCATGTATGGGAGCCCCCCCTATAATATTATCATTTTTTCAATTTTTTTGTATCTGAATCGGAAAGCGGTAAAGAAGATACACCTGCATACCAAGTTTTAGTGGTGTGATGCTAATAGTTTCAGAATAAAGTGGCTGTGACATACGGACGGACAGACAGACAGACAGACTTGACGAAACTATAAGGGTTCCGTTTTTTGCCATTCGGCTACGGAACCCTAAAAATAGCTAACTATCCTTCAAAATTAAGTTTCAGCTCTTGTATAGAGTATTAATGATGTCTGTACGTAATATTTTATTAACGTTATGGTATTAAGTCAAGAGTCTGTTTTAATTACTAAATTAATAATTTACTGTAGTTTCCTTATTTTTGTGCTGATAGAAGGTGGAAGGTGAAAAGAATTGCTGATTGATTAAAAAAGTCTGTTTCACAATGTTCAAATAAGTAACCAGTAACGTTATCTGTCCATTATTTCATACAAACCGACGCGTTCCATATTTGAATTATTCTTAGGTTAGTGCTTATTTGTCGATGGTGAAACAGGCCCTTAGTCAAGTAACTAATCACATTTTTACCATATTTAATAATAAAAATCTACTATATATACTTACAACCTTACAAACGTGAAGTAAATCCCCTGAATAACCTAATTTCGTATTTCAGGTATTCGAAAATTTACCTGAAACAAACAAAAGCAAGTAAGCAACACACAATAAGACAGTTCATAATAAAAATACATTATTTTTTATATAAATCGAAATATTTCGTATACATGTATTTCTATGGTAGTTTAACGTCATACACCTATGCTTTTAAATGTATGCTTGTGGTGCTCATTAAAAATTAAATTTATCAGAATGTAGTGAGGAGTCTAGTGGGCTTCTCTATAAAGCTACAATATTCAGTGACGATCCTATGCCATGGTAAGTAAACGCCGCCAACAATTCACCGTTTCCCGAGAGTTGGATAGCAGCAACATCAGTACTAGCAGAAGGCTGAAGATATCGTATCTTATGTATGATATTAACCCCCGATTCTTAAACTGCAGTGTGAAAGGCAAGCGGGAAATCACCATACTATCTTCCTAATTTAGAGTTAATATGAAAAAACTTATCCGATAAGAGCCTAGCTCTTGAATTTGATGATGTCCAATTTAAAACTGAAAACTTAACCTTAAAGCTAATAAAACTGAGTTTAGGTTTTTGTATTCGAAATTTACTTTTGAACTTATTCTATACAGATGAGATTTCAACCTGTATCAGATCCAATTTGAATAATAATACGTTTATCTGAAGTACTAAAGCCACCCGTCTAGACCCTATATTAGCGACGTAAATGTAACGAGCCATTGATTTGTAAAATATATTCAGGATACTTCAGTATTTTTCCTTACAGAATATACGAGTATTTTACGTGATTAAGGATACGTGACTAGTCTGAAAACACGGTACAGTACGCTAATTTTCCGACCACTAATGTATCTATTGCAAAGGATTATCTAAGGTCTATTGCTAGGTCTTATGTAAAAAGTAAAGGTACGTAAAAGTAAGATACCTACAATATAAAGTTGACATACACAAATCATAAAGTCGCGAAAGTTAACTTAAGTTTGAACGAGGTAATCTATTCGAAGACACTTGCTCGTGGAGGAACAAAAACTCGTTGTACTTGGGGTGGTGGCCCCAAGGTGGGCTTGATGCAAAGAGCATTATCTGCCAGTCAGACCTCTAGGTCTAGCAGAGAGGTTGCAATGGGTGCAGTGAAAACAAAAAAAGTAAGTAGTTTTTAATGTAATTTAATATAATTTAATCGATATTTTGCTCCAGTTTTTGTGAATGGAGGTAAGTACGAGTACCTATTTTGGTAATATATTATTATTATTATTATAAAACTGCTGATAGAAAATAATAAAAAAGCAACATTAAACTTATATTCATAGTTACAAAAACATATTTTCTATAAAAATACTTAAACACGAGCTCACAAGAGATCCTTTGTTTATATTTGACGATCTAATGATCATGACTCCGCCAACCTACTTTAAGAAGGAACAACTATAAGAAGGAAGTCTGCAAGTCAATCGAAAGATGTACAACAAAAAAACATTTGCGATTTCATCTTTGACATTTGTCGATGTTCACTCTCATTGTTCTGTACTGGGAACTTAGTGAAAACACTTGAAAACGAATTAGTGTGTGAATGGCTGATTGTCTTGATTCACCGCAACCATGGTTATGATACCATAGAGACATGGAGTTACAAATAAAGAAAACGAAACGACATTGCGAGTATTCTCACGAACACAATATCTATGGAGTAATGATGTCAAAATAATACCTCGTTACAATCAAAACTGGTAATGGAACTTATGACATTGTTTGAAGGACATCGACCTAATTAACTCACACATGAAACTAATTAGGATTAGTATTTACTAAACTGAACTTGAACAATCTCCACTTAAGAACTGACCTAAGCTACGTTGATATTACATGATGTATCAGCAAGCAAGATTAGTATCGCCGATATTTACCTATTAAATAAGAATGTCCTATTCTTACCTAGTTAGAAGATTTATAAAGAGGTATAACGGTTATAGTTTGGACTAATGGAGGCTTTATATATCCCAAACTAAGTCTCAGGCAAAGTCCATTCGAAAACCGTAAAACCTGCTGATGTGTAAACGGAACCAAAACATCAACAAAAAGCTGTAGCGTATCGGTAAAGCCATATCGTTTTCCAATATCCGTATTAAGTAAGTCTGCGTGTTAAAACGCGATGCAACAGACACGTAGTTTATTTTTCAGCTACCAAAGCATACTTCGCCGTTATACCGGCAAAAGACAAAGAGTTTTCGAATTTATATAGCCTGCTTTGTCACTGTACACGGCGATACGCGACGTTATCCTCTCATTTTTGCAGCAATCCATTATTAGCTGCATCGGGAATAACGGATCGATTGTGTGTCGTGTTCCACGAGGATACAGTTTGTTTTGTATTTTATCGAGAGCAAGGCAGTGGGGTTCGAGTGGGTGGCACCAACATTTCTCATAAATGATTTTGAGACGAGTTGCATTGTAATCATTTGTTTTTTTTTTGCTAAGCCCAATTTCATCATCGAAAGTAATGGTAAAGTTACGTTACCAGCGGTTGCATTTTTACGATTGTGTGTGTTTTGAAGAAAAAATACCGTAACCAACGGTCATTAAAATAGCCATTCTGACAATTGTTTAACACGTTCCGGGACAGTGCCCGCCTACGGGCGTGAAAACAAATTATATTGTGTCTGGAGTAGTGTCCCACGTGTTAAGGTAGTTTTTCTTCACTACACACATTTGTAAATATTCAACCGTTGGTAACGTAATTCTACTATTAACATCGATTAAGATATTAGGCCGATTAACAAGACCTTTCACAGAGCAGTTAAATCTGCCTCTTGACCATTCCTCATGGGGGGGACCGCAACACCAATAGTGCAATAGCTTAGATAGCTAAGCTATTGCACCATTGGTGTTAACTATAGGGAGCTTTTAATAGTAAAAGCTCCCTATAGTTATAATTACAGTTAACTGTCCATCTTGCGGTGTCGGCTTGGTGCAATTACCCTATATATCGGCGTATAACTCGTTCAGTTTTCAATTTGCAACGTTGCCCGTATTGCTGACGCCAAGACAAGGGCCGTGGTATCAGTCGATCGACGTGAGCCGACGCCTGCCGACACTGCATCTATATCCAATTTCTCGACGGCTTTTCTATCGCGCAAAATCGAAGTTGAGGCATCCGCTTTGAGCCTCATTAGGCAAGGATTGGATGGTGAATATGGGCGAATTTTTTTGGGTACAAAAATACTTTTGGGTTTTGGATACAAAAAACGTAATACAGAACACCTAACATAGATACATCAAATAAAGCATGTTATTTAACTAAGTACGAATACTTGTTTCTGAAGTTAACGCGATATAGTAATATTCGCGTATTGATTAAAACACAATTCATAAAATTTTATATCCCGACGTTTCGAACACATAACATCAATCTAAGCACGAATGCTTGAATACCGGATAAAAAATGTAAGCATGTAATGTAATTTAAATGTAGGTCTATTGTGCTAGAACCTTTGCCAAACTATAATGTCAGCCATTGGGAATGGAAATAAAATTTCCCCATTGTTTTAGTATGAATCTCTTATTTCTTTTACTTGTTTATAAAATATTTACGTATTTTTTTATAGGGTGGAGGACTAGCAACCTGAGTGACAGGAGCTTTCCTTATCCAGGTATTAGCCCACCATAATGTATACAGTGTATATTGCTATGTTTATATCATCTGATACTGTATGCTTAAATAAGTTTAGGTCACCATTGTACCATTATTTTGTGTCACTTAAACGGCGAGAAATGAAAAGTACTAGCTTACTTACTAGCTTATATTGCTCACAGATTTTTTTATCGCAATCTACTAAATGTACCACACTATTGTACAGAGTTGAAGTCAAATGCCGTCTAAGCACAAAAATATACTACTACACAACAAAACGCGACTCGCCGAATAATCCTTGACTTTTGCAATAAAAGGATTACAGCGCTACAAAAATACGTTCACACTTAGTTTATTTTTTCGCGTATTGTACTGAAATTGTAAGTGCTTTACCGGTTCGTTATTTCGTGCAGTACAATACTGCGGGTTAAAGGTGAGCGTTTTTAAGATGATATCTACTGCATTGACGGAGAACTCAATTCAGGTTAACAGATTATAATAATAGTTAACGGCAACGACAGAAGTATAGATTCCATACCTTTGTAAATAACTGTTTGTGAAAATAACAATAAACATTATCAATAATAATTTATAAGATCATCGTCATTTGTTAAAATATAAATCAATTCTTTTAATAGTGTTTTGTGACTATACACACTTAATTTTATAAATTGCAATTGTAAAAATAGGGGTAATTGTGTAAAGGAATCGTATTCATTTGACAGTTCAAATCGTACGTTATGACCTGTCAAACCTTTTGTACTTTGCCGTTTGACAGATCATATCGTACGTTTTGAACTGTCAAATGAATACGATTGATTTACACAATTCCATACCAGTTTCTATCAATCATATCAATAATCAAATGTAGAGAGCAATTCGCAACATTGATGACTTGAAAAAATCAACAGGCCAATGTCTTAGCCCATGTGCCCATGGCCGAGTGGTATATTCGCCCGGATAGCGTTAGACCGCAAAATATAGATAAAGTCTTATATTTTTTCTAGCGAGACACAGGGTTCGTTTGTGGTTCGATTTCTTGTTCGACACACTTGCTTTTTACAAGTGCAATAATTATAAATCAGTAATCTATTTATTTACTTACAGGCACAAATTATAATACAAATAGCAGTCTTGCCTAGCCTACAGGATTATCTACCATTCGACAGCAGAGAAAAGACATTCTCATTAACGTAATCAAAAAGATCCATTACCTCTTTGTTTGTTGAAATGCCACCAGCTGCTTCTACGCTCCGAATCGCTCGAACCCAGGACATCGCAGGCGAAAACGGATTGCAGCTCAAATCTACCGTTAAGGGATTTATCTTAGACCCTTTACACATTGCGACTTTTAGCATCGATGCAGAAGCGCGTTTTAAAAACGCGCGACAGCTCGCGACTCACGCAATGAACAGATTTAATTTTGCATCGATGCAGAAGCGCGTTAGCATCGATGTAGTCGCCAATATTCAGTTCAGAATTTTTCAATGTAATCAATAAATAATAAATAAGTCACTTTAAATGTTGTCAATGTAAGGCTTTTACACACTGCGACTTTTAACATCGATGCAAACGCGATGCTGCATCGATGCAGTCGCAAAATGGCAACCTTTACACACAGCGCTACTTTTAGCATCGATGCAGTCGCGATGCTAACGCGCGTTAGTATCGATGCAGTCGCGATGCAGAAGCTTGACATTGACCAATTATGTTCAGAATATTGGCGCTTCTGCATCGATACTAACGCGCGACTGCAAAATCTGTTCATTGTGCGAGTCGCGAGTTCTGCATCGATGCTAGAAGTCGCAGTGTGTAAGGGGTCTTATAGGGCGCCTTTGTGCCCGAGTTATGTTCTCGTTGCGAATAAATTGACACACACTCACTTTGATGGAGCACTTGCGGACTTGCCCTTTGTCGGTATTCTGTCGACAAGTATTCAAGACTCTAGTACAAATCGCCTCATCAGATTATCCTCGTTGGAGTTGATGTGCGTATTAAAAATCGTTTTCCCATTGATATTAGATGAAAGAAATCGTACACGTAAATGAAAGTCGTGTTAGTTACACCAATTGTAACTCGAGAACGAGTGGTTTGATTCGAACCCTGTGTACTAGTATTATATTATCTGTGCCTAGTATTATATTATCCGTAATCAGTCAGGTATCAAACGACTGCCGGGAGTCGCATAATAATGGAATTTCTATTGTGTCTCGTTCACACATACTTGACGAGTTAAGCAGCCAAGTTTACATTAGCGTAAGACACAGAGTTCGATTCCTTGTCTGACACTCTATTTTATTATTTTTATTTCTTTTTTATTAATTTTTAGCACTGCGTTTTACATGTGCAATTTTGACAAAACACGACGAAAACAAAAACATTTTTTTTTAATTTAAAACTAAAGTACCTACAAATTGCCTCATCAAAGATCAACAAAACTGATGTATAAAAATGTATGAAAAAAAATATCGTTGCTGTGAAATTTTATTAGAAGACAGATGTAAGCAGTTATATCTTTCATGTTCAAAATTGCGTAGACTGATTAATGTGGTCTGGGGGTAAAAAGCGATTGATGGCATGATAGCCCTCAGATAAGGGTTTTGAAGTACGTTTTTGCCCTTAGCTCATACAAATGAATCTAAATTGCGAGGCAGAGCGATACAATTCTATTTTTTACATCTTTAAATATATTTGATACTAGGTAATTATAAATACATTCATGGTTTACGATACTAGACTAAATTTGATGTTCATTTTGTAAAACTTACTATTATCTGGCTTTTATAGTCGGTAAAATCCAAAATTTATATCGTCAATTCGTGTATAATGGCTCTATGTTTATATAATATACCTAGCTGTTTACAGTAATTTTGCCCGTCATAAATATCTCCCAAAAACTCAAAAGTGTAGTAGGTATGTTCTACAATTCTGTCTCCCTATCCGCTGTTACATAAAAAATCCAAGCGAGTCCACGACAATCCATCAATCCCCTCGAGATACAAATTGTCAGCACACACGAAATCTAACATAGCGCCTACAACACGACAAATCGTGAAACAACCGAATTTCAGGGTGACTGCTCAATACCTTGACTAATTGGCCGTAAACATTCGAAAAAAGAACTCCCATTTCTCACACAAACAAATCGACGCTTCCCTGCTGGGTCTTGGAAAGACAATTTTCCAGTGTTGTTGGCATTCCTATATTTGGCAATACCCTTTCGCGTCATAATAGGATCGAATAAACGTGGAGCGTTGGCGGAATAAGTATCTGAACGCAGGAATAATAAATTGAAATATATTTTTAGAGACAATAATACGAGTGATGAGTTGGAACTTAAAGTGAAACTGGTCACTATTAGGGTTGATGTTTCAGAAACCCTGTATTGTTTCTCATTTCCAAAGATTTTGTCATATGAAAAAAGGAATTAACTCCAGCGAGTTCACGTGCATAACATAAAGTCGAAGAGTATTACTGAGTACATCTTATTGTTATTTGGAGGAAGTGTTGAGAGGTTAGGTATAAGATAATTTACATAAAAAATAGCATCAAAATAAGACATTCACGAGCAATTTAAAAATAAAAGCACAAAATTTTTAATACCTTAAAAAGTAATCACTATCAGATGGAAATAATTTATTGTAAATGAACTCTACTTTTACGACTAAGGAAATCTATTGCATTACCGGTAACCCTGTAGACCTATAAAACTAAATCTCTTCTGATGATGGCCTTCAATCATCATCGCCTTATTTTATTTAACCCGCTCAATCTTCTAATCAATAAGAGTATCCTAAATATCCCAAATATGCAGTCCATTACACTGTAGGGCAAAACGGACCAGCACTCTCAACTCAATAAAGGAAGCGACCCAGAAATATTGTCTTTTCATATACAAAACAGAGATGAACGGCACTCGGTTTACTACCATCGATACAGAATACCAGCGCTCTTTCCTCGATATATTCCTTTTAGGGCACCTTTTAGAATGGCCCCTGCAGTATCTGACTTAGGGCACCTAGCTTGTAGAGTTGGGTAATTTTTAGTTTATACCTTTCTTTCTTAACTACCATCCCAAAGTACTGACGGCTCAAATTTTTTAAACAGTATTTGATTTATTATCCTAGATGGAGGCTTCGTTTCATTTCAATAAATCTGAAAATAATATGAAATCAAGTTTTTTGGTATCTGTTTTTTATCCGATAGTTTCAGAAACATTTTCTGTTAAATTTACTGTAAACTTTTGCGCTCTTTGTTCTTTAGACTACAAGGCTCAAAAAACTAGGTGCCCAATGAAATACTGCAGGTGCCATTCGTGCTAATACTTCAGCCCAAAGTGGAATATATCCTTTCCCGTTAGCTATCGAGATAAAGGGGACAAATCAATTCTCTGCGGATTTGTGCGAACCACCGGGGTTCTACGGAGAAACAGTTGTGGATACGCAAGCGTTCTGCGGAGAAACGGATATACCTTTGTATTGTAGATTCACGATCTGAGCTATATCTAGAAAATCCTAATTATAAGTCTCCACTATCTATAAACTATAAATTTCGGTGCCTACTGACGTCGCAATTTACGAGCATATCAATATAGAGTATACATTGTAGACGATTAGCTAAGTGATTTAATTCACTAATAGGTTTTTAAATTATCTTATTAAAATATTTAACATAATAAACTGAAACACTTGACCTTCACCAATATAATTTAATATTGGAACTGCCTCTTCCAACCTGATCCTTCATTCTCAACGCTATCAATTCGTCAAGCTGTCTAATCCAACGGTTTGTAAGGGCGCTTCACGCTTATCCGTATCGGATACGTATTTGATTCGTATCCGATTTTGATCTGATAGGCCGTCTTTTTAATGGTACGGACGCTCACACTCATTTGAATCCTACTTTCAATCATGTGATCGTTCTACTTCTGTTGAAATTACGAAATATATATATGAATCGAAGGTTTAAAGATATCCGAATCCGATTTCAATCCGAATGACAATCATAGTAGTGCGCGAGTACTCAAGCTAGCCAACTCGAATCAAAAGTCAAAGTCAAAGTAATTTATTCCAGTAACAAAATACAGTGTGTAGGAAAATAAAATAAAAAAAAAATTTAAACATTAGAATCCTACTACTATTATAAAGGCGAAAGTTTGTATGGATGTATGGATGTTTGTTACTCTTTCACGTAAAAACTACTGAATGGATTTGAATGAAACTTTACCACAATATAGCTTATACATCAGAATAACATATAGGCTACAATTTTTGAGGTTTCTAATGTGAGGTCGTAAAAAAACACATTTTTTGCGCTACTAGACGGGACGAACCTGAAGTCCACGCGAACGAAGTCGCGGGCAAAAGCTATTACACATAAAAATATTTTTGTAAATCACATAGAATCGGAAAAAGAAAATCACAAGTGTGACGGTGCCTAAACTTTTGTTCTGACTCTATGAAATTCTAGAACCAAATACCTCCCCGATACGGATAAGTGGGAAACCGTCTTAACCCTCCCAGGTATCAAGAATAGATAGGTCAGGGCTTAAGTTTGAAATCATTGATTAACACCCCATTCGGATTACCGATAGCGGAACTATAAGCTACGATACGACGGCAACCTTTGTCTACCCGTCATATTAACTCCTATGATCTTGTAATTGAAAGGGATCTGTAGGGTTAGGGGATCTGAGAGTGGAGGTTGATAATTGACTGTCATTTGTTAACAGAATCCTCGTTGACGTAAGATTAGAATGGTTCTCAAAACATTGGCTTCTTATTATCCTTTCCGTAACAGGCAAAAATATGACTAAAAATATGATTGAATTAATGAACTATACTATATATTTTCAACTCTAATATGATTATGTGATCATTATATATATAAAAAATATACATTAATTCATTACAAATTCGATCCGACCATAGGTAATGTCTATGTTTGTTGATTTTAATTCATATCGCTTAGCTAAGTTTAGGAGCATTACCGCTAAAAATAAATTCTGCTAAAATTACCTTTAATTAATTCGCCTGTAAGAAGAATTTATTTGATATAATTTAGCTCGAACATTACCTAACCCTGGGTCGTTTGGCTTCATCGTTATTTATTTATTCACTTCTGATTTAGTATTATTACCAATGGATTATTATTGTACTATTATTATTTGGCCAATTATTGTAAGTGGTTTGTTGAATCAAATTGTAAGTAATGCGTATTATTAGCAATCTTAATTATTTTGAGTCAGAGGGCTTTACTTAGGGGCTTAAAACTTTAGAGACTTAAAATTTCATTCGAATAATATAGGGACTTCAAAGAAGTACTTTGATGCTTTACTACATAATAATGTAATGCTTTACTTATTTACATATTATATGACACATGTGCTATTTACTTTTAAATGTTATCTTCATTTATTGTGATCTTGGCAAATAAACGGATGAGTTTGAGTTTATAGGAAATGTGTCTGCATTAGTTTGTGCTAAATATTTGATGGCGTTAAATAAATCGTAATTTAGATCAACTAAGTACACTGGCGAAATTATCAAGCACTTATGGCAGCAATAAAAGTTGCACTTACTGTTCCTTCAGTTTTATAGTTTAGTGACAACAATCACACACCTGTAGGTCTACTACGAAAAACGAAATCCGTCAATGCGATTATCGTTTTTCGGATCCGATACATTTTTGGTATGGAATCCTTAATACGAAATGCTTCGGATCCGCAAAACGATTATCGTATTGACATATTTCGTTTTTGTAGTAGGCCTGCTGTGCTTTCTATTTCCAGGTCCTTGTATTCATAACAAAACTTTAAATTAACACCGTTACAAAATAATCCACAGATGCAAGCGATTTGGAGTTTCTCCTCGCCGAAGACACAATGCTTTCGTTTCGCGATATTGCTCCTGAAATATCTATTGAACAAGCTTCAGGCACACGGCACACAATAAGTGCCTTGTATATCCTAGACAGAAATGGTCGGGTTATAGTGTTTGGGCTAGAAAACTTATAGGGAATCCCGTTGAAACTGTAAGTAAGTTACATTCAATGTTAATGATTCCTTCTTGGAAATAAATTGGCTACTTGATAACTTTTAAAAAAGTGTTCTACAATGTGCGCAAGCTTAATATGTACGTTAGCCATATTTATTGTATTAAATGTTCATTTGTCATAAATCATTGTCAATAATATCACGATTGTGTTACAAAATCTACTTTGTACCAGTAAATAAGCTAAAAAATATGTCCTGACTACTTGAAGGTCTTAAATTCTAGCTTCGTTTATCATTATATGCTCAGTAACGTGTGCTATTAGAGACAGTGTTCAGGCGTCGCGGGCTACATAATAAGTATCCATCACCAGTTTATTACGTACAATGAATTTATACAGTAGGCCATTTCGCGTGAAAAGCATAAGGAAACCAGCCTGTCTACGACTTTTAAGCAATGACTGGTAGATGATACTTCTGGATATGTATAAAGTAAGTCAGCCTTTTACCCAACTGAACTCATCTCATTAAACTGAAGTGAGTGAGGTCAAAGCTAAGTTGTATAGATATAAGAAATTGTTTCACCATCTACAAAAAACACTAACTGACGAATAATTCAAATCTGGAACGTCATTTCGTATGAAGTATTGGACAGATAACGCTAACCAGAACTTATAAGGACATTGTAAAACAGACCGTTACTTTAGAATTTTATCGATACATTTTTGGTAATTTTCAGCGATAAAGCTACCTCTATTGCAAAGGATCGAGTTGGGTGGGACTTATTTGCATTTAGAACCCTATTCTACCCTCATAATCTATATTCATTTCAATAGTTTAGAATGCTCAATAAATCATTTATGAATGCTCATTGCAAATAAATGTCGTCAGTTCCTCATGTTTAATCCTTTTTTCAAAGCTCGACTATGGCCCTTTGATTCGAGTGAGGTGGCTGTTTTTAGGGTTCCGTAGCCGAATGGCAAAAAACGGAACCCTTATAGTTTCATCAAGTCTGTCTGTCTGTCTGTCTGTCTGTCTGTCTGTCTGTCTGTCGGTCTGTCTGTCTGTCTGTCTGTCCGTCCGTATGTCACAGCCACTTTATTCTGAAACTATAAGCATCACATAGCTAAAACTTGGTAGGTAGGTGTATTTTGTTTACCGCTTTCCGATTCAGATACAAAAAGTAAGAAAAAATAATATTTAAAGGGGGGCTCCCATACATGAAACTAAAACTTAAAAATTTTTTTTTACTCAAACCTATGCGTGTGGGGTGTATATGGATAGGTCTTTTAAAATGATGTTGAGGTTTCTATAACCATTTTTTCTAAATGTGTAAGGTTTGCGATATAGACGCTTCCAAAGTGGTAAAATGGGCGTCCCCCCCCATCTAACTTTTGAACTAAGAAAGTGAAAATTTTGAAAAAAATATATGATGTAGATCTCAACAAAAACTTGCAACGAAAATTGGTTTGAAGGAGATCGAACCAGTAGTTTTTGAGATATTGCACATTTTTATCAACCGCAAATATAACTTTGTCTTTCATACAAACACTATGAAAAACAAAGTTATTTTTGCTGTCACAATATATTGTGATGTTTTCGTTAAGTGAAAGTAAGTGGACCCTGAATTCAGTTAAGGGTGGCACGGAACCCTCAGTGCGCGGGTCCGACACGCACTTAACCGGTTTTTTTTATTAGCTTTTCAAACCAACAACGCCATATAAATATTCAGCGGAGCGTCTCTCACAGAATTTAATTCGCCATTTTTTCCACATAAGGGCAAACACCTTGATATTAATCAAGAGTGCTTAGGAACCTTATTATGAGCGAATCCACGTAATGGAATAGGATGAAAAATAACTTATGTATAAGCCGAGTGGGGTTTCGAGTGATCTGGAAAATACTTGAGGCTAGGGTTGTCACGTTTTTTTTTCTGTGTAGTTTTTTTTATGCCAGTGGTTAAATCGAATATGGTAAGTAGAATCTATGGGTACCTACTTCAGCCGCCACTTTATAAAGCCCAATTGCACTATCACGGATAAGCTTAACATTAAAGTATCTTTCCGTCAGTTTCTATGATGTTGACAGACACAACAAAACATGGCGACGCAGGGCTTAGCCCCGAGTTAGTCTTCTAATTGCAGGCTATGTAGCGTTTCTAAAAATACAAATTTCCATACCAATAAGTACTTATTGACAAATTGTGTCGACAACCTTCATCAGGTTGATTTACACTAGACACAAAATTAATAGTCAAGACAACAAATTCAGCAGTGGACTTGGACGTTCACTGCTTTGGTCTGAATTGAAGAATATAATATCTTTACTACATTCCTTTTGTCCTATGATAGGTGCCCTACGTCTTTGTTATCTGCATTTTTATAAGATCTTACAAAGATAATCCGAACAACGGGATGACACGATAAGATGGCTTTAATAATCTCTTTACAATGGTTCTACAAATGAGCGTCTATTGATAAGCTTTTCTTCCATTAATCAAGTTAAACAAAGGCTTTTGCTATGGCATTGTTCTCGAAATACCTACCTTTGAGCTATCGAGAGACCGTGCGACTGATCTGAAAAAGAAATACATAATAATTATTGCAGGCAGAAACTTTCATAAAAAATACATCAAAAGATAAAAATCTAAAGTTAACATAGACGCAATAACCAGAGGTTATCTTATAAGTAACCCCCTTATTCATAATAACTCAAACATTCTAATAAACCTATTTTAGCTATTACACTGTTTTGTCACTTTCTGTCAAATGATGACAGCGCCAAGAAAGAATGAGACAAAACAGTGTTATAGTTAAAACAGGTTTATTAGACTGTTTGCGTTATTATGAATAAGAGGGTTAGTGTTTTTAGTAGGAACAGTAAAGATATGCTTTTTATGGGCTTTATAAAGCTGTTTATGCCAATGAAAGAGGTTTTATGTAGTACTTTCTATTATTTTATTTTGCACCTTTACTTATTTTATTACCAATTTTATTTGTAGCCGTAAAATGAACATATTTCCTACTTACACGTCTCACTGTCTAACTTGGTTTTAGTTTTGAAAGCCCATTGCATTCTTACTTTTAAAAGGACTGCATTATAATTGTGACCGACTTCTTTTAAATAATAGCTATACAATTAATATTTTTATCTCGATTAATTAATTTTAATCGGTCTGTCATCTTAATTAACGTGTGACTACTTTTAAACGGATTTTAGAAAAGGAGCAGGTTTAGAGGTTCTCAGTTGGACCTATCATGATTATCTCAAGTTTGACTGAATCGATTTTGATGCGGTTTCAGTAAAATATTTCTTAACTAACATATCATTCAATACTTTTCCTTTTCTACTCAATATATATTTCATTACTTTTCCCAAGTCTCACAACAAAATAGCAAACATTCCTCCTCTTGCCAAAAAAAGTTTACTTAACTACCTTCAACTCCGAGACCCAGGTGGCCAGATAAAATCAATGCCTCTGAAAGAACTAGTCTCCAAAGGCATCTGAAACAGAACCGTGGCAATAGAGCCTTTTTTCCCACAAACAGAATAGTACTTAGTATGTAAAAAAGCTCAGACCGCACCACAAAAATGCCAAGTACATAAATCCATCTTCTTTTCATGCCGTACTAATATTTTCGCAAAGTTTTCTTACAGTGCAAGGGAATGTAGTAATCTATGAAAAGAAAATTATTACTTTACAGCTAAGAAGTATTTTTGTAACCTAGGTAGTAATTGAAAGTAATATGTACATTGTAGCTCTATACTAAGAATTTAAAATAAAGTTATTTTTAGATCCTACGAACAACAGCATGTCATGGTGAACACTGCGATATGTTATGCGGCTGTAATAGGGTTAAGTTTTCAACAAAAAAAAATAACCTGATGTGCTGGCGACTGTACATCAATCAATCAATGGCCTTTTCATCTATTCCAGACGATTTATGATGTAAAGTTTGAAGTACAACTCTTTTCATGGCTAAATAAACCAATGCGAGAGCGGCAAAGTCTGCCACAAGCTCGACAAGAGAAGCCTGCAACCGATGGAGTCACGTCGCTTCGATGTCTTCTCTGTCTCTTGTCAGCAAGTGTTGCGAACCAGGACTCATCGCAAACCTTCCGCAACGCGATTTGCCATTCCGGACGTGTCCCCGCAAGCTTTTCCCAGTTCTGGGGGCAAATGTTAAACGCAGCCATGTCCCTCTTGACGCAGTCTTTAAATCGAAGCAATGGCCTCCCAACATCTCTTTTTGCATTTGCTAAAGTATACGAGTACAATAACCTCGTATTAATATAATCAAGCATACGTAACATTGCATCCTTTGTCATAGTATTCGGCAGCGAAATCAAAACTGCCTTTGAAAACTATTGAAACTTTGTTTCGCATTTCTGGCTTTCTCATTTCAGCTTAAGACGAGTCTTCTGATTCTGTATTTGTAGTGTATTTTTTCGCTCAAAAAATAGTTTCTTGCCGGCGAGCATTCATTAGTCGTTATTAAAGATTCCTTTTTAGGCATTCGACATCTTACAAAAAAATCTTTTCAGTTCTTCACTTTGAATTCTTGCAAAAACCCGCCTTTTAGGCTCGAAGAAACTTACAGTGACTCTGTTATGATATGATGAGTGAATGGCGTTTTTGTCATCTTTCTTCATTTTTATCTTCGTGAATATACGTCGACGATTAGTTGTATAAAAAAGTATATGGAAAGAAAATAGGTTTTTCCTGTATGAGAAACAAATTACTGTGTTGCTTTTAGACAAATATTTTGAATATTTACACGTCACATGCTCATAACTCTCGCGGGCTGACAGAAAATTATGGATATTGTGATAGTGTTTGCTTCCGTACTACTTTGCAATTCAGCTAAATGTTAATTTCATTTTGCTGTTTACACCAAAAGAATAATTTCGTGCAAATTCTCGGAAGAGCACAAACGTCTGGACAGACGATTTTGTGATGCTTCATATCAATTTGATGAATTGCGTAATTAATTTAAGCAGGTCTTAGAATAAAGAACTATTATTATTATTCAATCTTTTTCTACAGATAATTATCATTTATATGACAGTACTAAAGAACTTTCTACCTACTCACGGTATTTACTTATAAATAAACACGTATGTATAGCTTGATAAACATAATTTAAATTATGTGTAAGTTATAAAGGGTATCCAAGAAAGTATCTCTAATAATACTTTTTTTTTCTTCTCAACATTTACTCGTTATTTTTGTTACTCGTTATTTGTAATACGCCGTACACTTTTTAGATGGAAATGACGTCAACTTGTATCGTAAAGTCTAGCGAAAAAGAGCATAATTTATAGCATTTTACTGTTACGCTTGAGAGTTGTGGCCATTGACCGCTAATGTAAGCATAGGAAATTAATACTAATTTAAATATTCGTGTCATCGTGATAATAAGACATTGACTTCCAAAATCTAGTTTGTCCAGTCTACACCATGCAAAATAATAAACTAACTTCTGTACTGGTTTCTAGCCAGCTAGGTAGGGTGTTTAATTACGTTTCAATGTGGTGGGCTAACTATTGTAAATAATAATTATTATTATTATTAGTAATTATAAGACCGACCTAAACTCAAGAGCTTTTCTCATACTTATGACCGGTCTTTCCATACCAAACTAGCCCTAGATTTTGTGTGATAATGGGTGCTGAAATGATAAGTTTTGGCTGAGAATTATTTTTTGAACGAAAATATGAATGACGCAAGAATATAACGAGCGACATCTTTGCAATTGCGAAAAGAGATGTCACAACTGCGTTGAGGAAAACATAAATACACTGTCATATTTTTACGTAAACTTTTCAACCTCAACCTTTGGATAAGTCAAGGATAAAAATAAAAACCAAGGTCAATGGCATGCCTATCTTTCACTCCAAAATATACTATTATTGTTCCAAACTGTTCATCCCTGTCACTCACACCAGGCTGTGTATGCGTGTGACAGGGATGACTATATTCATTGGATCGGTTTTTGTGTCCAGAGTAAGGGGGCTGGTGGGAATCCGATCAAAATTTTTAATTGCAGAAAGTTACGTCTTCTGCAGTGTTCAAGACAAACAGATCGGATAGTTATCGGACGCACAATGTAGTGCAATTATCGTTTCGATCGCCTCGCTGAGTAAGACGAACTGGATCTCTAATAACTCGCAGTAAAATAATATAGTTTTGTTCCACGTGGTAAAAATTGCTAAAGCAAATCGGGCCAATGTCAAACGTTAGTTCCCTCAGTTTTAGATTACAAAGCAGGCATTATTTATTCAGATGAGATAAAACATCTACCTAATAAAATTTCGAACATGCTGGTAATTTCATGAGGATACAAATACTTGTAAACTGAAAATTTTCTTACGATTAAATAAATTATAATATCTGATTAATTTTCATTTCTCAATTTGAACCATATAAGTGAGTGAGAAAGTGTTTACTTTACTAAATTTAAAAACTAAATTTTTCTTAGGTTAGATCGCAATACCAATTTGGTGACTCAGCTAGCTAGCAGAGTGGGAATTGAACTGCCTGGAACTTGAACGGATTTAAGCAAGATTGCAGTAAGCCCCTGAATTCCTTGTCAGGAGCGCGGACAACTAACCAAAATGGTCGGCAACAGCAGCAGAGGATCAAACTTACCGCTCATGAATACGTGATCCAAATTACTGAATCTAATCAAAGCTATAATTTATACAATCATTAAATCCGAACCTCGGATACGAATCCGCGACAGATATTAATACGACTTAGCGATCGCAAAGCCGACGTTAACACGATTAGTCCATTCAAACTTAATGGCGGCCGGATTAAGGCTTCGGATGATCCTACAGGTGTGTTTCAAGATTATTTCACCAACCTAGCCGAAAATGAGAAATCTTTTAAAAAACTTTATTCTTTCATGTGGACCACAGATTTTCAATTCAATTAGGGAAATTTGACGTTATGTGGTAGATTGGTAAGCTATCTAAAATATAGAAGAATTCTAGGAAGGAAGGGAGGCCTAAATTTATCATACATAGATTTTTCAAAAGACGAAAAAATAACTTTTTCTTCTTTTTATCACATTGATAGGTGTCGGATAAAAGAAGGTATTTTTTACCGTAATTTCTCAAGAACGAGTGAAATAGCTTATTCCTTTATAATATTACTAAGTATATATTGTTAAACGAATTCCAATTTCAATTTACAATGCATACTAACTTTGCGACTATGCTTTGCCCATTTGAGTTGTAAATTTCTTAATTATTTCGCCGTCAACGCTTTTTCTAACTAAGTTTAGATGTTTTTCTCTACACGTATGTTTAAACAGAGTTACCAAGTTTCAAAGGAGAAGTTCAACGAACCTAGTTCAGTGAATAATATTACCGCAAAAGTTTAACCTTAACTCAATTTTAACTTCGATAAGTTGTAGTTTACTTAGCTAGCTTTAATCAATTTGCCTGAACTCACGCGAAATAAAATGAAGAGTCTTCTACCGTGGAAAATGAGAATTTATACACTTATTTAACAGTTAGTAAAAAGTGTCGAACCAAAAAGATACAAAAACTCTCGGAATTCATCACAAGGTCACGACATTGCATAATAAATGTGTAAGTATGTAATGTCAGGTACTTTTAACTCTTATAAACAGTAAATCCTGCTTTTATTATCAACCGTTTATCGAATGCTAGAAGCCTCATTTAGCCTTGAATAAAAAACATAGTCGTCTTGATCTTTAAGGAGGTTGTAAATAACGAGAAAAATTAACGGTACCGTTCGCTTAGTTCGCAGAAATGGCAACACCGTCCGAGAACAGCCCACTTGCGCTTGCGCTCAAAAAGTTGACGCTAAGGTCGCCAACTTCCTATGAAGAACGGGACTCAGCCAGCGCACTGGCCGGTACAGTACCTACATACAGTGAAGACATCGATTAGTAGAAAAAAAGAAATGACGAGTGGTTATATCACAGGATATAATCTCTTAGAATGCTGGCCAGTACCAAATCGTTTTTTTTTTTAGTTTTCCAGCCAATAACAGATGCTGGTATTTCCGACATTTAGGTACCTACAATGCAAAAAAATATCAAATTATCAATACATTTACCAAGAGTACAAAAAAGAACAAACGATATGGAAACGACAATACAATGTAATTGGAAAATCAAACTAAAACATATTGATTGACGACACGAATTGATGTGTTAAAATTCTGATATTTGTTGCATATTTTCAGGATCACTGCATCACTGCAGTTTCAACAAGTTCCAGGGATGCACAATAACAAATTATTATTCAAATAAGATCCTTGACGTTTTTGGACGTATCCCGTAATACTTGTATTATTGTGGATGCCCTAATAGGCTTTGGAACTGATCTCGGATATGTCCCGTTACGACCTTCATCGCTGATTGAACTAAACTTATTTACACGTCAAAGTAGAATAAGCTTTAATGTTATAACGGTAGATACTATTTCAGGTTTACTTTGACAATACGCTCAGTCATGCCATCCGTCAAAAATATAACTATTTGTAATGAATGAGTCGCTCGAGGCCCGGTTGCGTGATCGAGAGTTAACTCAACTAATGGGTAAATGTCGTTACCAGCCGTTGAATATTTACAAGTGTGTGTGTTTTTAAGTAATTATACCTTAACCAATGGTCATTGAAATAGCCATTCTGAGCTAGCCATATTCAACCGCTGGTAATCACGCAATCGGGCCTAAGTAAATAATGGATAGAGATCTATTGCCATAATTTCACATTTGAAATCTCTCATATTTAACGATTTAACAGATCGATTCGATAAAAAATATGTGATATTTTTTTGATCAAATTGAAAAATATTTCTAAGCGTACGTTATTTATTGCGTCGTATACAGGGTGACTTTGAAAACATTAGCAATATTTTAAACTTAGAACCTACTCATGAATCATAGTCCCTTCCACATATTAAAATTAAAATCAATTGTAAAAAATGTCATTTGATGATACCGAGAAAAATCATATTAAACTTTTAACAAATTGATCATTGCTTCAACTTAAACTAATAAATTACAGTTTAAGATTTTCAGAAATTAACCAACATTTTTAAAGTATTTTAAATATTATTTTGCCTAAACGAATTTTGGAAATCGCTGTGACACTTTGTTTTTTTTCTCGGTTTCATAAAATCGTCGTAGGGACTAGAAATCATGAGTAGGTTCTTAGTTTAAAATATTGCCAATGTTTTCAAAGTCCCCCTGTATAACGGAAAAGTAGACGCTGTCACTGTAGCAAAAACATCCTGCCGAAAACGTAACATATAACTGCGCAAACTAAAATCACCAATCAAAACCAACGCTTTTGTTCAGTTTTTATTTTTACGCCCGTTTCAAAAAACAATGCTTCGGGATATGACGGATTTTCCTATTTTTTCGGACTCGAACAAACATGCAACCGTGCAGATGACAGTCCGGACTGCCTAGGATACAAACTTATATTCTTTTTAATATAAATGCAAGCAGAATAGACCTTCGCAAAACGAATAACAAACCCACACAATGATGGGAACTGCTTTTGTTTTAAAAATAACATTCCATTTACGGTGACTTGTTATAAAAATCCATTTTATTATTTTTGAATAAAATTGAAAGCATTTAGATTCACACGGCAAATTTGACCCTCGCTCGGTACCAAGTCTTACACTCGTAAATTCCTAAAATTAATATCTACGTTTCAATGACACAAACTATACATTATTTACTTATTTTTTAATTACTTACTATGATCATTTTAAATCGCTGCCCATAACGTAAAAAATATTAATAAAACGAGTCATATCTACGAAAGCTCTAAAAAGCAAAATTTCAACTTTTGCGCCAATTTCAGTCACGGGCAAGTTCGAAAATAGAAACGCTGACCTTTAATTTATAGACAGCAGCCGGGACCAATACAGCAAAACCTCCCAAATGTTACCATGAACTATGACGATTCAATATAGAGCATCCGAGCCAAAGCGGTGCCACTCCAAAGCGCGCTTGTTTTTTCTATAAAGATATTTCATCAAAGCTCCTAGCATGGTCATACTGACCGCAAATATCGCTCGTAGAGTAATATTTTCCCAAACCGTATTTGATAGCCTTTTAAATTAAAGGTACAGCCATTTGGAGGTAGCTCATAAAGGTTTCACGTAGACTGTGCTTGTGTGGTCTCTATTCAATACCTATGCGCTTTGAGCTAAGTTTAACCAACAAATAGTCAGGTATAAATAATTCGTGAATGAAATGTGTTTCCTTCTGATTAACTTGTACTTCTCATTAAAACATAAAAACGGCATGTCTTGTTTAAGCATTATACTATTTTAGAATTCTATATCATATAGCGTCAGCAATATGCGTCGTCATAAATTCAATGATCAAATCACAATATTTTGGATTATGAGTATTTTATTTTCCTCATCATGACCGAATACCTTTATGATCCTTAACTTTACTGTTACAAAACTTTGACAGATATATAAGAGATTTATTTTTTTGTAAAAAAAAATGCATTTTTGATCCTTGAATGAAATGAAACGTTTTTTATTAACTATGTTTTTTTCACTCTTTATACATTTTTTTACTTATCTTTACCTCTCTTGAAAACAAAGCGTGAACAGTGCAAGTTTCAACCTAAAATAACAGTCGGTCGATATTCTAGCTCTAACCAAATACTAGCAAACAGTTTCAGTTGCCCAGCGTTCATGCCTGAGTGATCCGGAAAGACCGTTTGAAGTTTCGGAAATTAAGTGAGGGGCAACGAGTGACGATGCTTTACCCTTTTTTCAACCTTAAATTGATGACTGTATCAGAAACATTTTAATTTCCCGTCTGGGGTTTCCGTTTGTAGAAAATTTTAGTAGAAATAACTAAAAGTACATGGCAAAATAAATTGATGTTCTAAAGCACTAAGCGGAAAGTCTGAACGCTGTTTCAAATTGTACAAATATGATTTCATTTTAAAAATGTCTCAAGAAGCAATTGTAACGCTATTAAATACTGTTAATAATAATATATAATTACATCGCCAATGTAAATTATCAAATCAGTAATTTAATAAAAAGTGCTATTTCTGTGTATTGGTAGATTATAAAATTGTCGATTCAATCTCAAATAAGAGCATGAAATAACTTCGACGTGTAACGTCATGTTATAGAAGCAGGTGGCGACAGAAAATCAACATCGCCGCGGTAAATAGCACGTATCTATATGTACAGTCTCCAGCTGTGGCCGCCAGCACATAAGTAAGGCTATAAATTTTTGTTGGAAAATAACCCTTTTAACCACTGCATAAGATACCACAATATTTAACTGAGCTGCTGTAGCCGTACAGTTGAGCAAACCTGCGCTCCTCGGTCACTCCGTTTGTGTATCTGGTTAGCTCAGAACGTAGGGTTTCCACATTTCCCTTTCTATAACTTTATCTTCAAAATCACCTTTGAAAACTTTACACGTGTTGAAGTTTATCTAGTAAGTTCGAAAACAAAAGTCTCAGCAGAACTCCCTTTGTATATAAAATTGGTATTTTACACACACTTTAAAGGATTTATTTATTTATTTATACTTTAATGCACAACCACAGTTTGTACAAAAGGTGGACTTAGCGCCATATGGCATTCTCTACCAGTCATACCTTTGGGCTAAGCAGAAATGATTGTGGGCGGTGCGACAAAGAAATGAAATTAATTATTAAACACTTTAAAGGATCTTCCCAATCAAGTCGCTAGCGTACGATTAATTTAGATAGTAACACAGCGTTTGAATCACTTAATTCTAACGCTATCTTGCACAACACAAAGTCTCCTACAATATAAATATCAAATCGTTACTTATTCGAAGCATAGGTGCTGCAAATAAGTAACGATTTGACAGACATTGATCGCCCAGTTCTCTTATGAAAGAATCTCGGCTGCTTAGCAGTACTCGTCTCAAGGGTCCGTCGTATGCGTTCCACTACGTCTTTCCGTGATACAAATACGAGTCTTAACTGGTTTCGAAGCATGGCAAGCCTACATTAACAGTAATTGCTCAAACCGCACCGTGAGGTACGCCCCCATTTGAGACATAAATGAGACAGGTGAAGAAGATCCACTGTTTCAAAGGCCAAGTAAATAAGCTAGTGACGTATCTGCTAGGCGTAACAATGTATGTATGTATAGCAATGTATAAGCAAGTAAAAGAAGAAAGAGACTTCTTAGTACTTTATTTAATAAAATTTTTCGAAATTCGGAGTTTACAATACGCAGCTGACTGCTGAAAGCGCCTAGTCCTCATTTTGCCTATCTACTAAAGTACGGGAACATTCCTTTTGACAGGTTCATTTTTCTGTATGTTTCCATCAGGATAGTATGTGTCATCTCTTAGCAAACTTCCATTGCACCTCTCAATTTATAAATAAAGTGAGCCCACTACATCTCAACCCTATTGTCCCACGTTTACCGGGACGATTGTTTCCCGAAGCGTTTAGGAGACGCTCCAGTGGGCATATTGTTCCACCGTCTACTAACGTTTTCGTTTTCTGCGGCGGGCACTACGCGCGTGACTAAGCGACTAGCCACAGACGATGGAGAAATTCGATTTGCTTACAATGTTACAGTCCTAACCACTAACCAATACCGTGAAAGTCAATTTCCGATTGTAAATTTTTCCACCTCCAAAATGAGATGGTGGCGTTACCTGAAGAGCGAAGACACTAAAATTTTTAAGAGATTCTGCGAAACGGTTTTCAAGTAACCATCCGCAGTGATCTTTTTCCATTTACAGTAGCTTGTCAAAATCAATTTAGGAGTAAAATATTCCGTAGTAGTTTCAACGTTTCCAATAAAAGTTATCCTTAGCATTCCAACCTATATTACCTACGACAAGTTACCTCCAGTTTGTCCTTTTGGGACCGCATAAAGCGCATCGCGACCCTTTTCAATTCCGAATACCCTACGAAAGGCGCAATCATCTGCCGAGTTTTAATATTCAAAATACACTGAGTCCCGAATATGCCCCGGCCTTATCCGACACAATCGGATCTAACTGTATTACACTGCTCCGATATTTTCCCCTGGATTTATTGCCCCAAACCGGGGATTTACAGCTTTGACCGGAATGCTTACCCACAGCATTTTGTTAGCTTTTTATTGGCAATTCGTTACCTTGTGTATCTTTTGGGGACCCGTGATTGCGTCGCAAATCGTACTCCGGCCCGTACGGGTAAGTTATAGACATTCAAATGATGTGGGGCAGTGTGAGTTCTTGGCGTTGCGTGGGTGATTGGTACGTGAATAATTTGGAGGAAGTGAGTGGAGAAAGCTCTATTTGTGGCTTTTTTTGTAAAAAAATACATCAAATTTTAGGTATGCTTTACTTCTTTCTGAAGTTTATTCGAATACTACTCATTTATTAAAACAAAACTTACATAGGCAAGCATATTTTATGTAACTCTAGAATATTTTGAAACTCTACCATTTATTTATGTCCAATGACAAATAAAATTAATGCCAAATAACATCTCTATATAATGATCATATTATCAATCGTTAACATTGCTGTCAATTTGAATTAAACTAATTTTAAAAGTTCGGCCATGAATGCTACCTGGATTCATAACCCTAGTATTAAAACAACCGTGAACATCAAACGCGGTAGCAGCTACTGTCATTATTACTTCAGCCGTCATCGAATTTGCTCCATAAAATCTCACTAACAAAACCATCGGGGCTCGGGCCACTATCACCATCGGCTGCAACATGCAATATCCATATTCACGTTACGAGGGTTGGCAGGCCCCCAACGCGGTGTAGATGAGCCCATCATTTCGCGAGTTTATAACCAAATGAAACCTAATCTCCTTTACCCTTGTTATATTTCCTCATCAGGGGAAGTGTGCCTATTTGTGGAAGTATACGACGCTCTAGGGACATTTGACCATGTTGATAAAATTTAGACATGGTAAGATCGGGGTCTTATTTTATTTTAGGGTACCTATTTACCAGTCATTTTGTAGTAATTAATTTTAAAAAAGGAAACGAATGCTATACATGCGTTACCATAGCACCAGTTTAAGCCTTCTTATTAAATAATTTAATTGCTTAGTTAGTGTATCCTATCCAAAAAACGTTGCTCGTTGCTTAAATCTACTGTCTATATTAATGTTTCGGAATGCCTTTTAAATCAAAAGCTTATTACCCTGAGCCATAACTTAATAAAAACGTGTAATCAAAAACGTTTGGCCTGGGCAAAAGAAATGTTCGGCTGCGCCGACGCATATATTCGCTTTCTAGGACGAGGGCGGCAAGGTCCCGAACCGGTCTGTGACTCGTATCAATAAAACATTCCACATGTTATTGGGTTGCCTGAAAAGGCTGGTTCTTTTGTACTACCTTGTCTGTATCTTATTACAAGTAGGTAGGTACTGATAAAGATAAACTCCATGTGTTGATAATAATTCTATTTCCGTAACTTAACAATTATTTGTACAAAAATCAAGGCAGTAAATATGCGCGGGATAATACAATACAATCAATATCGATCTAATGTCAAAACTATCTATCTGACAGGTCTAGTGCCATGCCATGCGTGCTAGTGTTGTCTACCATAGTAATGCCATAATCGATTATCCGTCTAACAGTACAGATATTTTATACACCGAGCTAGTGGACGGATCCAATTTTAAAGAAAAACCGCAAATCGATGTAAAGTTTTGCGCCGTTTGGCGCACACACACTACCCCAAATATATTTTTTCATCTGAAGTACCTAAAAAGCTTTGGTAGGAGGGCGAGTTATCAGTATCCTTCACTGTTGTTAATCCATGACAAGTGACATTCTAATTTGATCATATTCACTGTATTCGAATGCCGTGTTTGCTTGATTGGATTAATCGTTCTAGGTCACATATCAATTTAGACTACATTTATGTTAATGCTTCCTGCTACGACCATACAGACGGGCGAATTATTAAGTATATCGTGTTAATTGAATCTCTTTATTTATAGAAGCCCCAGAATGGTTTGGTGATTAAAAATTTTATTAAAAGAAACATCTTTTGCAGACAATAATTAATAAGGCTTCTTAAAACTTTGAGAAGATATAAGATTGTTTAGATGATTATATATTTAGGACATCTTCACCCATCAGTGGGATTACGCAGGTTAACAAAAAAACTTTACTTATATTCTTGCTAAATATCCCGTCATCTCGAAATCAGCAATCCAATCCAAAGCTTTCTGTCAGCGAAGTTTACGATATCGAAAAAAATAAAAATCCCTCGCTACTTTGTTGAGGTTGAAGCAAAAACGTTTTTGTGACTGAATTGATGGATATTTTCTATGCCCCACGGATTCAATACATTTCTATTGGACTGAGCGAATACTCAGTTACAATGAACTTTTGAAAAAAAACCTCTTTACCGTGTACGGGAAACTTAGCGTTTCGATTATGTTTATACATTTTTCATCGGGAACGTAATGTGGTAGGTATAAATGAAAACGTTAGGAAATCATTGTAGTAACGTAGATTTACAGGTTTTATACCCAAAATTGAAACTGTTTCGGTCAATTGAGTTACCTACTTGTTGATACATTTCATCATCAATGGCTTAATCATCTATTTCAGACGATTTATGGTGTAAAGTTTGAAGTACAACTCTTTTCATGGCTAAATAAACCAATGCGAGAGCGGCAAAGTCTGCCACAAGCTCGACAAGAGAAGTTTGCGACCAATGGAGTCACGTCGCTTTGATGTCTTCTCTGTCTCTCGTCAGCAAGTGTTGCGAACCAGGACTCATCGCAAAGCTTGCGACCCTCCGCAACGCGATTTCGCCATTCCGGACGTGTCCCCGCAAGCTTTTCCCAGTTTTGGGGGCAAATGTTAAACGCAGCCATGTCCATCTTGACGCAGTCTTTAAATCGAAGCAATGTCCTCCCAAAATCTCTTTTTGCATTCGCTTACGCGCCCAAAAGGACACGTCGTGGTAATCGAGAGGGTGCCATTCTGTACACGTGCCCTAGCAAGCGCAGACGCCTCTGTTTAAGAAGCGCGGTCAAGCTAGGCAGCTGTGCGATTTCAAGAACCCTCTCGTTCGTCACTCTGTCCTGCCATGAAATGCCCAAGATCTTACGGAGGCAGCGCATGTAGGAAGACTTGTTGATACATTTACAGTCTTCTAAATAACATAAGTAATAGTAATATGGTATCTCTAAACAATTTGCATTACTTATGTATCCTTTACTGCATTTTTAAATATTAATAACCACATCATAAATTAAAATAGAAGGTCTTCATGTGCATTTATGAATGAATTAAACTCACCTTTCGATTACTCGTATATTTTATTAATTATTTTATTTTATTTATACGGTACATCGACGATAATAACTAGAATGCTAACTTATAACTCACAATATTTAAGAACTAATTGTATTATCAATTACAGATGCACACGGCATGCTTTGTAATACGTACGTAGATTATATTATGTGTATAGATAGGTAGGATACTTTTCCGCAAAAATCATCTCCCAACTCAACAAAGTACGTAAAGAACGACTAACTTTCCCGTAACAATAATGGATAAAGTATGTATAACGTAATTTATGATAACCGCCCGCCGCTACGTCTTCCTGCCTGTAATATTGTTCCCATGGAATGTATGAAACTCCACATTTTATTCTGTCGCCCAAAAATATTCGTACGAAGCAACTTCGCATGTGAACGACCTCTTGATGGCCATAACATAACTTTTAGTTTGCTATACTTTACACATTATTCGTGACGTGAGAGCTCCAATAATGGCAGACGTCCTAGTTAGATAGTAAATAGGAGGATTCAAATGTTGAAAAACAGAATAGAACGCCTTTTCTATTCCGCTTCTGTTATTATTATGTAAGAAAATGTACATTTACCTTATAAAAAGTAAGACAAAATGCTAATTCTTTTACCATGAATCGAGAAAAAGTTTGCAAATCTTTAGTAAACGACACTGGTGCGGTTACGTTAGAAATGTATCTGTTTTATGCGCCTGATATGTGACGGCAGTAAAAGTTGGGCAAAATAGCGTAATCTAGAAAAACTTGTTTAAAATAAAGCCCGGATTTTACAACACATTTTAACTTTACGTTTTATATTGTTTTGTCTGACTGCAGTGTGCGATATCTTTTGTAATCTTTTGTATGCATTTTGTTTAATGAATTTGACGAAGACAAGGATGGTTACGATGTGTTAACTATGTTGTGTATTGCTTACAAAAGCTTCCCTAAATTGGTTCAATAAACTAAACAAATCCTTGGTCTATCCACTGCATCATTAAATAAACAGCTCATGACTATCTGAAAACCAATTTATTTTTAGCATACTCCTAAAGAAACCATCACTCATTTAGTGTAATCTCGAATCCAATAATTCAGAGATGGTTTTAATTTAAAATGTAAATTGAGCGTTGAATAAGAAGCTAGCAATAACCCTTAGAGGCAGTTATTTCAGGAAAATAATTTCAACCAAAAATTATAGCTGGGCTGGACCCAATCAGAATGCTAATAAAGACTGAATTTAAAATGATAGATTTCCTTGGAAGTGTTCCGTTTGGTGTAGATATAATAAATATCACTTGCAAAACAGATTATTAATTTGTTATACATAATCTCAATTTTAAGAAACAGGACAGGGTGTGGCATATTATAGGAGTAATCTATACTAATCTATACTAATATTATAAAGCTGAAGAGTTTGTTTGTTTGTTTGTTTGAACGCGCTAATCTCCGAAACTACTGGTTCGATTTGAATAATTCTTTTTGTGTTGGATAGTCCAGTTATCGAGGAAGGCTATAGGCTATATAACATCACGCTACGACCAATAGGAGCAAAGATATGGTGGTAAATGTGTATAAAACGGGAGAAAAAAGTCACTATTCCACGCGGACGAAGTCGCTGGCAAAAGCTAGTTTGAAATATAGGCCCTCTAAGGAACCAAAAATCGATTCTAAATGGTATTAATTTAATATATTTTTACTACAACGAGTAAGCGATTTTAATATACATTGTTTAGGGATTATAACTTTAGTTTGCCATATCTCTGATATCTGATATCTCTGAGGTAGGTAAAGCATTTTAGAGCACTATGGACAGGTCACGGTAACTAAGCATAGTCTGTAGAATCGTTGATAAAAAAAATTGATCCTATTAGAGGCCACATGCTGAATATGATAATGGTCGTATATACTAACTTTGCTTAAAATGACGTGTTAACAGAGTCTATATTCACAAATTCAATTTATTTAAACTTCAGTAAAGTGCAAAGTGACTGGCACACAATACATTGTAGATTATTAGAAATCCAAACCGAACGAACTAACCACAGCTGAATTTTAATTAAACCTCCTCAACCAGGGCAACTATTTATTTGGTGCGACACGAACATCCAACGCAAACATACAATATTATTTTTGCTTATATCTCTCATATGATGTTGTAAAGTTTAGCCGCACAGATAATGCTATTTTGACGTTTTCCATTTTGGATAGAAAATGTTAATGAAAATGAAAATAAAATGAAAATTGTCAAAGTTTGGAATTTTGGCATTCTTTCAATACATTTTGTGTCAAAATTGTAAACGTTAAAATAGCATCCTCTGAGCGGCTAAATTATAGCTCATATTAACCATCAATTTGGTCAATGTTTCAGTCGAGGCTTAAGATCAATTTTTTTTTTAATTTATATTTCGTACAACTCGCACACGTATTACGCAAATGCTTACACCTTTATTCTTACTTACACTTTCGCTTACATTTATAAGTTAGCAATGCTTCGTACTCAAACAACCTGGCTTCTTTACTGAGTAAATAGGGCAACGTGATCCGAAATAAATTACGGTACTCACAAAGGAGTCGGTAGCAACTTTTTGCTTGGACAAGTTTAGCGTTTGATCTCGAGAAGCCTGACCTTGTTTGATAGTTCGCCGCGGCCGCTCTCTCAATGCGTACTATTATAGTGCGAGATCTTACTGCCTAACTCACCTACTTATAAAATAATAAAGTGAGTTTAAACATCCCTCTGCTGGGCAAAGGCAACTTAAGTAAGAGTTGGTATGAGATAAATAAAATTCATCACGCGGGCACAGTGCGGATTGGTGGAGGGGTGATTGCAAGACAAGTGACCTTCTTATTCATACGAGTAGTGTTGCTTATTTAATAAGAGTAGCAAGAAATAAAAATGCAATCTGTAATAATAATAATTATTATTTATTTATTCAATCAAGTGACATCATGACTCATCATTTGTTAGTTACAATGAGCTTATTCCTATGTTAGTAATTTATAATTTTATTTATTTATATAATTATATTTTTTTACTCACAACTCCTGCGGATGTTGTGCAACAGTAATTAATATAGCGGCAGTCCAGTCTACTCGCAATCATAGACAGGATGCTGTTGGGGCTGCCCCGAACCCTGCGCACCAGGGAGGCGCATCTCTTCCGCACGGTCGCGTAGAAGCAATCTACTCGCGCCTCTGCAAACATCCCCGATGCGCTGCAGTATCTAGGCAACCCCATCAGCAACCGGAACGCGTTGTTGAATTGGACTCGCAGAGCGCTATACGACGCGTGCGAAAAATTGGCATACAGGCTACACGTGTAAAAATTTGTGCAATAGGCTCTGAAAAGAGTAACCTTCACTTCTGTGGAGCAACGTGAGAACCTGCGAGCCACCATGTTCGCCCTTACCGACAGCGCTCTGCGTTTGCTCTCAACATCATCAGCGTCTTTAAGATCAGAAGTTAACAGATGACCTAAGTATTTAAATTTATTAACCCGCTGTATCGCGCATCCATTTAGATACACATTCGGTAACAAATTAGGCCTCCTGCATCCCTCCCCAAAAACCATCACCTGGCTCTTTTGCACGTTGTATGCCAATCCATGGGACCTAGCGTATGTTTCACATATAGCCATGGGCTTCCTAAGTCCACATACGGAAGCACTCAGCAACATAATATAATATTACTTTTCCACAACAAGTTGATCTACTATTATAAACTAATCAAATTTCTGTCAGAGGATCTTATTAAATCATCTTGAAAGAGTTGATACATCTTCAAAGTAAATGAGTTTACAATTCATAAATTTTTAATGTCGTTCATATTTAATTAGACTGTGTTTAAATTTATCTTGTTTTTTATCGGTTTTTTAAAACCTGCCAGCTGCCGCGTGTTCAGCGACAAAGCGTCTGCTTTGACTTCACTCAAATTATCATCTGGTTTTGAATAAGTTGGAGTGACCGATGGTCGGCTCCTAGTCTATATCTATTTGATTTAGAGAAGTGGGACAATCGGTTTGAACTGTAGATGAAACGACTTACAACTGTAGAGAAACAAAAGTTCTATAAATTATGAACTTCAAGGACTTGCTTTAAAATAGAAGTTAGAATATAAATAGTTCTAAAGTACAGTAGGGTCGAAAAACAGGATGTTAAACAATTTACATATTGCTGTTTTTATATTTTGTTTTTTTTAAACGAGTTGTATTTTGATTGTCTGTGTCTGTGTCCACGCGACTCAAAAACAACAATCACCTTACCAAAACTTAAACATACGCCATCATTAAATTACATGGAAGAAAACTCTTTTGTGTTCAAGTACTCCAGAAACTGCAAAAACATCGTGTGCTCCTAAGTATCAATTTTAATTACATCGAGACTTTTCAGTATAGTTTTTCCACTTCATTTCAAAACTTTTAAGTAGCATCTCAGACCTCTCTCGTTGAAGCGAAATTCCAAGTCGTACGTTTTCAGTGCCATCTCAGTTCGTTGAATGAGCCCCATCTATCAAAGTCCGGTCGGTCCGAGCATCTTCGAGTCGCTTTCAAGAGGATTGCTTACAACCTACATAGGCGCGGTAGATCCTACAGGAGTGTATAATTTTCAATGGTATCTCTGTCTAAATCGGGCGCTGACAAAAAGTCGTGTAACAATTTAAAGGTAAATACCATCGATCATAAAAAAACATCCTGAAATGTATTCGTTAGACTGTAGTCACCATGGACAGTTGAGAGTAGTTTTTCTTTGGGAACTACAGTCCCCATGGACTGTTGAGTGGTTAGTGGTTAACTTTATCATTATTTTGCGTGTGGTTCTGGATATTTCTGATAATGATCAAATAAGCAGATAATTACAAGATGTAAATTTTTATGCACTGATTACATGAAAAATAAATAAAAATAAAACAATTGTATAATTGCGAAAAATAAAAGAAATGAGCATATTAAGATAAGTATTTTGACAAGGTTCTGATACTTTACATATCGGCTTTTTATAATCTTTCATGGTTTACAATCACACCAGTATAAGTAGAGCAAAACAAAGCATTGAAGTAGCACATCCAATAACTGGTGAAGTAAGTGTGAACAATTCAACGCAGGGCACATAGGCATTTCCATTTTTACCCCATTAAAACCTTGTTTCACCAGGTTTTAAAATAGTACTGTCACTTTTTGTGCAATAAGTTTAAATTGTCGCCTGGCAGCATTCCGTTGCACGCATGCCTTATCTATCTTTTTAAAATTCTTCATGTTTCGGATTTCCATCGTTTTTGCGACCGAGCCCTTTCGTAGGATTGCTATAAAATACTTTTTTTGGAAATAGTTTTCGAGATTGTGAACGGAATAACCATAGAAAGAGCCATTGTCGAATATTTCAGTGAAAAATATTTAATCTAAGTAAGGCTCTGATTAGTATTTTTTTCTCATTTACTTATTTAAAAACTTTCTTGCACAAGTGTACAGAACTTAATGATGAAAACATTATATCCCAATCAAACCTTAAGGCCATGCAAAAAGATTGTAATGGGTGGTATTATTTTAGTGAGCAGTATAAACATAACATGGTCCGTGATCATGGCGCTTGCAACGGTGCCGAAATATCGGAATCTCATAAATACTAAGGTAAATGGTAGCAATCCCGTATCTAACTATTCTAATGTAGTGACCATAAAAGTTTAAAACCATTGAAAATTCTTATAAAGCAGTATTCCGTTATATTTAAGCCTATTTAACAATAACTTCTCATTGAATACTTTTTTCGTTGGTCATCTCGTTTACAAAATTCTACCGTAGAAATAAATTAGACCTTCATACGCCCTAAGGGAAGGGCTATTGTAGGCCGACCTTTACTCGCAGACTGATGTGATGACCTGTAAAATCTAATAACTGGGAATAAAAAGAAAGATACACATTCTTTCTTTCTAGGTATAGAGTGTAGAGCTTGGACAAAGGCCATAGGGACCAGAACTGCTTACGGACCAGAAACCTAAATGGCATACGGTAAATTGTTTTAATACTTATAGGTACCACAGATATTACAATCTATAATTAAGAAAAAAAGTGTCTGAGTCGTTTTTTTCTTTGAAAATGTTTAATTTGTTACAGTATATCAAGGAGAGTGAGAAGATGGACACTTCATTTCCTAAATTATTTTTGCGTGCGTCTTTACAACAACACGTTTGAAATGTTGCCTAAATCATTATGACATACCTACACTTTCCGTCTCAACTCCTAAAAGTGTTCAAAAGATTTCTTGCGTTGATTTTTATTATCTTTTTTCCTCAGACCACCTCGTGAAACCTCGTATCCTTTTTCGATTCTAAAAGTCTCTACAACTTGAACATCGCTCGATGCAAATTCACAGTCGGTGTTGTTTGCTGACATAGATTGGAGTCCGCTGGCTTTCAGTAAACATCGTGGGATCCTCGTCTATATTTGAGAACAACGCAACTTTAACCCAACCCAGGTAGGGATGATATACTTAAAGTGACTAAATTCTTGAATATATTAAGCAGTCATAATAATGCAACCGCAATATTCTTCAACAAAATCCATCTTGATCCAAAATTTCTTAGAAATGGCGGGTATATCTTACTTAAATGCCTATAGCACTAGAAATAGTTACCTATTACATTACTGTTAATAGCAATGGATGTCATGCCTGCGGTGATTATGATGGTGAATATAATTTTCAGGTACCTATTACATACGTTTTGTGTTCAGGTTTGTACTGCCTTTACTCATTAATAGAGTATAAATAACCTTCGGTACACAGACTATTAGTGCAATTCTCTAAGCCGTACTACTATTGTGATCTCCCATGACGAAAATCGGTCATTTCAATTCAGAAAATCACGAACTTTTTTCTCGACAACAAAGAACTTGACAACCGATCGGAGTTTGCGAACAGAGATTGAGGCGACTTGTTGGCACTGTAAACATCACTCTGCATAATCGGCTTTCTTTGACACCAGATTCAACTTGAATGAAAACAAGTAAAAAAAACGGGGCAAAATTATGACGTACCTACCCTACTATCGATTAATTTAACCTTTTATTAAAATTGCCATGTTGTAGGTGAATAAGAAGCACGCATTTGTTATCTCCTGCAATTTCAACAGGCTTTATTGCCAATGTCTGATTGGCCGAGAGGTATAGTCATTCACCCGGACCGGATGCAGGGTTTGATTCCACGTATCAGACTAGTTGCATTATTTTAAGTGTATTTTACAATATTGAGTTTGCTTTTGAGCTAAATCACATTGGAAAATGGAATACGTTTTAATGCCTTAAGTAGTTGAAATCTTTATTTCCTTGGTTCACGCTTGACTAAAACCATTTGTGACTGATACCAGACATTCGGCGATTGCCAGATCCACAACTTTTCCAATATACCAACGCAAACTCCGACCGAAATTCTTTGATAAGCGATTTATAATCATTCCGGGGGATCGCTCCTTTCCGAATTAAAGGGTTCGCAAAAGTAACGCGAAGCTCGATAATTCGGTTTGGGAGAATTGGCACGGTTTAAGGTTCATAAGCAGACATCGCGTAAAAATAATATAAACATCTTTTCAAAATAAAGCGACAATCCTATTGCGATTTTCGGTACTAAGACTTTGAAAGTTTTCCCGTTAATAATTATAGGAAGAAATTGAGAAAAATAACGAACGTCTACAAGAGTGCGTTAATTTGTAAATATTATTTGCTAAGATTATGATCCATGAAGTTTATAAAATAAATGAAGTAGGTATGTCCACAAAGATTGGTTGCATTCAAAACTACTTGTTACAGGTACTTACGCCCTACGTAACTTGTTAGAAGTTATAGTTTCTCTCACAAAATACATTAATATTGGCAAGTTCTTTCCAACTCAGTGTGGTTTTGCCCTTTAAATATAATCCCTAAATTACGGGAGGGCCAATTACAAAGAAACCGAGCGCCCGCGGCTAAGACGTCCGGATCTCTATCTACTCAAACTCGTTACCGTTAAATAAATCGACCAGCTAAATGCGTATCCCGAATCTATTCTACGTTATTCGACAGAAGAAAATAGTTGTGAAATGAAAATATACTCGTTTCGGGGAATGGTCCGTACTGTTACACGGGGGATTTCATTTAGGTCTTTAAAAAGATTATTTTTAATTTTACACCGTTTATTTCACTGGTAAGTATTACAAATTAATTAGGAGCGTGTGTCCTGGGTGGAGGTTAGTAGAACCGAACTAACTGTCTCGACCCAAGACTTGATACTCGCAACCCTAACTGCCCACATTCGCTTGTATAGTTATATCTAAGTATTTGCACCTAATTTATTGTGAGCATCAAATCACAAGCAAATAGGATGGAGGATAGGATCACACACAAAACATATTGAACATTTTAAAGTGAGTCTGCATTTTAAAGTTAGGCCGATATTGATATGTTCTAAAAATATACATTTTAAATAAATAAGTGTTTAATAATGATACTATTTGCGTTATTGAAGTTTTTGGAATTGAACAGTTTATTAAATGCGATTACATTCGTTGCTATGAGACCAAATAAATTCGGCTCATACTCATATCGACATAAAATTCGCATCCAATGATGCGTAACGAATAATTTCCCAAGTAAGTGGTTTCATTACCACCACAACGATCACGAGGGAATATTCCATGATAAATTCCCGACCCGAGGCACTGATAAACGTTTGTAATTTTAATGTTATGTTAATCAACACATTTTTGCGGCTTCATCCGTATGTGATAAAAATCAAGATCTTGACGGAGTTGGTTTAGAAAAATATCATCATCATCAAATTTAAGAGCTCGGTGGCTCTTGTCAATGGAGTTTCTTTATTTAGAAAATAATCTCCCTATAATAGCATAGGAAGATAATTTTCTAAACCAATTTCTTTATTTAGATCCGTAATTAAAATATTAGATTGTTGTAATAAAACTTTTCTTTATAATTGTATTAAACAGACATGTCAAATGTAGCTGCTTTGATAGGACTTTACCCTGGTAAACACGTAAAAAAATTTAAAACGTCTATAAAATGTACTTTATTGGTAAGATAGACCAATAAAATTATGATCCGAAGAGAGGTCAACCACAACTCCTTCCTACACAATAACTTAACATGGTTATAACTATGTTTATGAGCCTACTCATTTGCTGCAATAAAGTTTGCTTAATTTAAAGAAATTCAAAAATAAAATAAAGAGAAAAAATATTCTGAATCGAACGACACAAGGTTTATTTAGCTAAAATAATTTAATACTTAGAATACAGTCAATGACGTTATTATTAATAAGGAACAATTCAATAAATATTTTTTTAAAAACATCCACAGACGTCAGTCAATTAATTCCCTTAATTATTTGTTTTTATTTTATTACAACAGACACACAAAATAATTAATGTTAGAAAAAGCGACCTACCAGCAAGATAACGGAAACATAGTCAAGCATCACTCACTTGAGTGAATAAGTCACTGTTTGTTATCTCGACATCCGTGTACAAGCATAAATCAACACCAGAAGTAAGAAAGTGCCGTTAATTCGCCGTAATGCGCACGAGTTGACAGCAACGCAATCATGCATGCTGGTGCGCGCGTAATCAGTATGTGCATCCCTTTCCTTATCTACACTAAAGAGGCACTCATATAAATACCTGGCATTTTTCATTAAGTGCTAATAAGTTCTGGTAAGCGATATGTGTCCAATACGGAATGGTGTTCCATATTTAGATTAGCTTGTGGCGAGCTGTTGGGAAGTAGCGACCCCACGTACCTGATTGCTCCTGGGAGAACCCCTGTTCTTCGTCTCTGTCTTGCTTTCACTGGCCGGGCAGAGTGAACACTGACGAGGGGCAAGATCTCCCACCTCTTGCTTGCCTTTATTGGTTGGCTTGAGTGGAGATTCGCTAGAGCAGAGATGGTCGGGGGAAGGAAGTGTGCCAGTAAGATGCTTGTAGGGATCTTGAACGATTACCGGAATTGTCCTGAGAGCCGTGGTACACCTCTCCACTCCCCTAGCACCTCAACTGGTGTTGCCCCCTTGTTGTCTACGTCACTTAGTGCTAGCAACCTATTTGGGGGGCTTATCGACTGAGTGTGCAAGTCACCCCCGCCATTTCATCCGTGTGAGAAATATACCTCAGGCAGGGGCCATAGTTTTCCCATAGTCCCAGATACCAGGTCCACCTAATACCCACACCCATAGCCCAGTATCTTTTGAATTTATATCTCGCAATAGTCCTACTTCACTACACAAAACAATTTCCTCGCAGTATGTATATACAAGAACTTGTATGATTTTGTAAGTGGCAAGACGTGGTGCAAAGACAATATACATCATCAGGAAAATTATTTCAATTGAATCCTACAAACCGAAATCAAAGCAGAAATACTTGACATAGCTTGAACTTAATCTGCATCACATACCTAGCATTTCTAATTGAGATGTGCACAAAGTTAAGCCCGCATATCTCGCTCGTCTCGTATAAAATCAACTCGGGGCGGTGTATAACGATACAAGCACAGTGTGCAAGTGACTTTACTGAGCAATCCGACGCAGCTGACACGCCACTTGCCTAGTAGGATGTGCAATGATGCATGCGAAGTGTTGCTTCAGGGGTGCTGCTTGTTGGAAAAGCTTTTTTCTTACGTCAGAAAATGCCTTAAGCATACAACACCGGCGGAGGCCGCTGGGGGTTATGTAGGACTCCCCCACCTGGTAGAGGCGGGTATACCTACTAAAACGGTGACGGTGTCCGCCGGTGCCATTAGGGAGTAGGGAGCTATGGGTAAGCGCCCCAGGCGTTCGCCCTGGACATTCTTCAGCAGCCCTACCTCTGGTTGTTGGAAAAGCTAGTTTAACTCTTAGATTAGTTGTAGTAGAAGTTACAGGTACTCTTGATTAGCCTAATAAATACATAGGTACATATTACCAGAACTTCAGTTACATACAAGAATGGATAGTTCAGGAAGGTCAGAATCGTGTTCATAACTCACCTATTAGTAAGGAAACGTTCATTCACACTTAAAAACTGATCTTGGTGTATTGTTGAATTATTTAACAGTTCAAGATACTTTTGACTCTGTAGTCTAGGATCTCGAGAGTATTACTCAACAAATACTTTCGCATTTTTTTCTATTAACATCCGGTTTCAGCAGGATATAAAGATTTAAAGTTCATTCCATGTATAGCAGAAGTTCAATGCGATTGTTAATAAGACTCATTTATAAGAAAGTTAACAGCATGATTTTTACCCGATAGTACTGTGGCACAAACGGTCACTTTGTTAATGGGCCCTGCTTACAGTAGTGGACGTCCTGCAGCTGATGATGATAACGATGATAATGATAATGAATTCGTCAGAGTCAGGACTAAATACCGCTGGCAACCCTATCCAGTATGTTGCCTTATCTACCTCACGCGCCGTCTCCTCATACAAATTGCACGCCGTGTCTCTGTCTCCGCGGTTAATTGTTAGTATTTATGAGAAAATCTCATCGAAACTCCGTCTAGTGAAACCTGAAAATTGTCCTCTAATGACACGCTCGAAACGAAAGTTACAAAGAATTAATGCGACAACTACATGGTTAAGAAAACGAGTCAATGTTTAGTTTTCTACACGGGATATAATAAAATTATCTAACGACATGCTCAGGAAAATTATTTAAGATTTTAAAGATTAACGTGTAACAGGAGATTTTAGTTTCCTTTACTCGATAGGGTATTTATTTGTATTCGGTAATGGAACTACAAATCGTTTTAGTATGGAAACAGCATTTCTAAATGTAGCTGCCTGGTTCCTACCCATGCAACAAATTTAATTACCCGGTTTTATTTTCGTTATTTTAGGTATTTAATATCGTTGTACCCATGTCAAAAGTTATGAAGTCTATAACGAACTAAATTATAACCATTGGTTTATCATCATCTTATAGTTCGGTCGCCATATAATTCTCGCTTGAATTTATTGAACACCCGAAGCTCAGGCATCTATATTAAAAAGAACAAAAGGAATAGCGTCATTGTTCTTTCGTGCTATTGTGTTTATGAAGAAATCCGACAAGCGTCGATTGGACGCGGAAATTCTGTTCCGTAGTATCCTCCCGATATTGAGACGATAGTAGATTAACCGACGGTTGAACGAACCTTGGAAATGACAGGAGGAATCTATATAATAAAAGTGGGGTGGAGAGAAATATCATAACAATCCAAAAATGTGTTTTCGATGGCTTGAGAATGCGAGCGATATTTATATAAAAAAAATCAAAGTATTTTTGTGAGTCTTGTTTCTTAATTTCCTTTACTACAATAAACCATAACATTTCCCCATTGCGATGTCAGTTGTAAATAAAACAGCATGTTTCTTTTAAAAGACACTTTTTTATAAACCCGAACTATCAAGGGACAAGTGTTACATAAAATCCTTCTGAACATTCTGGAAAATCTATGTTGCACTTGAGACTAATTCGGCAAACAAGTCTTAAACTTTCCGCGTCAAATGATCCAAGGGAATTCCCGGGACTACGCCATTCATTTCATAAATACCGTTCCTCCAATTTAGCAACGAGACACTAAAAAGAAATGATTCCTAGGAAAATAATATGAGATTTTCCGGGCAAGTGGCTTAAAAAGCGTGACGTTTAGCAAGATTGCTACGCTGTATTTCTTTGGGGCTTCATTCTTAATTTGATGAGAATGTAAAAACGGCATTAGGTTATTCCGACCGGTAGGGGAGAGGGTGGGGAAAGGGGGTCACGATTTATATTGCCCCAGATGAGATTATGGTATGACGGAGTCGTAAGGCATTAGAGTGGTACGCTTACCGCATTACTCCTTGAGTTCTTCGCTGTAAAAACTCACTCTTAGAGTCCACATTTGGAGTGTTACTTTACATTTAAAGGTCATTTTGTATCATCATCTACAAATAATTTGGGACGTATTCTTATATAATCACACGATAAGTTTTTTTAAATCATTTTAATGCGTCTCTCTCTTGGAATTAAACATAATATGCTAAGATTGAAAAATAACTACCTATTTATTTTATAGGTACTACTCCACATACTGAACCTAGGAAATAAGTAGGTGGTTTGAAAAAACGCATAGCTTAGTTTCTTCATATGTGTAGGTTTAACATATGATATGATTTATCAGTGTGGATCTCAATCAATCGCCCTAACAGCAAGATCACATACCAAACGGTCAAATTACCCTACAGTTTCACACATTTTAATAGGGTTGTTTCACCATGTTTAAGCCTTCGTTTACATACCACTGCACCAAATGCGAAAACACTCTACCATCAAGCCTTACATCACTATTGTATGTAGACCTCGCTTTAAATGAGTAGTTAATACAACTAGAGGTCAGAATAAACCGGTAATATCTAGTTTAATGTTACTTATGCTACGCCAAAAGTCCGGATTGCACCAGCTACAGTCGGTTCATCGCGAAATTATCATACAAATTGGTGCAGTCGCAAATAAATGCATGTATTTATTTTATCCGCGTAAACCTGACAATTACATTCTGATGCATGTAATTGGGTGTTGCTGTAATTTTTATGTCACAGATATCTTTTTAACGGCTTTATTTACGGGACAAGAAGAAAAGTTCTACTTAAGCAATGAAATTTTATAAGTACATCGGTAATAAGTAATCTTAGAGACCTATTGGGAAGCATTTTGGATTAACGGTTAAGAAAATGTTATCGAACTTGTAATAAACAAAAACATGTACTTAAAATAACTATCTTTATAGACAGCTATAAGAATCAGATTCAGCCTCAGGTACTTAAACTCTCTCTTAATACAAAATCAATTTGTTCGCCATTTAAATTCATGTAGATCCGAAACCATTCAACTGTTTCTACTCCAATCACCCTTTAATCCGAAGGGGACTAAACAGATTAAACCACAATTAGCGCGCCAGTTCCAAGACCGTTTCCGTGCGAACTTTTACAAATGGGTTGGTAACAAAATTTGAGACCATTCCACACGTTAGACGCTTAGACCCCGTTCTGGAAAACGCTGGGAAATCCAATAATGATCCACGCCACCGCGTATACGGAAACCCTTCAGAACCCCAATATTTCTGAGCTGTGGGAGGGTTTAATTTGCCTTAAACAATTCCACTATTTAGTACTGCGAACGATCCGAGTTCAGGCATTGTTCCAGTTCGTATTGATTTACTATGTAATCGCTTCGATTTACTTTGTAATCGCTTCCTCCACTCAGTCCATAGAAATCATAAATAAATAAATATGCGCTAGACAACACACCAATTGTCTGGTTTCGTGGTAAGGAATTTTCTTCCTTGTGTAACGAAGTACCAGGCAATTATGACGGGAGCGTCTCCCATAAATACTTAAATACATATAACATTCATGACTTAGGTACAATGTTCGTGCACATCACACAAACATATGCCCCTTGCGGGATTCGAACCCGCGACGGCCGGTGTAAAAGTCAGGAGCGCTAACCAATACACCAAACGCATAAGTATTTAAGAGTGATCTTCTTATACACAGGAGGGATTCCTGCGCTATGCTTCCACCACATAAAATGTGTGATACCGGACAAATCTTAAATATCAGGCAGTACAATTTTGGCGATAACAGATCGTATTTTCGTAGCTTTGCTTATGTGTTAACGCTGTTAGTCCACCGCCGCTACCAAACTGAGAGATCAATCGCTTAAACTCTAGCTCAGAAGTACTGAAGTTCTGGATCCTAGAAGGGTTTCCATATACGCTACACCGCCGGAAAAAGAGGGGAATTATCGGAAATGCCGCTTACGTATTCGCGGTTAAATTGGCGCGAGCATGAAAAAAGGCATTAATGTCGTAGATACGGGAACACGTGACGGGAAAGGAGAATGCTTCCGTAAATGAGTCTGAAGAACGGTGAGCGACTTTAGCGCGGCGTCAGCGGTCAAATTAGCTGACGTCGTTTCTTGGACTAAAATAATTTTGCTTCTTCGCGTGTGGAAAAAACCTAACTGATTCCAATGCTATTTCACTGACTGTAACGTAAGTATGATGATATAATCTGACACTCGCATTCATGTCACGTGATTTTTAGGGCTTATTTAAGTATCACAAAGTTTGTAGACTCAAAAATCATACCTACCTAAATTAACAGTGATTCTTTCATACACTCCCTCATCAAATAGTATTTTATTCCCAATCGCATGTGTAAAGGTCCGCTAATCAATCGGTTCAGCATGTCTCCGATAGCCAGTAAAAATACCTTGAAGTTTCTTCAACCCAGCAAAACAAAACAATTTCACGGAAATTAATATACTAGAGCGCAAATTCCGGATTTGTTTGTTTTCATTTTACCATACTTATTACATAAAGTTTCCGAGCTCGTAATCAAACTCGTTTAAAAGATATTTCAAGGGTCACGAGACAAGTCAAATTTTCGTTTTTCCTGTTTACTGGTAACGCAGTCAATATCAAATATTAGTTTGTAGATTCTTTCGCGGTTTTCTTCTTTGCAAGCCGTAGTAGGTAAATTATTATATGATATGTAACACGTGTTTGTTATACCGTATACGAGCCAAGAACATAACAAAGCTAATTTAATAAATACTGGCTTGACACGTGTACTTTCTTTGATATTCCTTATAATACTTACATAAAACATTCTTCCATTGATGTAAAATAGACTTAGATATTTGGAACAACTCGTTGTTAACTTTATGGCGTTAGATTTTAATAATAGTTATAATAAAAATACTTTATTGGACACCATAAACAATTAAAAATACAGCATATTAAATAACAGTCTTATTGCTTACAGCATTTCTTCCAGATATCCTTTTGCATTTTCTAGATTCGTAACACAAGGTATCTTAATAAACCACTAAACAATTATACAGGTGTTTAAGAACGGTAATATAATGAACTAGTATCATAAATGGGTGTGCTAAACCAAAATTTGATAATTATCATAAGAATGTTGTGTAAATTTTGCCACACCTCGGTACTTTAAATATATTTTATTGGAACCAGTCATTAATACTATGGGACTAATCTCAAGAAAATGACAGCTTTAAATGACGATTTAAATGAGTAAATCGTATTTGTTTCTTTATCTTTCTACTCTGGGTTAAATATAAATCGTTTCGCGTGAACGTAATCGTAATCGTTTCGTGCATTGTTGGGACGCTTGAAATAGATGTATTTCAAGCGTCCCAACAATCCACAACCAAAAAGTTATCAAACAACAAAACAACAGGTGACAAACACTTAACGTATCAACATATCACCTCACACTCAGACTCACAACCCGTTGTTCCAACAAATTGTTCGAAACATTTTCATAAACAAACTTTTGCGAAGTGTCTACACAAGATTTATGCCTAACGAAAATTAAATGAGAACACATTAATTATGGAAACGTTTAAATTCTCGGAAGACCTTATTTCTGGTAAATACTTAATTTGGGAGTAAGTAAATATTAAGTAAGTTATTGTTTTATTAATTGTTAGATGTTTTCAGCTATCTTTTGAAGTGATTGTGTGCTTTAATATAACCCACAGACAGCACGTTTAGACTTACATTAGTGTTTATTTTATTTTTATAAAAGCTATTCATGACGTTTCGCTGCCTATTATCTGTGGCACACACAAAACGTCTAGGTTTATTAATAAAAGTTATAATACTCTGAAAAGACTACCAACATTTTTATATCTCAGAGTATAATATGAATGCAAAAAAAGAAATAGTAATTGGCGTTGGAATGATCCTGAGGTCAAGTTGCACAACAGCTACCTACTTACTTTATTTTTACAAATGTCTCAATGAGCAATCGTCCATGAAGACTTAAAAAAACGTAAAATCTCGCTCTTTCTTCAGAAAGTTGCAGAGACACAGTTTTTATGTCTGTTAAACAACGATACCTTAAAGACAGAATCATACTGTAACATATTGCAAGTTTATGTGAACATCGAAGTGTGGATGCTTACAGGCTAAACTTAACTTAACTTAACGGAACCTTACATTTTAATTCTTTAAATTGGCTTAAGGCTTACATTTTAATTCTTAAAATTGTGAATTGTGGTTCCTCTGTAGCTGTCCTTCATATGAGCGCGTCTAGCATACAGAAGCGCTCTTTTTTATGGTTCGTTAAAAAATTAAAGGTCAATAAGCAATCGATACTATAATTCTAACTATAGCTAACAACACAGAGAGAATATCAATTTACGCACACACAAGTGTTGCAACTTTACTGAATGATATTGGACTAGGTGTCACGGCCGCATCATCGCGATCTCACGTCGTCAGTGTTGCAAGCTCTTCGCTCTTTGTGCGATACGCTACACTTCACACAGAGTCGAATTACAGAGGTGGTTTTGAAATAACACATGTTTTGAAAAATAAATCTATCGGTTATGTATCTATAGAACGGAATCGGTAAGCAAGGGAAATAGACTTACGGCCTGTTTCAAAAAGTCCTAATAAGTTCTGGTTAAAAAAACGCAAACTTCTGTAAGGGTAAGTAAATGTAAAAAATAAATAATCTGAAATAAAAAAGACCAATCGACGGCACACTTAAAGGGTAAACCGTAGTACGTTACTAGAAAGGCGGAGAGATTGCGAGCGGAGACATGTTGTGAATTTATTTCACGAACTGATGACCTCTTAATTTTTGAAGTTGGTTAAAAATCAGATTAGTCGTCGAGTCGTATCTATCGTAATACAGATTTATAAAGGTTATTGTTTTACGTGAAAAACATTAAGATAAATTGGTGCGTGCTCTATGGAACCATAACAAAATCGTGACAAATAAAGGTAACTTATTTTCACGCGATATGATCAGATAAAAATCGTTGGTTTTATAACAAAAAACAACATTGTGAGAGCGAAACAGTATCGTAATAATAATCTTGTTTTTTTGGTCAACTAAGGTACATAATAACGAAAGTTATTTAGTTACGTACTAGTATTTGTCACAGATTATAAAATACAAGACCACTTTTTAACACGGGCAGTTTTTTTATCGATTGATCATTATCAATCAATCATCGTATTCTGAGATAGTTTATGCATCATAGTTTTTTCAGTAGTAGAATTATTGTAAAACATCTAATAACGTGCTTATCAACTAAAGTTATTTTATTACGATTTTGTCATAAAGTTTACATTATATCCAAGCATTTACAAGCAAAAACCACTATGACATAATGTTATAACGATTACATAATAAACAATTGATCTTCTTTTAAAAATAAATGCATTTGACTTTAAAAACCGTTGACAATGACTTGATGAGTGCGATAGAGAGTTCGATCATTGACACGATAATTTTAAAGACTGATATTGAATATGTCAGTAATGATAGGTACTTTGATTTACAAAAGATCGAATGCGTTTAAAAGCTGGTTCTATTTCTCATAAAGTTACATTTATATTGTTAGTAACAAAAAGTACTAAACTTTTTCAATGTTGAATCTTTTATTCTGTAGGCATCAGGTAGGTAAGTGCGTAATATAAGTGATATCAAATGATCTTAATATTACGATATTTTGATATTACGTAAACTCAAACTAAAAGCTAAACAAAAGCAAAAGATATCTAATCACAACTTTGTTGTTACGTTTGCTAACCATTAACGATTAGTTCTGCCCCATAACTTATAAAGATCATGCAATTTTGTAACTGTGACTATGAGATATAGTATTTTATAACTCTGATGTTTATTGTTTTAGCGTAGCTAAGTTCAATCGTATACTTATATTAATTAAACTTATGTGTCGTTGAACCATATGAACAATTTATGAGAGTACAATCCTATTACAGTTTACGCGTCAGTGAGCACAGTTAGGAACAACATGATGGAATCCAATCAAACTCCGTGCTACTAAGTACGAAGCGAATTTAAAACTAATCAGATTTGTGTTGTGAACTTGTCTAATCTCGTAACAGGGGCTTAGGTATTTAGTTAAGTTACAAAGTCCGCCGAGAAAATTAACAGGTTGTTTTAACAACCAGCACGTCAAACTATTTTTCTATTTAAAGACATGTTTCATAAAAAAATATAGGCTGAAGTGCTGGCTACTAACAACACAGGGCCTTATTTCATTAGGCTGAATAAGGAAACACATTTTCAGATTCCGCAAACTGGCTCAAGAAGATTAAAGATTTGAGTAAGGAAAAAGATCATCAAATTCCAAATACTTTTTCTTTAATACCTATTAGGAAGGAGGATATTAGTAGTCAATTTCCTCAGCAAATCCATTAAGACTTATAAACTCTTACAGATAACACTTCCTCATTTTGCTTTCGTCAAACAAAACACTAGATAAGTACGTTAAGACACTTCTACCACCATAGTCAAATATATATTTTTTTTCGGCTTTCAATACCTGTTGGTAATTAATTAATAAAGACTACCTAACGTTAGTCGTTAGATGATTTAACATTTTTCACTTTCTTCGTATAACAAATTAACTTCACTTTCACATATACATCTTGCCTTCTTGTACACTCGTCTTGCGCTAGCATGTATTGGTTTTCTCCTTTGTGTATTTTATAGCTCAACAGGCTTTTTAAGTTTTATGTGATCGAAGAAATCAAAAGCTTTATGGCCAGCATTTAATTCGCTGAAAGAATAGATGGAAACCACACACCAGTGAAAAGGTTTAGAAAGGTATATGACACTCATTTTTTATGGAAACTAGGGGTCCCAGGCAACTTAGTTTCCTTCGTCCCGTAAAGTTACTATCCCATTCGCAACTAAATGAATCCAAGCAGAAAAATCATGAAAATCGATCCACCCGTTCGTGAGTTACAATTGACTAAAACTATATTTCAAGGAATGTGGGGCAGGCAGAACACCGCGACATTGCCTAAAGCGTGACGCGTTGCGATTGTTACTACGTAGTTAAATAATATTTGAACTGAACTTATCCTTTTTTCGTCGCTTTTTGTATTATATCGACCTCGAATAATTTATTTGAGTTCCATCATTATCATAATACAAACATTAGTAGGAACCCACACATAGTGACTCATCCTATTGGATTACTTCATCATATTAATTATTAATGCTCAAAACTTAAAATTTTTAACTGATGTTGACATACTTAAACAAAGTCAAAGGTAGTATCAAAAACACCTCGCAGGCATAGCATTACAATGTAAGCATGATTTCTCACATATTTCCTTCATTTAATAATATAATTGTACAATTATTTAACTACCTCGTAAATAACAATAAAATTGCTAATTAAATGGTCTCGCAGTTAAATAATGATCGTTTAAAACTATGAAGATATCTCACCAGCGCGCTCTAATTCTTCGCCAATAAATTATAAGAACAAGAAAATCGCGCCAATTATTTCCTTTGCGTTGCTTTGAAAATACTTCAAATTAGTGGAGTAAAAACTCTTTTCTTTGTGTGAAGTGGGCCAAGTTGCTGGCCATCCGGCTTTGTGACGATTAAAAAGCGTAAACTCGTTCAAGTCATTTTCATATCTATGAGTATCTCTACGTGTTATGGGCGGTATCTCACTACGGTGCCAATGGGGTCTTTCTTTTCTTCTTGTCGTAGTTGTTTAGTTATATCCTCTTATACGGTATTGTCAATAGAGTTAGAGGTCATTACTCAAAATCTCTGGTGAAGCTTTCGAGAAGGTTATTATCGATTTAAATCTTTATGAGTTTTAGAGAACTTTCGATTTATCATAATTTTTTTTAACCCATAGCTTAGCTCTTGTTGATTAGATGACGATTTTGATGAAACTTTACAATAGTAATTATAGATGCGAAACTAACATTATAAATGCGAAAGTTTGTGAGGTTGTTTAGATACACACAACACACACATATACATACACATACACACATATACATAAAAAACAAACAAACACATGTACATAGTTAAAATAAAACAGTTACACTTACTTATTTATTACCTACTCAAATGCTAGCCAAGCAGTGCGTGTGTGTGTCGGTGACGTTCGAACCAATAGGACCTCTTTCAGCATAAGCCAGTCATATATGTGTTTGTTACTCCTTCACGCAAAAAGTACTACATGGATTTTGTTGAAACTTAACAATACTATAGCTCATTCATCTTTACAGCACATAAGCTATCATCATTCATTGTGATATTTTTTTAAATCCGAAATTTACGCTAACGAAGCTACGGAGAGACACTAGTATTTCAATAAGTGGTTTTGATGGCGCAGTCACGAACGACATAGACTCCGAGTGTAAACTGTTCCAAGATTAAATTCCTCAGCTGCGCACACGCATCGTGACGGATGCCGGTGCATGATTTGTTTACAAAAATATAAAATATATCAATGTAAGTATATAAATATGCGCCAGACAACACACCAATTGTCTGGTTTCGTAGTAAGCAATTTATTGCTTGTGTTACGAAGTTACGAACGATTAATACGAGGGCGTATCCCATTAATACTTAAATACATATAACATCCATGACTTAGGTACAAATGTTCTTGCTCACCACACAAACATTTGCCCCTTGCGGGATTCGAACCCGCGACGGCCAGCGTAATAGTCAGGAGCGCTAACCACTACACCAAACGCGTGTTCGTCATATACAAACCGAGCATGTCATAAATAACAAACTACGAGTATTATATAGGTACAGTTAGTTTCTTAATTCAATAACACCTACTGGCGAGTCATAAGCGTTATGCTAATACAAATGATGAGTAAGTCGTTTAATTTTCCTATTTCTTTTAAACTTTATAGCACTGTAAGTTATACAATTGTCGGACTTAATGCCTTAAGGCGTTCTCTACAACAGAATAAACAAACGCCGGTCCCTAAAATACATTCACCAACCTCGCGTTTCGACCTCAATAATATTTCCGCTATTAATGAATGAAGAATGTATCAGAGCATTTTCAAATTACGTTCCGTTTCCCATTGGTAGAGACGAAGAATGCGTCCAACAAACAGTCTGCGTAATTACCATGGTGCAATCATTTATAGCGGTACATACGGGTTTGGAGATGGTCAAGGATGGCCTACAGTACAGCCTAGTCGTTATATTTTAATTTGCACCTCGTTGTGTACTATTAAGTATGTCAAGTGTCATGCAGCCAGGATAAAAGTATAGTGTTAAGCTCTACATTAAGCAGGTAGTATGTTAGTCGCTATATTACTAGTAGGTACAGTTAGTGTTTCTACATAAGTAGCTGCTAATCGTTAGCTTAAAAGATTTATTGTACCTAAATGAATTAAAATACAGAGAACAGACAGCTCATTGAATTTTAATTGTCCATTTGCAAAACCATCAAAAATCTAGAGCTATGCTTTACGGTAGACTGGAGTCAGCGGTCTTTTAATCACCTATTAAAAACTACCGTTGCACGTTACGGTCACATCTATGTCAATTGGCTTTGCTAATCACTACGCAAATCAACGGTCGAAAGAAAGCGAATGGAAAAGCAAACGTCTAATATTACAGGTGTTCCGATATATTTTCTCCACACCGCGTAATATTTCAAACTCTCTACAGAGGACTATGAAAACTTATTACATAACACTCTTACTTGCTTTCATGTGAAATGTGAAGACGTGATATTGTCTCAACTCTGCCTTGTGCGGATAGACGCAGAGATTCCGAAGTTTTGGACTCTTCGAGTATAATAAAATACGGCATGTCCTCAAGATCAGTAGATTGATGGGGTAGATAATATTGTTAGCAAAATCTTGGAGGCGTTCGCTGTGACAAACAGTTGACAGTCTGAATAGACTCTTGTCTTTTGTCGTCGAGATTTGTGCTCCTTATAACAACTTCGTTACGATTATTATGCCGACGGTTTATTAGTGAGGTAAAATGTTGTAAAACCAGTTTGGCCGCTGTAACATCTTCAGTAAATTATAAAGTCGTGCTACCGCAATTCGTTTCGGTATTTCCTTTAACTTTTTGTGTTACAAATGTCCTGTTTATCGTGAGTCATTATGACCTTTAATACTTAAAAGCTTAATCCCTATCAATAAGTTATATTTGAGGCTTTAACTGTATGTGCTAAATGGCATGTATAGATTATATGTATTTACGATAGGTACATGTATGTAGATTGTATTAATAGATTTTACAGAAAATGCGGATTTTGCGTAATGCAACAATGGAAATTGAATTTTTCAATCTGCTTATTAACATGATCATTTAGCTTCTTCGTCTTTTGGCTTCTTTGATAGATAAAAACATCAAATAATATGCTGAAAAGGGAAAACATTGAAACAGAGTCACGACCGCAGACCAAATGTTGCAATTCGCAAATAGATTAGAGCAGTTTCATAATGCCCCAGGGAAATTACTGCGTGATCGACTGAACTAGGTGTTAATCGAAAACTGATATTTCGCAGAAATCCAATCAACAACAAATATGCTACGACAATATTTGGGAAAACATCCTCAGTTTTAGAAATAGAAATATAAAAACTTTTATTGCATTAATTACAGAAAAATAATGGTACACAAACGTGAGCAATTAAGAATAACTTAAGGAAAGCAAGTGGCGAGTGGCTAAGCTTGTGCTTTTACCTGATAAATTGATATGCATGTATCTTGCATGTATGTTTAAATATTGCCCCGATATTAAATTTTGGCAAATAAAAAATCTGGCTTCCTAGCTCAAAGGATTAGCATGATACTGGCTGCGTTGGATGAATTGACGCGGCAACGCAGCCGGCAGGTATCATCACCTCCTTCTCACAGGGAAATGGTTTCGTTTTTTAATTAGTAGGTTTTAATTTTATTTTTTTAGTCATGTATAATAAATGTACTTTCAATTTGTTTTTGGTCTAATATTTTTTTACCTGGATCTTCTTCTTCTCATATTTTTGAGGATTTCTATCTTACAAAGATATGCCAGTCCTATCATACCTTATAAAAAAACTATAAAAAAAAGTAAGCTATGCTTAATTCTACGTGAGAGTCAGCGAATTGTGATAATTCTTCAGATAATATTGATTTAAATCTTTGTTTCAAAGTTATGTTTATTAAATGAGACTGTACTCCTAAAATGATTCCATGCGTTTGTCTGTAGAGTTTGTAATGCGTTTATGTCTAATACATGCAACATGCATGGCTGCATGAAATAAAGTGGCCCATTCTATCTTTGAAAATTACCTAAGTTACAACTTCGTGATGTAACAACGGCTTTTAGATAATTTAATGAATTAAACATTTATATAAGAAATAAATTCCATTTTAGTCCATGAATAAGTTATGCAAAAAGTAACGTTCATAAAACGACGTTAGCAACCCCGCATCTTTACCTCCATTCCGACAATAAGTTGCTGAATTTAAAGTAATGTATTCCAAAGGAAACACGTTTCAGCGAAAACCTGAAGACGTTTATTCATATTGAAAAGTGCCTGTTTAAAATTCAAAACGTCGGTTTCGAACTTACCTTTGATGCCGTTTCCTCAAGTCGGCGAAGTGTTTCTTCTTCAATAATTTACACAAACTTCCACTTTAGCGCTCGGGCACGTTAAAAAATCACTTTTTTGATATTTGAATTCAGAATTTCCATAATTGGTAACACTTCACGATCACTTTTAGGGTTGTGACGTCACTGCACTGTTTTTTTCACAGATAGAGCTTTGTATAATGAATGTTTTTGTTCGGAGGGTGTGAGCGCGCGCAGGCATGCGCGTGAGTCGGCCGGGAGGAGGGCAGAGACCTCGCAGACGCCGGCAACCGAGGCTCTACAGTACCGTTGCTCCGAGAGTGGGAGCGAGGTCGCGATACTCTCGGCGCTTTGACATTTCTAAGTTATTTCGTTACTTAACATCGTCATGACTCGCCTTGTTATTGTTGGCACAGATCTAGCATTGTTTGACTGGATTTTATGCATACTAGCCTTTAGGTGAACCTTGAATCCGTCTTGCACATCGCTCATGTTTGACTTGAAAAGTGTGTTATGGACAAACGAGGTTAACAAACATTGCTTGGTTCGTTGACAAAAATTGCCGACATTGTCGGGTTTACACATCATTTATGGTTGTTATACCAGTTTTTGTCATTTTCTCCAAACATTGCCTTTAATCTGTAGGTACCTAAACTGTGAACTTAAAGTAAAATATTATGTAATAAAAGTGGTTGGATTTTAAAACGGCATTGCACTCTACAACGAGTAATGTTTGTTTTTAAACAATGAATGAAGAAGAAACCGCGTGCTTGTTTCAAACTATTCACTATTGTTTTAAACCATTACTAATGAGCCAATTAAATCTTCAGTGCAATACCCCTTAGGGCCTGTTTCGTGATCAATAGTTATCTCTACTAATGGTTAAAAGTCCATTGTTGGTTGAATGATTGAGTTTTTTCGTGCTTGGAACAAAAAAAATATTTTCTCTATCTACCAATGGTCATTAAAATAGCCATTCTGACAGTTAAAAAAGGAATCGTTCAAAACATATAGAGCCGTAATTATTCAAACAACTATCGATCTCGAAACCGGCCCTAGTGCGATCCTATTCTATTGTAGACGAACCACATAATAGTGCCTATACTCAGGCCTATACCGAGCAAAGTTAATCAATACTGGTTGATTAAGTATACGATGGTTATAAATATTAAGAAAATAAGTATCGGGATCTCCTGCAAATCAAGATGCACACTCTCAGGAAGATAGATATTTGTTTTAGGCAATATTTTTTTTTTTTAATAAATAAATTCAAATAAGTAACCGTAAAGGCAAATCACCATGAAGGTTTTCGCACGATAATTAGTATTTGGAGCACGGAAAATTTAATCTGTGAGAAACACGGCATGCTTAAATGACAAAAGGCTATAACGATGTTTAACTTATTATTATCATAAAACAAAAAAAATATGACTATGATTAACGAGCCATTTACGCAAATGTGAGCGCCGAGTAAGTATCGTTAGTAGAAGAGGTACTAAAGTAATACGAGTATCAGTAAAACAAATCATAAAATGCATCCATTTCATGAGACTTTTAGCACGAACGACAGCTCGTCAAACTTAACACTGCGGTTACTTATATGCAGTTTAATTAAGGGTTATTTTTCAACAAATATGTCATAGCCTTGCTTGCAACTGTACATAACTGTGCCAAAAATGAAGTTAAAGGCTTTACAGCTTATTAATTAGCCTGTTGAAAGGACATATCCATCCTCAATGCGCGAATAGTGTCCGCTTATAAAAAAAAACTTTAAAAGTTGAACGTCAAGGTGGTTTTTTTTTTATTTTTTTATTTCCATAGTAATTACAGAGTTTGCGATTATTTACATCTGCCAAACTGCATAACAGTTTGTCGGCAGTAGTTCTCGTCTTACTTTATAATCATAATCTTATCACAATCTTATTGGTTAGTATACAATCGTAGTAGGTAATAAACTATATTATATAAACTAAGTAACCATAGACAGCCAATTACTATCCTAAATATATTATTATAAAACTATATATTTTGTTGTATATACATCCCACCCATATTAGATATATATTTATATCCACAGCTACCGGCCATTATGTCTTAATTTCTGAAACATATTAGTTTTACAACAGAGCGCAGGGGTAAGATAAAAATAAAAATGTTAAAAGTAGTGTAGTAGGTGTAGGTTGGTTTGATGGAATTGGACAGGCAGACTCTAGGTGCACAAAAAACAGCTTTATAGCTAAAGTATGTAGCCCAAATAAATAGAATAAATACCTAACAACAAAATCCATCCCACCTTTAAGGGAACGTTTGATAATTTATAGGCTTTCTTGGTCTTTATTATTTATTATTCCCGTACCATATTTTTTATAACCCAGTTCCGAAATGAGACAGGATTGCTCTAAGTGAATTACCGCAACAAAAAGTTTACGAGGTTTCGTCAAATTGTGCCGTAACAACACTCGTATGTCTTTAACTAAGAAGTTATTAACAAGGCAAGGAACAACTCCTCAGGGCCCCATTACAACTTCATATCCACTTTCAAAGGCTTCCTTAAGGAAGTACTTATTCACTTTCTGTATCTGTCTTATCACATAAAAGAAATCCAAAAAATCGAGCGTTATTTTCTCGGATATCCCTGTTTTTGATAACTACCATTATAAATTCCATTTGCATAAGCACAAAAAGTTAATCGGAATCTGTCAACCCAAGACTGTATTTTTATAAGGAAATGTCAATATCTTTCTTACGAAACATATTTGCTCTGTTTACCCCTTGAATACACCTCTATTTTTGTATTTATGATATTTTTATTTATTTAGGCGGCACTGTATCGTTGAGTTTGCTATCTCAAATGTGTACTTCATATCGGAAAATACACATTTTCTCATTTGTAAAAGTCATGGTCTACACATGGGTTTACTAACTTATCAAAACTTTATTCTACGAAGTTACATTAATTGAAAATCAAGTGACATGGTAAAACTTAAGAATGGTGAATGGCGGCAGGGTGACCGAGGGCAATTTCGATCAAATGCAATAGTTTATGAAATCGTTCTTACTTGTAAGAAAGTGAACGTCTAGCGCTTTAAGAAAGAGCCAGCATATCTATTCCTTTACCGGTATTTGGGACAAGGCATTAATTGCTAAAATATGACGTAGGTACATGTATACTGCTTCCGCCATATACGAGTAGGCTTTAAAAGTTGAAACCCTGCTATGAGAGTTTATGAGCAACTATCATAAGTAAGTTTAACTGACGCTAGTTTTCTTTTAACCAGCAAGCAGTTAAACGCTTCAATAATACTAATATAATCAGTTTAAATATACAATATTCATGAGTTAGTTCATGAACTGTGCTCTAGAAATACTATATTTACTCATATGAAGTTTACCTTTGGTGAGGAAGTTCCTTTAAACTTTACTGACCAAAGCATCTTGTGAACTGTTTCGGGTCATATATCAAAACAACTTCGTATGATATACATACATGGGTACAGTGAGGAGCAGAAGTTGATGAATAGTTTGCTGCCTAGCTTAAGGAGTGAATTACAAGAATAATACCTTCATTCAACACGCTACGAAGAAGAAGGAGAAGAAAAAAACAGTGCCACTTTGCTGATATTATAACTTTTATCGCGATAGTTTTAAAGATCTAGATAGTGCTTTAAAATGTCACGTCTAGTATTAAAGTCCGTTGCAAATGGAACACTATTTTCTACAATTATAAATAAGTGAACCAACCGAGACCGATCTATAAAAAAGCTGTCGCCATACACAATTCCACATTTAGGTCTCCGACTTCGACTAAAGTTATATAGGTATATAAATCAGTACCGACAGAGTAAAATTGGAGTGCTTGCTGTTTTGGTGATGCATGAATTTTGACTGACTGACCTTCGTTCTTCTAACACCAAGAGCAAGAATGCTATACTCCGATGCATGAAATAAATTGCGATTTGATTGATACCTTAACTCCAGATATTTTTATAGATGACTGTACAGTAACATTAAGTTTTTCCTTATTTTGCTGGTGGTAGCAAAATGATGGATCTATGGGAGCCAGTGCCCCTGACACCTTTTATTTAATACAATAGAACGGGCGAATAAATATAACTTTTACTAAGTACGCGGATATTTGTTTTCCGAAGTTCCGTAGGGAGCAGAAAAAGATTGATGAAGTCGGCGTTTCCATATTCAGTTATTGTTTGAGATCGATGCTTTGTTTGTGTTAAAATAAATATAGATTTATAATGTAGGTAAATGTGAAGTTATAATTGTAATGTAACCGTATCGAAACCGCGTCCAATACTTACATTCGTGCCTATGCCACTCGGCGATTGAGATGCCAAGTGCTAAGTAATACTTATGCAATATTTTAAATGCAAAATAAAAATAAATTAATAATTGAGTGTTTACTTCACAATATGCATAAATTACTCTGAAGTACCTCATTTTACTTACAATCCCTTTAAAAGAGCATTGTATGTCTTTTAAAGGCTTGCAGCCACTACCAGAAATTTCATGTGTACTCACTTAGTACTTGATTGAAACTCCAATAGAATGATACTACCTCGAATCATCACTGGGAATCATAATCAATATGGATATACCTATGTGAGTACCTATTTTACAGCACGTACATGCAAAAAGATATTTTATAGCATAAACAACGAATATTCTAATGTACACATACTCAGTATCGTATTTATTAGCAAGAAAATAAAGCAAAGAAGCCACGCTTTCATGGCTCCCTGGATCTTTTGTTCTTTTTCTCCGCATGCCATCGAAAGAGACGACATCGTCACTAGGAATGCAAATTCCAACCACTACTTAATAATCTACATGGACAACGAGTCGTGAGAAAATTGTGGCTTGCAGTCATCCATGCGAAAATATTGATAAGGCTATTCTCGTTCTATGGGCATTCTACTAATGGTTTCTTTCTAGAGTTCTACATGCATCCATTTTGTTTATAACACGTTTGAGATGAAACATAAAGATTAAAGAATTAATGTTTTTGTAGGTAGATATCCTCTACCCAGCACGTTTAGACTAAACGGAAATTAGATAAATAATAAAATTATCAAATAGACCTCTTTTTTGTTTATAATATCTAAGCAAATAAAGCAAATAAACAAGAAGAGATAGAGGTGGATCAATTCATTGTTTATTCATCAAGATATGAATTTTGTACAAAGATAAATAGTGCATGTTACTAAGCGTATCAAACTGTTCCATCCGATCTCTGGATAGACATGATTAAGAAATGAAAATATTTAGAGTAATACATAATACCTACCTTAGCATTTTTTTTTTCATTTTACAATTAATTTATTTATTTAAAGTGTATTGCGGATGTATAATTTTACACACTCAAGCAAATTTGAAATAGAAAAAAGAAAACATCACTGTCAAAAGCTGTCAATGTCAATCATTGCGTTTCGTTTTGTTTTTTGGCGGGAACTTTCGAGGCGGGAAGTTCATATTTTTTCGTTTCGTAAAATTTAATTTATATCGCGTCTTTTCACTAATAATTTTAGTGCGAAAAGCAAAAAAATGAGTGTGGACAGCGGTGGAACTTCGAAACCACATAAGAAACGTAAGGTTTCTGGACCTTTGAATGACATGTCGGATGAGGAGGAAGAAAACAAGTATGCACCCTATTACAAAAAGAACCACATCCGGAATTATCCTGAAAACTCTCCAGGAACAGTGTTTCCAGTGTACATACAAAGTGTAAATGATGGCATTAAATTCGGTAACAAAGATCCAATTTATTTAAACTCCATCTTCAGCAGATATAATAAAGGTGTTAAAGAGATAAAACGTGTGAATGCAATGCGGTACGCTGTGTACTTTGACAATCCCAAAAACGCCAACTCACTGCTTTCTAACTCTGCTTTCTTGAGTTCACATGAAATAAAGGCTTACATTCCAGCTTCCAACTCAGAACGCACTGGCGTTATTAAGCACATACCCACTGATTTAAGTAACAAACACTTGTTTGACAAGTTGATAAGTTCGCAGGAAATATTGTCTGTCAGGAGGTTCACCAAGAGGACCCCAGAAGGAATCACACCGTTGCAGACTGTCTCGATCACATTTGCAGGAAATGTACTGCCCGAACATGTAAGTTATGGTCTTTGCGTATTACCTGTAGAACAGTACATCAAACCAGTAATGCAATGTTATAAATGTTTGGGTTTCGGCCACACAACCAAATTCTGTAAAAGGAGTCTAGTTTGTTCGATTTGTTCAGAGTCTCATTCATATAAAGAATGTCCAAATGTAAATAAGCCAATGTGTGTGAATTGTAAAGGGGACCATGTTGCCGTTGCTAGGATTTGCCCAGTAAAACAACAGAAAATAGAGGAAAATAAATCTAAAATAATGAACAAGCAAACTTTGGGATCATTTTTCCCAGCACTGAATAAATCCTTTGCAAAGGCAGCTGGCAATCCCCAAAGCCAGGCAATTAAAAAAGTTAAAGAAAACAAAGACACTTTAATTGATGTAATTAACAATGAAATTGTTTTAAAAGCTATAATAGAAACACTGCTCACTCTTTCTCAAAAAGAGAATAAATTACCAATAAACTCAACAAACATCAAGGAAATGTTCATCAAACAAATTTCTAAAGGTAAGGATGGATAGAAAGTTAATTATCATGCAACACAACATACAGAGCCTTAAGCCAAAACTTGTTTATCTAACACAATTATTAGAAAATTTGAATGTTGATTTATGTATACTCAATGAAACATGGTTAAAATCTTCTGATTCTGTTTTCATAAAAGGTTATAAAGTTTTTCGTAAAGATTCACATGACGGCTATGGCGGTGTTGCCATACTTTGTAAAAATAATATGGTATGTACACAAATTAACACTACCAGTATTGACAAAATACAAACAATAGCGATTAATGTTAAAACAGTAGATAATAACGTTGCATTTACCATCCTGGGCTGCTACTGTCCTCCACGAAGAGGACGTTTTCCTATTAATACCCTCAAAAATATTATTACATCATTGCCTTCACCATTACTAGTCATGGGTGATCTAAACGCCCATCACACTGCTTTTGGTTCCGTAATTAATAAGCCTAGAGGAATACAAGTTTATGATATGCTTGATGAATTAAATTTATGTTTTTTAAACACCGGAGAAGCTACGACGCTTCCTCGTCCAAACCAAATGGCTTCGGCAATTGATGTGGCATTTAGTTCACCAAGTTTAGCAGTATCCGCAGACTGGTCTGTTTATTCGGAAGACACATTAGGCAGCTACCATTTTCCCACTATAGTTAATTTATCTTTAGGTTGCGATGTATATACGCCTAGTGTTCTTTTTGAAAAATTTGTATATAGAAAAGCTGATTGGTTAGAGTATAGGAACAAATCTAAAGATTTTTTTAATCATTTAATGTTAGTAGACGACCCACTAAAAGCTTATGATCAATTTTGTGAATTACTCATTTGTCTGAAAAAAGAGTTTGTTCCGATTTATAAAAGTAATAACAATAGAATGTACAAACCTGTGCCTTGGTGGAATGATCGTTGCTCAGAGGCTGTTAAGGAATGTAAACTAGCATTGAAAATGTATCGACGTTATCCTACCATGGAAAATTACCTTTTGTATAAAAAATTGGAAGCAAATAAAAAGTTAATAATAAAAGAGGAAAAAACCTTAAGTTGGAAAAATCATTGTTCTAGTTTTGATCGTACTACACCCATATCTAAGATTTGGAATTTTGTCAAAGTTTTTAGCCGGAAGCGATCGTCACCCAAATCGATTGGAAATGATTTTGTTGAAGATTTTTTAAGTAAAATTACGTCAAATAGTCCCTCAGACTCGGACAGCGCAGATCATCTTAAAAGCTTGTTTGATTCCAACGAACTAAATACTCATCTGAATCTGAAATTTTCTGAGGAAGAGTTCAATTTATCTTTAAATAGTAAAAAAGATACTACTCCTGGCTTGGATGATATCCCATATATACTCATAAAATGGTTACATACATCAGCTAAACAGGTTTTATTAAAGATATTTAACGATTTGTGGGAAGCTAGTATCATTCCTACTTCTTGGAAGTTAATTGCTGTAGTGCCCATTTTAAAGCCCGATAAAGATCCCAATCTTGCTAATTCTTACAGACCTATATCTTTGTCTTCTTGTTTAGGGAAAATATTTGAAAATATGATCAAAAATAGATTAGAAATTTACGTAGAATCTAGATTAATTATTCCTTTTGACCAATTTGGTTTTCGCAAGGGTAGAAGCACCACAGATAGTCTTCTGAAATTCACTGGAGATATTGATGCAGCTTTTAAACAGAATAGTCAACTTGTTAGTGTTTTTCTAGATGTAAGTGGTGCATTTGATAATGTTAACTTAGCAGTTTTAGTAGAGATTTTACATAGCTATAACATACCTGGTAAAGTTTGTAAATTTATTTATGATTTCTTTTATGGACGCTTGGTCTATGTCAAGTTTAATTACTCTTTGTACGGTCCTAAAAGAGCTTACAATGGAGTTATGCAGGGTGCTACATTATCACCTTTAATTTACTTGTTATACACTGCTGAGTTTCACAAATATATAAGTCTAAATAATTTATCAATGTTACAATACGCTGATGATGTTGTATTATATACTGTAAATAGAAACCTATGTCAAGCAGAAGACACATTAAATAGAGCGTTAGATTTGTTGTTTTTATATTACAATGACAGACTTAAGCTAGATATTAATCCCCACAAAAGTTCCTTAATGATTTTTAGTAAAAAATACGATCTTGATTTTGTTGTAAATATAAATATCAAATATTCCAATGTAAATATAGATGTTGTAGGTGAACAAAAGTTCTTGGGACTTGTATTTGATCCTAAATTGTACTTTAACTTTCATGTAAATAAGGTTATTGATAAGATGCAAAAAACTGTAAATATAATGAGATATTTAGCAGGTGTCACGTGGGGCATGGACCCCAAATTACTCAATATGATTTTTAAAGCTATAGTAAGGAGTAATTATGACTATGGCTTACTGATTTATGGTAAATATATCAGTCAGCTACTATTTCGAAAGTTAGAAGTCATACAAAATAAAGGTCTACGATTAATAACTGGAGCTTTTTGCTCTACTCCAATAAATTCACTCGAAATAGAAGCTGGCATACCACCTATTTTAGTTAGACTAAGATACTTAACAGAAAAATTTTACCTTAAAGTCCTGGCTAATGATTCTTACAAAAATTTATATCAATGTAATAATATTTTACAAGGTAGGCATATCGAAGAATTAAAAGAAATTTGTAAAAGCATTGACCATAACGAAAAATGGGAACTCAGTACTATAGATATACAGACATACAAACCTGCGATTTGTGCAAGGAGTGTGATCAATAATGAAGATTTTGTAGAATTCGTAAACAGTGAGAAGATTGAATATCGTAGAATATACACAGATGGATCTAAAACAGACGAAGCAACAAAGGCAGCATATTATGACTCAAAGGCAAAGTTTGGACGTTGTTTTAATTTGGATCAGAACTCCTCGATTTTCACAGCCGAGGCGTACGCAATTTTCACCGCATTGCAATATATAAGAGGACTAGAAAACACGACCAGTATCTTGATTGTTACCGATTCCCTGAGTGTCTTAACTTGTCTAGAAAATGTACACATTTCTTACAAGAATAACCCATACATAATGAAAATAAGAGAATACCTATTGGAGACCAGAGATAAAGTAATAGAATTTATGTGGGTGCCATCTCATCGTGGAATTACTGGCAATGAAACCGTTGACCGCCTTATGAAGATTCAACATCCGATGATAATTTATAATTCACCATATTCTTTACCAGCTGTACCTATGACAGACTATAATTCAGTCTTAAAATACAGAATGTTTGAGCACTGGAATCAAGAGTGGGAACATACTAAAACATATAAAGGACAATGGTTTGCCCAAATACAAAAGATAATTCCAGCGAAGCCATGGTATATGAAGCTGAAATCACCGTCTCGCAAATTCATCACCACTATTAACCGTCTAAGACTTGGTCATGGGAAGTTTCCAGCGCACTTGAAACGCATCAAGATGATTGCATCCGATCAGTGTGACTTTTGTGATTTGAACAATGTGGCTACTCTCGATCACCTGATTCTTCAGTGTCCCGCTTTTAATATGCAAAGGCTTTTGTTAATAGATGGCCTACTACAGTCCTATAAAGAAGATGATATTCCCCGCCTCTTGCCATCTATACTGGAAAATGAGAACACATATAAACATTTGTATGAGTACATAACTTCTACATTTGAAGAAATATAAGACCAGATGTCAAAACGTAAATCGACTTTACTAATACAGAAGATACATAATGAAGTTTTTATCATAATAATGAAGATTTTACTTTTTCATCCCTCACTGAAGACTAAACTCCCAAAATTATGGAGCATGCAATATGATGGCAACATTACATTCTGATTGGCCGTAATGGACTCAGTCCAAAAGCCGTAAAACGAATAAGAAAAAAAAAAAAAAAAAAAAAAATTGCGTTTCGTTTATTTACGTCAATCAAGACGAAAAATTCTTGATCCAAAACTAAACTGCTTGCTGTGTATTTCGAGAAAAAGGAATTTAAAATAGATAAAAACTGTAATATTGTTGAAAAATTAAGTATTTCTACTATATCAGTAAGTATAAAAACCATAATGTTGGACAGAAATACAAAAAAATCGTAAACAAGGTTATCATCAGGAATGAGCCTAATTAATTGAGGAAATCAGACCCTTATCTGTTAATTTGTGGCCTGAAACACATTAGTTCTACCGCCCAGAAACATGTCGGCGCTACTGACAGCAGATTGGTTCCAACTGGACTCCTATTACAGGTCAGTTTGTTTTTATAATGATCACAGTCATCGCCTTCTTAATCTTCCGCCCTCTTTTCCTTGGACACAGATAATATAATACTAGTCCCTTGGCAAACTTTATTATTACCTTTAAAAAAATCCTACACTATACTAGACTGGTCAGAGTGTGTACCAGTAACATTGTGTACAAAATGTTGTAACCTAAACAATGTTCTTACTAACATATTTTAGGAAGTTTGACCTGTACACCATGAACTGGTCAATGGATGAAGGCCTTGAGACTATGCTGGTCTGTGGAGCCCAGTATGGAGGCCCCATAGCCACCGTGAGAGACAGAAAACAGTTGGTGCGAGTTGTGACAACTGCCAAGCCTGTTATTCACATCTATAACTGTGTTGGAAACATTATTTCTAAGATTTTGGTAAGTTTGCTGGCTAACATTTCATAAATCATTTGCAAATAATTCTTGTCAATTTTATTTATTTTTTTTATTTTGATTGTTTTTTTCTACTTCTATAAACATAACAGCTATTTAAAAATTTCAGTGGAACAGCGGAGTGCTTGTCCACATGGGCTGGTCAGACAGCGAACAGCTGCTCTGCGTGCAGGAAAGTGGGGACGTCCTAGTCTATGACATGTTCGGTGCTTATCAGAAGACTTTCAACTTAGGCCAGGAAGTAAGGGATACTAAGGTGAGGAACTATAAATTTCACCAATAAACAGTTAATTTTTCTGCACTTAGATTGTGCTATTGCGCATATACCAATAATATGACCATTTACAAACAGTATAGCACTTAATAGAGATTTAAGGTCAAATCATCCTATCTTCTGAGACAATTTTTAAATGAGATCAAAAAGTCAGAAAAGTTTTAAATACAAAGTATACCATGCCATGTAAAAAAACCAGTTCTCACAGATAAGCAACGTCAGGCGCGGTCAGTACTTGGATGGGTGACTGCCTGGAAACCCTGTGAGATGTGGGCTTGTTTTTTTACATTATATTTTTAATATTTGTTTTGTTTCCACATGGAAAATTTATACAAATAAATATTACTTTCCAGGTCAGCAAAGCCCAGTTGTTTTCTAACCCCAATGGTGTGGGTCTAGCAGTGATCACGACAACCAACCGAATGTTTCTTCTCACCAACGTCGCTGAGCCCAAAGTCAGACCAGTGCCAGAGATTGGTTTACCTAGTAAGTAGACCTTATTAACTTTTATTTACTTACTTTTATGATATTGAACTAATACTTTATTGATATTGCATTACCGATGATGAGTTAAGACTTCTTCAGCAGTTTAAATTGGCAGAAAATTATTTACTATTGCACTGTCTGTTATTATTGGTACTTCATGACATAACACAACATCATCATTATCAGCCAAAAGATGTCCACTACTCAACAGAATCAATGCAGTGTGATCCTAGGATCTTTACAATGTCATCTTTCCATTTTGTCGGTGGACGTCCTAGTCTGCGCCTTTAGTGGAAGGGTCTCCAATCCAAAACTTTTCTGCCACAACAGTCATCAGTTCTTTGCGCTATGTAACCTGCCCATTGGCTGAGCTTTCTGATTCTCAGGGCCATGTTCATTACCTTTTATATTCCTTGTCCACCAAATTATTCTCTCTTTCCTTGATACAATATTTACATTGTCATCTCGTTTATCCTAGTAATAATAATAACAAGTGCTTGCTTTTTACATTATTTATGTCATGACAATAGCATAATAATTTAAAAAACTTATTACAGGAGCTAATGACCCAATAACTGCTTGGTGCGTACTGAGCTCCCACGCTCGCTCCCCGCCCGTGGTTGGGTTCCTGGTCTGCCGAGATAAGGATGTCTACAAGTGCCAATTGGGCGAGACCAGAGCTGTTCTCATGGTAAGCAAGCTATTTCCTCACTGTTCACCTGATCTTAGAGTCTAACCAGCGAATGACCAGAGACAAAGAGGCAAAAAAAAAATTACTCATCTTTTTTTGTTTCTTTCAGCGCCCTGAAATAAAGAACCCATACACTCAGATCCTGTCCATCGTGCCCTCTCAAAACGGGAGGCATGTGGCACTCTTCACTGACTCTGGGTATCTCTGGATCGGCTCCTCAGACTTCAAGGCGAAGTACTGCGAAATAGACACCGGCTTTATAAAGCAACCTAAGGAGCTAGTTTGGTATGTACTGTAGGATATTTAAATTCTGGTCTATACTAATATTATAAAGCTGAAGAGATTGTATGTTTGTTTGAACGCGCTAATCTTAGGAACTACTGGACCGATTTAAATATAAGTGTGTTAGATATCTTATTTTTATCAGGAAAGTCTTTAGGCTATAGAACATTACGCTGCGACGCTGAATAAGATAGGAAGTAGAGAAAATTGACCCTATAATTTTATTTGAATATAGGCTTTGTCTGTACTAAGAAGATAACATTATCACTTTTACTTTCATTCATAGATATGACAGACTGTTCAGATCATGAAGACACCGAACATCCCAGTTGGCAAAAAGTGCCGACCTCCAGAAGTGCCAAAAGGAAAAAAGTTTCTTCACCATCCCCCGAAAGAATAGGGCTAAGCAACAACTTCAGTGGTCTTCCCGTAGACAGTAAAGAAGAAAATACCAATCAACCTGGTGGACTAAAAGTTACCAAACCACCACCCATCGTTCTTTACTCAATTGAAGATGTCAACAAGCTCACTGAGTGTCTCGTCAAAGTAGCCAATAAAGCAGATTTCACATACAAAATCGTTAATAAAAACCAACTACGCATAAACTGTGCCAATGTAGAAGTATATAAAAACATTATAGGAGAGGTAAGAAATAAGGGTCTTATTGGACACACATTTAATAGGAAGGACAACCGACCCTACAGAATAGTAATTCGCAACCTTCACCACACAACACCTATTAAAATAATAAAAGAAACACTGGAGGAAACAGGAAATACTGTAATTGGAGACATAGTTAATGCTAGATATGGGCCTGATAAAAAACCGACCTTCACCTTCTTTGCGACATTGGCACAAGGCCCAAATAACAAAATAGTGAAAAACATCAAGTTCATACACCATCAATCGGTTATAATAGAAGATCCCCGTAAAAGAAACTCAGTGGTCCAATGCCAAAGGTGCCAACAATATGGCCACTCCAAAAATTATTGTATGAGGCCATACCGGTGTGTGAAGTGCGCACAATCTCATAAAACATCAGAATGTACAAAAACTGATCGGAGCACTCCAGCAAAATGTGCCCTATGTCTCGGTGCACACCCAGCTAACTTTAAAGGTTGCCAAGTATATAAAGAAATCATGGCTAGGAAAACCAAAACACAAACACACATTAAAAATAGAGAAAAAATTAACACTCAGCCACCTAAACGAACCAATAAAGAGGCCATATCAAAACCAATAACAACGGAGAGAAGAGAAGAATTGAGAGGTTATGCAGAAGCCGCCAAAGCCAACAAAAATAATATAGTTAACGAGAGCACACTAGCAACAAAATCAATTGACCAAATACTCTTACAACAATCTCAAAAGTTTGACCTACTCCTTCAACAAATGAGTTCTTTAATCAGTCTCATAACAACCCTTATGGACAAGTTATCAAAATGACTTCTCTCAAGATAGCCACCTGGAACCTGGACGGGCTATCTCCTAACAAAGAAGAAGTTGAAGTCCTATTAAACACTCACAACATAGACATACTCTTGGTGTCTGAAACCCATTTTACTAAAAACAGTAGCATTAAAATAAAAAATTACAGTATATACACCACCAATCACCCAGACGGCAAGGCCCACGCGGGGGCAGCCGTAATCGTGAGATCTAGTATTAAGCACTACGAACTTCCACAGTTTAGAAAAGCTCACATCCAGGCATCATCAATTGCTGTAGAAGATAGGAATGGGGCATTTAATATTGCTGCTGTATATTGCCCGCCGAAACACAAAGTAACTGCCGATCAATATGACGAGCTCTTCGGGACTCTAGGTTCCCGTTTCATCATCGGAGGAGATTGGAACGCCAAACACACGCACTGGGCCTCAAGACTTATTAATACAAGAGGCCGAGAACTCAAGAAGAGTGTAGATGAAAACAAACTTATTACGATTTCTACGGCAGAACCTACTAATTGGCCTACCGATCCGAATAGAATACCAGACGTGATAGACTTCTTTATTATGAAAGGACTATCCAGGCTATTTCACCACGTACAGATATGTCTAGATGTAGACACAAGTCATGTCCCAGTAATACTAAAGATTGGCACAACTGTTCTCAAAACTGTCAATACCTTAAAACTGTACAACAAACGTACAGATTGGGACGCCTTTCGAGAGTTAATTAGTAAAAATCTCCAACTGAAAATTGCACTTAAAACAGAATCTGATATCGACGACGCAACCAAAATACTAACAACAACAATCCAGGAATGTTGCTGGAAGTCCACGCCAAGCACTGCACAAAAACCGATACATCGCAAAGTTTATTCAGAAGAGATACGTCAAAAGATACTGGAGAAGAGACGACTTCGAAGAGTTTGGCATACTAGTCGACATCCGACTGATAAAACAGCACTTAACAAAGCAACCAAGGAGTTGAAATGCTTAATATCACAGGCCAATGACGTCGCTCTGGAATCTTACTTAGAGGGTCTCTCCGCCACAAAGGCAACAAACTATTCCTTGTGGAAAGCCTGTAGGAACTTTGATCGGCCACTGCATCACAAGCCTCCATTGCGAACATCCAATGGAAGTTGGGCTAAAACCGGCCAAGCTAAAGCGGAGGCATTTGCAATCCACTTAAGCAAAGTCTTTAAACCAAATGACCCAGGGCCGAATGTTAACGAAGCAGACATCGACTCGGCATTAAACCAGGACTACCAACTTGAGCTGCCCATAAAAGCGGTAACGCCCAAAGAGATCGCTACAAATATTAAATCAAGCGTCAATAATAAATCACCTGGATTCGATCTAATTGACAAAAAAGTTCTAGAAGAATTACCACGTAAAGGCCTAGTTTTTATGACGAACCTGTTTAATGCCATTCTAAGATTAGGATACTATCCGGACTTATGGAAGGTTTCTCAGGTGGTGATGATCCATAAACCTGGTAAACCACCTCATGAAGTCACCTCGTATCGACCAATTAGTCTGCTGCCTATAATGTCAAAGCTTTTTGAGAAGTCGCTACTAGACAGACTTACATCTGTTCTCAAGGAAAAATCTGTGATTCCGGACCACCAGTTTGGATTTCGGCAGGAGCATGCCACCATCGAGCAGGTTCACAGAGTATGCAGGGCGATTAGAGGATCATTCGAAAGAAAAGAGTACTGCTCGTCAGCATTCCTTGACATACAGCAGGCCTTCGACAGGGTCTGGCACAAGGGACTGCTTTACAAAATTAAAACTCTGTTACCTCACTCATTTTATCCTGTTCTCAAGTCCTACATATCCAACAGAATATTCCAGGTCAGAGAAGGGGACTGCACGTCAGGTTTTCACGACATATCAGCAGGAGTACCTCAGGGTTCCGTCCTTGGACCCGTGTTATACATCCTGTTCACATCAGACCTACCACAAAATCCAAATGTCACTGTGGCCACCTTCGCTGACGATACGGCCTTACTTGCCTCGGACAAGTGCCCAGAAAAGGCCTCCAAAATTTTACAGAACAGCCTTAACGAAATGGAGAAATGGTTAGCAAAATGGAGGATAGCTGCTAACGTCACAAAATCTGTGCACGCCACCTTCACCCTCCGAAGGGGCAACTGCCCGCCCGTCAAGCTAAACAACACACAACTCCCACACCAAGACATGGTGAAATATCTGGGAATGCATATAGACCGAAGGCTTACGTGGCGAAAGCATGTACAAACGAAGAGGGACGAAATTAACGCTAAGTACAGGGAACTCTACTGGCTGCTTGGCAGAAACTCAAAACTGTCTACTGACAAAAAGCTACTCATCTACAAGTCAATTCTCAAGCCAGTATGGACCTATGGGATTCAACTGTGGGGTTCTGCAAGTGAATCAAATACAATGATCCTGCAAAGGGTACAAAACAACATACTGAGACAATTGTCTGATGCAGCATGGTTTGTAAAAACGACGGAAATCCACGATATACTGGACATTCCAACGGTCAAAGCTGAAATCGATGCAGATGGCATCAAGTACAGAGCTCGACTGCAGAGGCACCCTAATCAACTCGCAGGACAGCTTGTCATCCCCGAAACCTTGCGTCGCTTAAAGAAGCGACGGGACATCTTTGACTGACAAAGTCACATATGAAAAGGGCTGGCTTCACTGGGAGCAGCGCCCTGAAACTCATTACTCCTTTACACAACATCTGCTTATAGTCATTAAGACTGATTGCATGATAAACATACAAAAAAAAAAAAAAAAAACTTTTACTTTAAAAAACTCATCGTCTTCATAGCTGTAGGACGTCCACCGCTGAACAAATACAACCCAAGGGGGTGATAAGGAGCTAAGGAAACTAAGGAGTTTACCATAGCAACTGGAAAAAATTATAGTGAAAGCATTCATTTTTGCAGTCTTTATACCTTATGGAAATTCTACAACGAGAGTCTGGTTTTCTTTACGTCAACAATCTTGATCTTCCATTTTAACAAAATAATTCATTTTCAAATTAGATAAACACAAAACTTACGCCCTACTTATAATAAGATTATTTACATTGTTCGACTTGCAAAGAAAAACGGACTATATGTACTTTGGAAAATGCATTTAATTTCGTACCCTAGTAACCTATACAATAGCACAGAATATATAATAGTACTACATACAGAACGGACACTCACCTCCCCTCCCTAGTCTGACTTACCTCACTATCGCGCCGGAATTAGGGATCTCATTAGGTGACCGCCTAGCGGGCATGGCACGCGCATGTTTGCGACATTGACGGAAGAACAAAGTTTTGTGTACGAGAGTTCTAAGTACTGTGCAGTGTGCAGTGTACGGGTGTCTTTCTTTCTCGAGAAATGACTCCGATAGGAGCTTTTTTCGTTTCCCAAAAGAAGAGAGATGGGAAGTAACTTCATACAAAATATGCAACCATAACCTATTCTAACTATTCAGTTACAGTAAACAACTTTAAAAACGTTAGGTAAAGGTAACATTCTATAGAATTATGTGTAGTTAGGAAATTATAATTGTATTATTTATTTGATCAGTGAAATCAGGTGTTGCTAAGGTAGATACTATATTTTTATTTCTCCACGATACCACGTGAATATGATATAACGAAAATTAGTACTCGTTACGTTGTTTAGGTATCTGTTTATTTAAGTGAATGAAAATAGCTATGACCGGTGTAACGGACTTTGTCAACCCTTATAGCACGCACACATACGCAGCGTCTGTGCAACACGCCGTCTGTCAATATATGGCCAAAATGAAAAGTTTCTTCCGAGTGTCCGGGCTGTGACAATAGTTAAAAGTAATGAACGCCCGTTACATTTTTTTAAATATTTGATCTTCCAGGTGCGGATCCCAAGCAATAGTGGCCCACTGGGACGACGTGCTCTGCGTGTACGGTTTCAACGGCAAATCCGCGTCCTACCCTTACGACGGGCCCTTCCACATCATACAAGAGATGGACTGCGTTCGGGTCGTCTCGGAAATGTCGCACGAACTCATACAAAGAGTGCCCGTCGAGTCGGAGAAGATATTCAGGATCAACAGCACCGCGCCAGGATCGTATTTGGTTGAAGCGTCTAAACAGTTTCAGGTAATTAACGAAGTATATTTTCCTTCAGATATTGTGAGAGCAATCTCACAACATTGATGATGTCACGCAGCCTACGCGTTAAGAAGCGCTTGCAAAATTCAACAGGCCTGTTAATGTGACGGTGGCCGAGTGGTATAGGCATACGCCCGTATTGCGTAAGACACGGGGTTCAATTCCTCGTCTGTCACAGGTTCACAGTTGTCTTTTTACAAGTGCAATTTAAATTAACGAAGTATTTTTAACTGCAAACAAGAAAATTAAAAATACGTAACACATTAAAAAAACTATTACTTAAATAACAAAAAATGCAAAAAGCCAACGTCACGCGGTGTTCCCAGGCGGTCACCCATCCAAGTACTGACCGCGCCCGACGTTGCTTAACTTCGGTGATCGGACGAGAACCGGTGTTTTCAACGTGGTATGGACGTTGGCGATAAGACAAACGAAATTAAGATATACAATACTATTATCAGTAAACGTAGTGAATGACGTTTTATGTTTATCAATTTCGGCGGAAAGTGTGCCAACGTCCATACCACGTTGAAAACACCGGTTCTCGTCCGATCACCGAAGTTAAGCAACGTCGGGCGCGGTCAGTACTTGGATGGGTGACCGCCTGGGAACACCGCGTGACGTTGGCTTTTTGATATTATTTTTTAATGACAAGGATAATTTTATTTATATACCCTAGTATTAAAAGTTTATTGTTTCTTATCATTACCGAAATACAAAAAATAACCATTGCATTAGTCTATAAATATACAGACGTATTTTTATTATTTCAGAAACGCAGCCACAGAGCAGATGAGTACATTCGACTCGTCAAACCAGACCTCGCGAACGCGGTTCAAAATTGCATAGGTTAGTTGTCATAATAAAATACACCATTTTTTATACATACAATTCAGGAACTCTAATATATTATACATTTTTTTTATGGCCTAAAGCATTACGCTCATTTAATCCGAAAGTATAATAATGTACTTAAAAAATTGCTACCAAAGGCAAGATTTTTGCAGTACAATATAAAATAGACTTTGTAACAAGTCTATAAGTTTTAAATTGCAGTATTAATCAACCCCCCAATGCTTAAACTATTTAGTCATTTAAACACAACAATAAAACAATCCTTTATTGCCACCCTAATGCGTCATTTCACCCTATTTAGTCTTGTTACACATCTACAGTATCAATAAAGCAGTCCTCTATTGTCCACAGATGCAGCAGCATACGAGTTCAACCCAGACATTCAAAAGATGCTCATCCGCGCTGCGCAGTTCGGCAAAGGGTTCATCGTAGACCCGGTGCTTACCGACCACTACGTCAGGACGTGTAGATGGTTACGGGTCCTAAACTCGGTGCGGGACCCTAAAGTTGCTATACCGCTTACTTGTAAACAGTATCCTTTTGAAACTATATTTTGTAACTGATATAACCGCGGGATACCATCCTTACCTTGTCGATATCCCGTTGTTTAGAACTAAGCGCTTCTCATCAACATTTAATAATAGTCCCCCTAGCCGATCTCGACTACGGTGGCCAGTCACAACGACTAACCGACTGCGCGGGACATATTATAGTGCACAAGTGTGTGCGCAAACACAGGTGCACTCTCTATTCCTTTCACTCTCATAGCCCGATGGGACAGCAATCTGACACGACCGGAGAGAGATCAGGCGCAGGACCAACGGCTTAACGTGCTTTCCGAGGCACGGGGCTGAAACACCGCCAACTTCCAAACTCCTCCACGAATTTCTGAACAGAAAAACTCCGGTACATATTTTGGCCCGACCCGGGAATTGAACCTGGGACCTCTGCCGCAGCCGTCGCTTTAAAATGCGACCCTCTCACCGCTGCGCCACAGAGGCAGTTTCATTTATAATGCGCACGGCAGAGAGTGGAACTCGCTGCCCGTGTCGGTGTTTCCTAGTGACTACAATCCGAATCTATTCAAAGTTAGAGTGAACAGGCTTCTTCTGGGCGAGCTCGTTCCATCTTCGACTCCGTCTTAGTCGGCACTTGGCTTGGTCTGGAGTCATGAGCAAACCCATACCACGGGGTCTCATTCGGAACATAGGTTTCATAGCTTGCAAATTTTCTCGATAGATGGCGCTACCCGTCTGGCCATCGGAGAAACGATTTATTAATTTGGATTAAAAACCTAAAATACATGAAGATAATATCCAGAAAATATGTAAATAAATATTTTTAGCCGTTTAAAACAGATAAAACTTAATACTACCCAATTTTTTCTCAAAAAGTAAAAATGTTGTAAATATCATAAAAGCACAATTAAAAGCATGCTTAAACGACCATAGAGCCCTCTGTCGGTATATGGTAGAACTTTGCGGCATATTTATGAGGTGGTAATAGATGGCGCATTTTCATAGAACGTTTTTGTTTTTCCATTGATTATAATGCAACTTTAAAAACTAAGCAAGTACGAATTAGGTTATGCAATTTATTTTGATAGGCCACTGGGCGGTGGAGTAAACAAAATAATGTTTATAACCGCATCCGTGAGCGTTTAAACATTGGTAGGTTTCGTAAAGCAATAGGATATAGGTAAAATATTTGAATAGTTTTATAACATTCGAAGATTTCTGAACATCATCACATGAACATAAATAACCAACAAAAAGGCAATTCTAGCACTTTACGGTTTTCTCCGAAACTTTGTTGTCTGTAATTCCACAGATTTCATAAGTAATTGGCGTTGACTGTTTTTAAACGTTTGCAGTTTTCAAAATGTCAAAGGTTATTGCACAATGATAATTGATAATATTGATTGATAATAATAGCTGTTTAATCGTCATCACCACGACGTTGATTTTGTTGTCAATGATGAAGAATTAGGGTGACCATGACTAACAGTTTGGTAGGACAAATTGGATTTTATTTAAGAAATTAAGTATGATAACAATACTAGCAACAAAGACTAACTTGTTAAACATGTGCTTCTACACTAAGATGTCCCTTAGTGCTAACGATTTCATAAAGATATGTATAATCCGTTTTTTATTGCTTGTCAAATATTGTACACATTTTTTTTCTTTTAAAGAATATCAGTTAACGAAATCAGTAAAAAAAGTAACATTCATTAACTATTTGATTTAAAAAGATCTCAAGTGTTCAACGATAAATTACCTAATGCAGGTTGTGATTGTTGTGTTAAAAAGAATGATTTCGTTAATAAGTAATTTCAAGATTGTTTACAATATTCGACAAGCAAAGAAAAACTGACGTTTTATCCAAACACTGACCGCGCCGTAAGTTGCTTAGCATCGGTATTAATACTGCCACCACTGTGCTACGATTGAGCACCTCTTCTTTCTATTTTCGTATCATAATATTATCAAAATAAAACATTTAAATCACTCAATGTTAAATATGAATGTTTTCAGATTGACAATAGCAATTACTCTGTCACACTTCCAAGCGTCATCCGAATACCAGATTCGATGAGCATTGAAACAGGTGCATAACCTAAAAAAAATGTTTCTACAGGGATTTTCTATATTTTTCGTTTGAGAATCTCAATTTTTTGTAATTCACTGTAGCAAACGTCTTTCAAGTGACTATTATCACGCGGTCACACATATTGTATTTGCACTGCCTTTAATCACTTTTTCCAGACACGAATTCGCTACTTGACGCCATTTTGTTTTGCTCAGCCGTGGCACGTAAAAGAACTAAATTAAAAAATATCGGCATTATGCAAACTGCGTTTTAATTGTACCTACATAAATGTTGCGGCATTTCATAAAATTCCGCCACTTTTGATTAACATTTCTATTGCCGCTTATATTATTAAGCCGCGGCATGTTGAAGAAATAAGTTCTGGTTTTTGACACACGTGTCTTATTGTTACGCTGATTATCATAATGTGGGGAGGCCTATGTTCAGCAGTTGATGTCTTTTGGCTGATAATGACGATGATCATGTTGAGTGGTGATTATTATATTATATTCTTTCTTTATTGCACTTAAAAGATGTACAAAAAATACAAGAAGTCACAATATGAACAAAAGTGGGCTTATCCCTAATCCCTAAAAGTGATCTTTTCCAGCCAACCCATAGGTATTTGAAATGAAATAGTTGCGGTTATCGGCAGTAATATAATGCCAAAATGAGATTATTTTTCGTTCAGTTAGTTTAAAAAAATATAAACATGTTTATCTGCTTAGTAGGTACCTGGGTGACCTAGCTTTGCTGTATTTTATTTTAGACTAATAAGACTAAGGTTTTTGATAAAGGGTACCCAATAATAGTTTTTCTCGTTTAGTTATTGGCGATGCGAAAATTATCCACGCCTTTAGCGGTGAAATTTAGAAGCTGTCAACTTTTTTTAGTCAGTCTTCTATAATACATTCATTACCTGCCCGCCACTAATTAAAGTTAATAGTTTTTAAGAAATGTTTGTCGTGTATACATTTCTATTAATTACTCTTCCACCATGATCAACACAAGCCCATCACCTCTTTTCAATATACTTGTAAAAATAAAATATTTACTATGCATGAAATAAATAGTAATATTTTTTTACTCCATCGTAGTACCTATTTAACTATACATACTTGAAATCTACCATTATAAAATGTTTTATCTAATCGATGATTTTTAGATAGATGCCGTACACCATGACACCCTTAACTAAATTCGGGATCGACTTACTTTTACCTAACGAAAACATTACATTTGTGACAACAAAAATAACTTTGTATTCCTTAGTGTTTGTATGGAAGACAAAGTTATATAATTGCGGTTGATAAAACTGTGCAATATCTCAAAAACTACTTTGGAAGCGTCTATATCTCAAACGTTAAACTTTTGTTGCAAAAATCAACAAAATATTTGAGAAACATTAAATGATTTAATGAGTAGGAGTGGGAATAACTTCTTGAATTCGCCAACATAATAACACTTTTGTTACTAATAAATAACATGTTAATTTTGACGTTATAATAATATTAGTCTTGCTGGACTGTTATGCTATTTTACTGGTACTGCAAACAGAAATGTGTTATTTTTATTACTTATCGTCGATCTGATATATAAACGAATTACTGCAACCAAAAACCTGTCTTACTGCACTGACTTGAAACACAATTTAAAATGTCATGGAAAATGTTATTTTTATAAGTTATCGTCGATCTGTTATAATATCGAATTACTGCATCCAAAAACCTGAAAAAAATCCTAACGGTTATTTTTATTAGCTCTATATAGATAGACTAACCGATAGCGGTTATGTTATCGAATTACTGCAACCAAATACCTGTCTTATTGCCATGTTTTAGAACACACTTGAAATTATATTAATTTATTTCATTTCTTAGTCGCACCGTCCACAATCATTTCTGCTTAGCCCAAAGGTATGACTGGTAGAGAATGCCATATGGCGTTAAGTCCACCTTTTGTACAAACTGTGGTTGTGCAATAAAATATAAATTAATAAATGACGGTAGAAATATTGTAATACTTTCATTCAGAAATATGTTGTTTCTTTAGGAAAGAAATTATGATAATTTTTAGAAATATCTTAGTGTTCATTAGAACCAAAAAACGTTAAATTTGTGACTATGTGTAAGGTTAGGAAATGACACTAAGTTCGCAAATGATAAGTTGGTAACATAAAATGTGTTACTGCAATTGGGAAGTGAAATCGGCTAAACAATGTTCTGCTAACTGACAAAGAGTAGTTAGTATTATTTTTGGAAGAAGTACTTTTTATTCGTTTTGAATGTTATTTTAGTCACGAGAATATTTAAATGTGAACTTTACGAAAACCAAAACGGATAATTTAATCTTATTTAATATCTTCATTGGTTCTAATTCGTCCTATGCGCAAATCAGACTTTATTTCTGATCTGAGTCTGGTTTTGACGTAAACGTTGTTAAATCATGGTTACCCTAAAACTATAACTAACGTCGAAAATTTAACGAGTTGTTATTTTTCTTTAGCATTTTGCAAAGCTGCGAGCGTTTATATTATATATAATTGACAACACCATTAACTTAATGAAAACAATGGAATGATAAGTACAATTTGGTGCGCCATATCCACAACGGCCACACACCGGTTTAGCCGCCGGCTCTTGCTAATCTGTAGCTGCCGGGCGGAATAATAAGATTTAAGCTGTCTACTAGAATTAAGAAATAAATATATTTTTTATTAGAAATTATTCCAAAGAAAACTGATTTCCTTCATAGGTAACACCGGGTTAATAACAAACATGAACATGAAACACGAGTCAAAATTGCATGAATGTGAAAATCAACTCAAATATCAATACATAAAACAATACATAAATTACATAGATGATTAATAATAACATTTCTGCTTGCACTGTCGAAATAATAATTCGGCGCGCGGCGTGAGACTAGCGTGGGCTCTCCTCGAGAGTCACGCGAGCCGGCCGAGCCGTGCAACAGCCTCGCTCTGTCTCGCTCTTGCAATACCTACTAAACTAACCAATCTATCCGTACTCTTTACTCTCATAATGGGGACTGAAACAGAACTACTGAGAGAGCCGTATTGGACGGTCCTTGTGCTAGTGAACAAAAGATAAGGAGAAACTTGATTTCTGAAGTACTTACAAATTGCATTTATTTAGGAAACCTACTCTACTTTTAATGATGGATGACGAAACGCGACGTTTTAATTTTTTCATTTACAAATTACACACAACAAATTACTGTCATAAAATTTAGAACATTTTAAATTATTTATTATAGTAGTTTTAGGACATCTTGTCACATATTATTTTATAATTTCTGGATTTTGTTGAAAAGAAAAGAGTAAAAAGTTCAAAACACTGCTAAAAACAAAAACAACATTAAAATGATTTAATGAGTAGGAGTAGGAGGAGGAGAGAAAAGAAAAGAGAAAAAAGTTCAAAACACTGCTAAAAACAAAAACAACATTAAAAAAGAAGAACATGAAGAACTGGGATTCGAACCCGCGTGTTTCAAATCCAAGGCCGCTTTACTAATCCGCTGCGCCGTCGTGTCATTAACAATAGTAGCTAAATTTACCTTTGTATTTTAGTTACATTATTTTAACCCTATTTTAGTGATACAGCCACTGTCAGCCACTACAGCAATGAGTTTAGCGCCATCTATTGAGATACTAAACACGTAGACTAGTTGCGACCAATCGACATGCTTATCCGTGAATCCAGTCTACGTAGCGCCATTTATTGACGTGCTGAACACATGAACTAATTGCGAGCAATCGACATGCTTTATTTCGTGAAATGCAACAGTCTACGTAGCGCCATCTAATCCGTGTTGTAGTATTCCAACGGGCACCCGCAAATATTGGCCAGTTACGGCGGAACCGTTTTCTTGTATGAGATGAGGTATCTGTACTAGTAGTATTATATTATCTGTGATGATATGAACTTTGATAGTGAAAAAGCAGAGTGTCCTGAGCATCTGCACACTATCTCTGATGTTTCGGAGATAGGCATTCTGTAAAGGCCCATTTAAATCGGACGAAAGAATGCTCATTTTATATCCACTTCGTTAAATTCTTCTACTCAAGGCATTCGTTTGTTGTTCCATAGAATTCTAAGAACGTTTGCTTGATATTTTGGTGTAAAAAAATGCCGAAATCGAGCTTTCGTTTAGAACAAAAGAACAAGAAAGAATGTTCTTGTTCTAGCTCTAGTTCTTTGTTCGTTCGGTCTAAACCCACCTTAACACGTTCCGGGACAGTGAACGCCTACAGGCGTGAAAACAAAACATACATATATATTGTGTCTGGAGTAGTGTCCCGGAACGTGTTAAGGAAATGTTAATTATTATTTACACATAGCAAACGTTTATTGAAGCATTTATTAATTTCTTTTAAAGCCACCTTCCAGAAGTACGAATAAGACAAGGAAGGGGTATAAATAATTTCGAGCCTTATTTATCAATATGTTTTCTTAAAATTGTTAATCAGAGTTCTACACCTAGGCGAGCGTATATTACTAGACCGCTTGATATGGCGGCGGCTGCACTTTCTAGCCGGCCACATCGCGTCCTACTTACAACTGAAGGACGGCCGGACCAGGGTGCTTTCTCACTGGGCATGCTACAAGGTTGGTACTTTGATTTTACACTGCCCTGTGAATACATAATAGTCGGGCAAGCGAAAGCTGAACCTAGCAAATGGCGGCAAATTAAAAAAACCTGAATATGGCAACACTGACCAATTTGCACGAGAAGACTTGGGGGAACTTGATACTTTTTCTGTATTTTTTATTATTTAAAAGGTTAAGTCATATAAGGATATGAGTTTTAGTTTTTTATTTCATATACAGAGTTATTACATTAGTTATTAAACACACACATTGAAAAAGAAGATCTTTGCAGTTTTGTATTAATTATTTTAAATATTTACTACAAAGTTCTCTAAAATCAAGTATCAAGATTGGTCAATGCTCAACAAAAAACAGTGTGATAGTAACTGTCACAATGACATTTAGTTTGCTCACTGAACGGATCTACAGCGTCTGTCTCACCGTTATATGGAGCAAGATCTTATTTTGCCGATGCTGACACGCTCCGTGCATAACACGCGACGCTGTTAGTCGGTGATGGAACGGTTTAGTGTAAACAGTGTCATAGTTCTCAATACAAAGATTTTTTTTTCTTGCCACGTTCCTCACACGGTCATGGTATGCAACAGTGTGTTAGGTAGGTAGGAAACCTTTATTTCAACTTCTAACTTTAATTATTCTTAGGTGACTCAACCGCATCTAGACAACGAAAGCGCGGCTCGTGAAATCGGCGAGAAACTTCGCAACGTGCCCGGCATCTCCTACGCCACTATCGCCATGAAGGCGCACGAGAAAGGCCGAAAAGCGCTTGCCATCAAGGTGAGTATATGAGGCCTCCGATATAAAACAAATGAAGGTGGTTTCGCTGGCTATGTGATAAAAGGCTGTTTTTTCATTCAGTGGTATGCGAGGTAGCGAAGCTACATTAATAAGGCTGTTTTTTCATTCAGTGGTATGCGAGGTAGCGAAGTGGTGCGAGGAGTCGTCATGAAACTGTGAAAAGATGTGAACGCTTCCTCTAGAAATCTAGAGTTTGGTCACATATGATAGGCTGCTGAACAGTGCTAGGATGTGTAGCGACGTTGTAAAGGCAATGATGTTTAACAGACTTTTTCAAGAGTAAAAAGTAAATTGTATTTCTAAGCCTACATTATTGTTCAGACAAAGGACGTTCACTGTTGAGCAGGCCTCCCTCCCCCACGGTTTTTCAAAGCGACCGGTCGTGGTGAATTTGGCATATGTATTACATATTGTTGGTAGATAATATTTAAGCATGTTGATCTATTAAGGCTTCCACGTGTTTGGAAAGCTTCCTCGTGTGCAAAATTTAATGAGTGTAGGTATGTATGTTTTTTTACTGATCTATCTATATGTATATTCCACCATCACATAACTACATCTAAGAAACACGTATCTCACTATAGGTAAACCGCTTCATTGCGACTTCGCCTGCGGGCCACAGGGGCGCGGGGGGAGGCGAGAGCGGGTGATGTGAGCGGTGCGGGTATCCGCGCCGCCAGCATCTCTCACGCCACCCGCTATCGCCTCCCTCTGCGCCCGCAGGCGAAGTCTCAATGAAGCGGTTTACCTAAACGTATATTCGTTCGTTGCGTGATATCATGACCTTACTTATACAAATTCCAGATCTTAGAGTACGAGACGCGCAGCAAGCTGCAGGTGCCGCTGCTGCTGGCGCTGGGCGAGGGCGCGACGGCGCTGCGCAAGGCGGCCGCCAGCGGGGACACCGACCTGCTGTACATCGCGCTCACGCACCTCAAGGAGAAGATGGCCAAGCGAGAGTTCGAGGTATGAACCTAGCCTGGTTTCAGAGCGTAATCACCTATTGCCGTCCCCACGGTAGTAGGTATGCGTAAAACATTTCCTCCGCGTAATTAAAAAAAAAGGCTGCCTGTCCACTGGGGCTGAGCGGGCCGCGGAGCGAAGAAACGGAGAAATATTAACCTTAAATTATTATTGATTGGATTGCACAAAATCTCCGCGATCTACATCCTATTGGTTAATATTCCTCCGTTTCTCCGCTCCGGTGGACAGCCTTAGACTGCCTCGTTGGTGGTTAGCTCGCTGGTTGCTACCCAAGAGGTCCCAATTTGTTTCCGGGATTTTCTGTCTGGAAAATACTCGGAAGCAGCTTGGAGTCAGGAAGTCGGTGATGATGACACCCCTGTGCCTCGGAAAGCACGTTAAGCTGTTGGTCCTGCGCCTCTCACCGAAAAATGAGGATAAAGGGCTGCTAATGAAACGAGTTTTACGCCTTTACCACACTGCCGCGAATTTGATACGTTTCATACAGCAAGAAAGCATTCCGCTACTGTCCTATTTTTCGGTGTCTCTACCTCCGTGGCGCAGCGGTTAAAGCATCGCATTTTAAAGCGACGGCTGCGCCAGAGGTCCCGGGTTCAAACCCCGGGTCGGCCCAAAAACATGTTTTCAAACGTCTGATTTCTAACCCGTTCTCCACAGCTAACTATCCGAAGCTTTCCCCTTGCGCACGCGTTATACCTCAAGTACTGCGCCAGCCACAACCGCGAAGCGTTACGCAAAGTCTACGAGCAAGAAGACGACTTCTATGGGCAAGCCGCCACGCACATAAGGGATGCTATTGAGCAGAATAACCCAGGCAGTGTGGAGGCCTCGCTTATATCCGCCAGGGAGTGCTATAAAAAAGCGAAGAATGATTTAGGTAAGATCCATATTCACTTCTGACTCCAGTTTACTTTTGCACTTTACAGTATAGTCGGCGCGGTTGCAACTGAGTCGTGAGTGTATAAGAGTTGCTATTGAACAGAGCAACCCAAGCAGTGTAGGAGCCACGCTTATATCTGTTAAAGAATGTTACAAAAACACTTATTATGTACAAACTATTAAAAAAAATACTGACTAGTAATTATTACAACGTATGATATTTTAAAGTATTTTTATACGTCATACTGATAGAAATATGTTTAAAGGATAGCCGTGACCGTATGCCACTGTGATTGTATGTCTAATTCTAAATAAAATAAAATACATAATTCTCATAATGTCATCTTCTTCAGGTGCGTCAATATGCGAAGACGGCCGCAAGCTATGCAAGCAGCAATCGAGCCTACAAGAGACGTACGGCGCGCGCTTCGTAGGCCTCTCGCTACACGACACAGTGAGAGAACTGCTTCGCAAGGGAGAGATTAAACTGGCTGATAAACTAAGGGCTGAGTACAAGATGCCTGATAGGAGGTAAGACTTCCTGTATTATGATAATACAATAAATTATAGGTAAACCGCATCATTGAGACCTCGCCTGCGGGGGGAGTCGAGGGCGCGGGGCGCGGGCGGCGGTCTACCTATAACTTGTAAGAACAACTTCGTCTTGTTATGTCCACGCCTATATTTGAGGGTAATTTTCTCCCAAAATCCATAAAATTGCTAATCTACATTGTTCATGTACGAATCGAGTACTTGTAGATCTTACTTATAGGAAAATGGCCTTTTATGTAACGTTAAAATCGAAAAACAAACTGTATCCGTAATTATTTAATTGAATTGTTATTCCTTTTTAATTTATATGGCTAGCTGTATTATTTCCATAAAATTAATATTCCTATCGGAATAGAAGAACAAGTAAAAGCTGCCAAACGATATCGATTTTGGATGACAATAACCAATTTTAGTAAGTTACATTAGTAACTTAAAATGAGATAACCTTTCGTCCAGGTAATTTATACTTATCTTCCTAGGTTAAATATATTAGTTTACCGCATGATAAACAGTCGACACAAAATATCGAACATGCAGCCTTAGTATAAAACGATTTTTTTTTATTTGAACAAAATATTCGTAAATATGCATTGAATGTTATTTTGTCTTTACTTTTTACATAACGTTAACGTTTATAGAAAAGAATTAGCAAACTTCGTACTTTAAATTTAAACCGGATTGGCAAATATAAATCGTAAATTGAGAGGCTTCGATTTGGACTATTTTACCTCTTAAATGAAAAGTTGTAAGGGTTGTTATTTTGCTGTAATGAACAATAATCAATCACCGATCAAGTCCCCATGTTTCAGAAGCACATTTTCTCTTAAATATACATAATTTCATTTGAAATTATAAAAAAACACATGAAAGAAATTTTCAACGAGGCTCTTTGGGGCTCCTAACTGTTTGACAGCCGTCAAAAATGATTCTGCTGCATCACATCTCGCATCTCTTTTTATCGCACAGCTTTATCCTACTGACATCTCGCTTTTGTCGTTCTATTCCGATAGGGATAGTTAGTTAGTTAGGCTGGGGTGTTTCCGCACTTAGCCTCACGATTGGGCCATTGTACGTATATCCCTCTTTTTTCATTCTAACCACCCCAGGCTCTCCCAGAAGGCTAGCAAGCTGCCTAGATTGCTAAAGACCTCTGGGAATGTTGCCGGGGATTTGAGAAAGTTTGCCCGTTGTTCCACCACACCCATACACTCCATGAGCACATGCTGTGGTGTTTCTTCTGCCCCCATGCAACCTCTGCATAGGGGACTGTCTGTTACACCTATTGTGAATAGATGTTTGTTTAAGAGACAATGGCCAGTTATAGTGCCTATAACCATGCGCAGTTTGTCTCTTGGTAGCCGGATGAGGTTGCGGGCAAGCCTTTTCGAAGCTTCCGGAATTGCGTTCTTTGTTTGCCTGCAACCTTCACCATTTCTCCACTCTGCTTGGTGTGCTGCTTCGGTTTCTGCACGTAGCCAAGTTCTTATTTGGGCCTGCGGTATAGGTAGTAATGGTTCCGGGCCATATACTGTTGTCGCCGAGCCTCTCTTGGCTAGTTCGTCGGCAGCGTCGTTGCCTAGTGAGTTGCTGTGTCCTTTGATCCATTGCAAGGTTACCTTATTTGTGCTTGCTATGGATTGGAGTGCTTTGTGGCACTCCCAAATATGGACAGATTTGATGCTATTGTTTTGTAGGGCCTGGAGCACCGATGCGCTGTCCGAGACGATTTTAATGTGTTGGTCTTTTACGTCTCTGGCTGCAACCGCCTGTGCTGCCCTGGTGATGCCGATACATTCTGCTTGAAAGATTGTATTTAGCTTGTCAAGAGTGGTTGATATATTAATATTTAGGTCATTCGAGAAGACTCCAGCTCCTGTACCCTGTGAGGTTTTGGAACCGTCTGTGTATATCCGAACCTCCTTTATGCCTGAGCTGTCCCTGGGCTCTTCAGTGAGTTGGATATTGTATTTTCTGTCGAAGACATGTTGGCCTAGTATTCTGTCCATAGGTGCGTCCAAAAGCGGTTTTGCTTTCAGAGTCCTATCTAGGATTTTTGAATGTGTAGTCACTGTGTTTTGTTTCCATAATCCGTTCGCTCTGAGTCTAAGGGCAGCTGCCCTTGCTTCCTCCTGGATTACCAGATGAAGCGGTCTTAAATTCAGGAGAAACTCTAGCGCGGCTGATGGAGTGGTTCTCATACAACCTGTGGCTGCGACGCTTGCTAAACGTTGTAGGCTTTGAAGTTTTGATTTGATCGTGGTCAGTTGCGTTCTGGGCCACCATACAACCGATCCATAGGTAAGCGTTCCGATAGGGATAATAATTCTATGATTATTTCACAACACAAGTGAGTAAATAGATAATCTGTAATTTAAAATGCTTTAAGAACCAACCGTCCCATACTAATCATAACGTACAAAAGATTTTAAACTAGGCCTAGTCAACACTCAATTATTAAAAGCCATCTTATCGAGATCTGCTCAATTCTCCTATGTTGTGAACGCAAATAGATTCAAAATTGCTTTGTTATCAGATACTGGTGGCTCCGAATACTAACACTGGCCGAGAGCAACGACTGGGATGAGCTGGACCGTTTCTCCAAGTCGAAGAAGTCACCCGTTGGCTACGAGCCGTTTGTGGACGCGTGCCTTAGGAGCGGCAAGGCGGACGAGGCGTTGAGGTACCTGCCGCGGTGTCAAGATGACATGAAGGTTAAATACTACGTCAAGGCTGGGTGAGTGGGAGTTGTCACTTTTTATTAACCCTTTAAGGCAGGATAATATATCATCATTATCAGCTAAAGGATGTCCACTGAACAAAGGCCTCCCCAACGGTTTTCCACAGCGACGGGTTGTGAACGGTCTGCATCCAGTATGATCCTGCGATCAAGGTCGTCTGTCCATCTTGTCGTTAGACGTCCTACGCTGCGCCTTTGGTCGAAGGGTCACCATTCTAGAACTTTTCTGCCCCAACGGTCATCAATTCTTCCCGCTATGTGCCCTACCCACTGCCACTTGAACTTATTCTCAGGGCTATGTCCGTTACCTTAGCTCTTGTCCTTATATGTATATATTTTTTTAATTGGTTTTTGATAATTAATTAAAGTTCAAATTATTACGGTGACTACTTTGCTACTGGATAAAAAAGTCTGATCATGAATTTTCTTCAAATTGATATCCAATCTTTCTGGGGTAATCAAATAGAAACAATATAATTCAGTTCCTTCTCAGTTTACACTAGGTTTAGATACTGCATAAAAATATGCTGCACATTATTCTAACATGTCTTGCTACTGGCAAGCAAAAATACAGAGGCCAGCCAAAAATACAGTTTTGATGACGCGCTTCACGTTTAGACCCGTCATGTCTAATAGTTATATTCTGTTGTTGTTGTAAAAGTGTTGTTGTTGCTAATAAATTCTATCATTTACTTTCAGCTTCTACGAGGAAGCAGCGCAAGTGGCGTTCGAGCAAAAAGACGAAAACGCGTTACTCTTCGTACAAAACAAGTGCCCTTTATGCGAGTCGAGCAAACATGAGAAGATATTAGCGCTACTCGAACAACTCGCCACTACCACGAGAAAGTAGTTTTTAAAAATTGACTGAAAACAACTTTTATGTATCTAAGGCGCTTTACACATGTTTGTTGTCCGCGGTATTGCTCCAAAGAGGAATAATGTTTGATACGGCCTGTTTCACAATGTCCTTGTAAGTTCTGGTTAGCCTTACCTATGTGTCCCGTTTCATATTTGTTGTATTCGTGGGTTAGTGTTTTTTTGTCGATTGTGAAACAGATCCTTAGAATCGAAACTACTGTTAGGGCCTGTTTAGAAGGTAACCAGTAACGTTATCTGTCCATTACTTCATACGAAATGACGTTCTTTATTTGAATTATTCGTTGAATTGTGCTTATTTGTCGATGGTAAAACAGGCCCTTACTATCTTATTCAACTCGAGGTATATAAGTACATGGAATATATTGAAGTCGTAATCGTTGAGAGTACAATCATTAATATGTATCATATAGTGATCATTATTATGTAGGTAAATTATGTGTATATTGACTGATTGTATTTTATTTGGGTACTTTTAAGGATTTCGACTTCTTCCTGTTTTTTCACGTAAACATACTTGTGAATATATATAAGCCAGACACAAATAACGATATCGGCTTCGACAGCGGCTGTGTAGAACTCATAATATTATTTAAACAATGTGCATATATTTTGCCCGGTTGGTATCTATATTTTGCTTACGAATTTTCAATGTAAAAGTTTAACAATGGCAGTTTTTAGCCAAATAGATCGTATTATGAATATAAAAACTGGGCATTAGGAATTATTTATCGCTTATCTTATCAACTAGCAACGGAATATTATTGTGATTTATAAAATAAACTAAGGTATTGTAACCAAAAGATTGAATTGAATATTGTATTAAAACACAGTTATCAGCAATGCTGCGTTTAATTTTCGACACAAATAAGTGAGTGTTATGTCAACATACAGTTAAATACCAAATCACATACAAAACATTGAGACCGTATCGATATACATTGTGATGTTTAACTTGAACAATCATTATTCATTCATTAGCATACTGCAACAGCTTTTGGTAAAAGCTAGTATTTAGATTCTTAATAAATAAAACTAGGTCCTTACGAATACAGGTAAAAACATGCAGTTTTTTTTTAAAGAATTAGTAAATCTCACATCCTGGTTTGAGAATTTTACGTGAAGAGCCATTTTGTATGTGCTACCATTTAGTTTTTAAATAAACTAATTATTTATTTAAAACAAAATGGTCGCTTACAAGTAGGTACTCCACAATCAGGCAATGTTTATTTAACGGTGTGTCTTTAACCTTTATTCGTTTTGCAATAAAATCTTCCGGATACAATATTATAACAAGCTTAATACTCGGGTAGCACATTAACATCTACTCACAATAGACTAAAGCTGCCTATTCACTTGGAAATATATATTAATATACCGAGATGTACTCGATATCGCTCACCATAGTTTACAATGGAACCCTTCTCACTGAAAAATATAATATTTTATATCCTGAGCTATAATATGTTTTGGAGCGATTCGAGAAAGATATATTTTCCGCCCCCCGCGGTGGTGGACAATCCCATACAAAACTAAGAAAATATACATCCCATAGTGAGAACGGGTAGAAGATATATCTCGGGATATAAAATATATCGTAAATACATTAATATATTATATCCCACAATCAAAAGGCAACTTTATAACCTAAATGAAACAGAAATCGTATAATGTGTGACTCATCGCCAACCCATTACATAGCCAGCCGCATCTGAATTTTCTTATCTCAGCATGAGAGGTGCCATCCGCAGTGTCTGCTGATAAACGTTTGGCAACTAACACCAAATGACGCTTTGGTATTTTTGCTTAGTTACTTACAAAAAACGTAGTCAAATCGAATACAGGCTGCAAAATATACAGAATGTTCTACTTAATATTATAAATGAATTGTTCTTTCAATTCGATCAAAGGCATCAACTTTGTTTTATTACACACATGTCAGGAGATTATCACATTTGTTTTTATCAGCTTGAAATGTATCTTCAGAAAGCTAGACGTACTCACAACCATTTGCAATATGGATAGATATGATACAAACAGGTTTAATTGGGTTGAAATAATTTTAATTTAAGCTTGAAAATTATTTTAGATGATAATTTTCAAATCCAATTCTTCAAATATTACTTCTCGTTTGTTTAAAAAAGTTGCCTACCTTCCTATGCAACAACACTCAAAATTGGTCACATACATTCCTACCTTAATTGACGATACATACATCTCGTCACAAACAATTACTTATAAGATACATGCAAATAAATAATTAAATTGTCATTAATTAACGCATATAAAATCCACACAGAATATCAGATAACAAGGACTAGATAAATATAAAAATGTAGTGCTACGGTAAAGGACAACGACAATATATTTGATTTACGAAAAAGTCCAAAATATAGAAATAACAAAAACTTTTACGACATCCAACGTTACAATAGGTGTAACTTTTTTTTTTTAATTTCGTGTCTTTTTATGAATTATTTAATTAAAGGAACGAACTTACATTCAAGTTAAGTTTTCAGAAAAAAAGCTTGTGGCTTACAATCTAGGGTCTTAGGAAATATTTTGTGAGCATGACAATGTCTTTCGAAGTTAATTAAAAATGAACATATTTAATCAAACAAACTCTCCACTTATAATAAAGAAACCAAAAACACCTTAGAATACCGCACTAATCATAACTTTACCCAGGGCTGGACTCAAGGCCCTCAAGGGGCCCCCGGCCAATTATATCCTTTGAATGGTCGGGATTACCAAAGTAACGAGTTTTAACACCTTAGCACAAGGCATAGGTCAATACAAAAAAAAGTTCTAGGCTCCATCAATATCTTGGGCTCATTCAAAATATCTACGTTTTCAACTATCAGTCTTACATTTACAAAGCCATTCAAAAGATATGAATAAGAAATTGCTTAACTTACTAGAATCATATTATTGGATTCGTTATGATGGCTGATGATCGGATATTCGAACACTAATATTGAAGTATGCGTGGTAACGCTTGGTTTATGAAAAAGCTATCATAAGCGCTAAAATATTCCTTTTTCTAGTATCGATAAAACGAAAAGAATTAACTAAACAACCAATAAGAACTTCAAAGCAAAAAAATTGATTAACTGAATATATTACTTTATCTTATAACAAATAAAATTCCTACTCTTACCAATAAACGGCAATCATTCCGCGCTTTCAATCTGTTATTGTTATTATACTATGTATTACTACGATATTTGCTATAAAAGCGTTCGGAGTATGCACTTAGGTATCTAATATTCTTAACGAATAACATAATTTAAACATTTGCTTTGACAAATTGTGTAGTGATCAAAGATAAAAAATAATAGGTCCATAGCTAAGAAATTGACGTTTCAAAATTTTTGCTTAGGGAACTTAAATATCTGACGATTGGCTTAATGAAAATGGATGCCAAATGAAAGCTTTATTTAATACCGTTTAAAAATCGGTATTTCATATGTTTACATATTACTTGATTCAGATGAAAGTGTTTAGAATCAAAACCATAAATAGGTGAATTTAGAAAATTTGCTCTACTTTAAAAAAAAATGAATTACGTAAAGACATTTTTAAACGTATCAATTAGTTGGGTACTGTAAAACCTACAAATGAAATAGCTTTTAAACTTGTTTCTGAAATTCATGCGAATAAGTACTACTCATAGATTAATACATCATTTATAATATAAAATTTAATAAATAAATCGCCGCAAAAAGGTCTTAAATATTTTTTTTACATAGCAAGCAAGCACCTAATTTTGGGTGCATCCCAGCGATTTACTTCAAAATTTACGATGTTTTACTGCCGTTCGTCTGACACATATTTGACCATTTTTTTTTTGTTTCGACTATAATATTCGTTGTTATCCAGTTGTATTCCCGATTAGATTGGTGACCTTTTTTAATATTTAACGCTAAATCAATACAAGATTTTTTGTAACTTTTTCTACGTTCTCAATAAAATGGTTGTTAAAATCCTACAAAGTTATCAAAATGCATTCATATTGTATCTTTGTCGTTAAAAACAAGTTATTTAACAGTAGAACTCATTTCGTAACAACACCGGTTTTTTTATGGCTACTAAGTACTTTATAACCAAATCTTACATTTCTAAATACATGAAAGAACTCATTTAAAAACGGCAATAAAAATTAGCTTTAATTCGAAATCAAGAAGAATATTCAGAGCCAAACCAATCAAGAGGCACTTAATTTTTTGAAACATCAACTCCCTAATTTCATTTTCCATAAGGAGTATAAGGACCTAATATTATTTAGTGAAAATATAGCTTCTATAACATTAAATATAATTTTCCTTGTTAGCAACGGTCTTATATTTTTACTGAAGCATTAAACATTTACTGACCCATCAAGCACCGTATCTATTAATTCCATGCCCTCCGAAAATATTTCACTTTGGAACAATGATTAACTTACGCCTAATATGCTTATTCGACATCACGGCACGCTCCGAAACCTTGTTTTAGCACCTCTTTCTTTAAGTTTAAAGCTGCGCAATTTCACTATACCTATAAATTTCAGCCTCAATACCGTAACAAATTTATGTTTGCAAAACGGCACCTAGTTTGTATAAAATACATGAATATATAAATAAAATTATTAACAACACCAGTGAAATTGAGCAGCATATTAAATTTCCACACTTTTAATCACAATCATTTACAAGACAAGCTCAAACAACTCGTACCCCTTTTTTACTGTAAGGTACTAAAAACAAGCTCTTTAATACTTTCCTAACCATCTAGCAGTGTTACTGTCCTTAATACCAGTCTTAACTCATAAACTTGCAACTAATTCAGCAACAACAAAAGGACAACATTACTACTAACCTTTTAACTTTAGAAATTAATAGAATATAATGTATTGCTTTTGCGTGTCAAACTTTTTTTTTACCATTATTATTAGTCGTGCAATTAATAGCCACACTTTAATAATATTTACATGAATTATTAATGCCCCAAAGTAATACACAAAATCAATACCAGCAAGCTGGACTTACATCTAAGACAATTAAATAAGTATTTGCTTGAAAGCTTTTTTTTACTTTTTATAAATATTATTATCACATTAATGAGTATGTCATTTAACCTAGTTCCATATACGACTCTTACAACAAATGCTATTTTTGTAATTTTTTGTCTTAATTATAAAATCTATCATTTTGTAAATGTTCATAAGATTACACAAAAATGAGTGAAGCATTCCTGCTTGAAATGGTTAAGTACACATTAGGTATCTTGTATAAAATAATGGCACAAAAGGAAGGTTGGAGGGATCATTTTCTGATTATTTTGATATTATGCTTAGCTTCTTCAAAACCATGTGTTTGCGTCTGAACTTATTTATACAAGATCACAGAACAGTGTCTGAAAAAGGAAGACAGGAAATTTATTGGAACTTAAAGAGTCGTGTACACCATGTCATTCTTACAAAAATTAGGTATCGAAACTTTCAGACAACTCATCAGTCAGAAAGAGATTGACAGACAACTCGTTTTCTATTGCCTAACCAATATTAATATATTTGTAACAATCCGTTACATCTCAATGGTTTGTTACATTGTATCCAACGAAAATGACTAGGGGGTATCACAGACTTGCCGCTTTTCGATGATAGTAAATAACTTTTAGAAAATGGTAGCCCTCTGAACTGTTTTTAGGATTTCAAAATATCTAGTAAGTTTCAAGCTTTAAATGGCCAAATAAATCTCTAAAAACGTACTATAACGTAATTATTACAGCGTATAACAAGTAATCTCCTACCTACTTTATTCGTTGGATACAATCCATCCTTTCCGGCACCTCCTAAGTCTCGGCGCTATAACTATCAGTCTCATTCTGAACATATCTCCGCACAAATCATTATCATCACAATAAACTTTAAAAGGTAACGTAATACAAAAACAAATAACTTTTCTTCAACTATGACAAATAAAAACATACTTCTCGTTAGATGGAGGTGCAAGTACGTACTTTGTGCAATATTAAGTACGAAATATAAAAAACCTTCTAAATAAAACTATGAAGTCGGGCGCCCCGCGTGAGCGATTAAATTAATGAAACACCTTCATTTATGAGAGATAAAATATTAAAGATTAATAACATTCATTAAATAGATGATAATGAGGTTTTTTTGTTAACTTTTTCAAATAGGAACTCTGCGTCCACAACTAAACTAATGAGTTTAAATTCGTTTCGTCTGTGCCATCGACCGAAGCGAAGCGCAAAAATTTCAATTGGCGATGTCGTTACCGTAAGCGGTGATGTGAGGCTGGGCGGCCTGCACGGTGACGCGCGGGGTTGCCTTCATCTTGTCGACGGGGCTCGAGCCAGGAGTGGAGCTCGGGGTAAGGATACCCGCGTGGCGGACGCCCTGGTTCGCACCGACTACGTTCAGGCCGGTGAGGTTATGCTTGGGTATGGTAAACGAAGGCAGATCTTTGGTTTTAATGCTATCGTAGATGCGGACTAGTTTGTTACCGTCGATGCTGTCGATGATGTTGAGTGGGCGGCTGGGCGGGGCAGCGGTGACGACGAGGCCAGATAGCTTGGTGGGGCCGTTGAGCCTCGCCGGGATGACCGGGGCCACCTCGCCCGCCGTCGCGACCAGAGCGCCCTGCTGCGGCTGGCTGGTGGCGATGTGTTGCGTTATCGAGTGACTTTTAAGCCCTTGGGCCGTTTTGTAACTTTTGCCGCATTGGCATTTGTAACCCTTTTTTACCCTGCAAATAAAATTCCAAAAATATGAATTAACGTGCGTTTTCGAATATCCTACTACTATTATAAAGGCGAAAGTTTGTAAGTATGGATGTATGGATGTTTGTTACTCTTTCACGTAAAAACTACTGAATGGATTTGAATGAAACTTTACCACAATATAGCTTATACATCAGAATAACATATAGGCTACGAACCTGAAGTCCACGCGAACGAAGTCGCGGGCAAAAGCTAGTAGGTATTATTTAATAGTAGTAGTATTTGTAGCTATCTACACTTACATAAACAATTCGTTACACTAACTTTGTTTTGTAATACGTTTTGACAAAACCCGTATACAAGTGTATATTACACTACACTGAAACTACTGAACGATCGAAGTTAATAAATAACAAGCAGAGTACCCATTTCTTCCAAAAATATTCTTGTGTAGTCAACCGTTTCTTTGGCCCGGGGATAAACTTTTTATTATATTGTTCAGAGGTTGGTAGCACATGGTATTTTCTAACGAAGAGAAGAGAAATCGTTATAGGTATCAAATATGTCCTTAAAGTTTATGTATGTTTAGGCTATGTGACTCAGTTTGGGCCAGTTTGGACTGAAAGATAATACTGTCACTAAAATAAAATAATTTTATTTCAAATTCACATTTACTTACTTGCCATCCTTTTTGTGTCCATTTTTGGAATGGTATTTAATGCCGTTGACATTCTTGTATCGCTTCTTGCAACCAGGCACAGGACATGCAAACGGTTTCTCTTGAGCAGCTGGCCCCAATATACCGGAAGATGCGCTGGCATTCATTCTGGAATTTTATAAACATAATCACTCATTACAATATTTACCTATGTTTTTTTATTATTATTTTTATTTAGTATGGGTTTGCTCTTGACTCCAGACCAAGCCACGTAGTAACACGTAGCCATGGTCACGTAGTAACACCGTGCAATGGACATGGTGCCGAAATATCGAGAGCAAATAAATAATTAGGTTACCTACGTGGTAGTAGCAATCCCATGTCTAACTATAGTAAAATCAGTGACCATGAAATTTGAAAACAATATATTATTATCACTCATGCTTCCCTATCTATAATAACATCCTAAGAATTTTTAATATTTATTATTTATTTTTTAATGTTGTAAAATTAAATTATTATTTAATGTTGGGACCCCAGACCTGACCCTTAGTACGGCACTGTCTGAACTGTTGATTTCCTATGTGTATTTTAGTATTATTATATTTTGGACGCAAATTATGTTCTTATTCGTTTTTCATACACTCGAATAAACATGTGCATTTTGTTTGTTAATTAAATAATTATTAACTAATTGAGTACGGTAGAGGCCTTTGCCGCCATACCACTTCAAACGAAAATCGCTTGCACACACATACAAAAACGTTCTTCACTTCAAACAAAAGTCTACTCGAGGTGCAAGTGATTGTAGCCAAGGTGGTAAGGCGGTGGTGACCTCGATAGCACATACTTAACGCCGTATCGCAGTATGTACTCTGAGCTGTACTCCTCGACAGTGGTCCAGGAGTCGTTGCTGTCTTCAGATGGACTCATCAGGTCATCTTCGTCCATTTCACTCCCTGAAAACGGGAATCACCGACTTAAGCGGCTGAAACCACCTATTCACTTTCAGGAGCTTTAGGGTATGTTTCACCATTGCCGAATAAGCACTAACCAAAGAAGTTTTTTAAATATGAAACGTCATTTCGTATTAAGTATATGGCAGACAACGCTAACCAGAACTTATTCAAGATATTGTGAAACAGGCCGTAATATTTCAATCGTACTATATTAAAAAGTTAAAGTTCACTAAAGTTTTGGAACTCACTCGTTATAAGAGTAAACGCTTCTTCGCTTTCCAGAGACTTCACTTGTTCTAAATCCACATTATCATTTTCACCCTTTTGTGGCATATTTCTGGGAGGTAAACTATCCCGTATCCTTCCTCTAATATAAACAAGCTAGGTTTCTATTCTATTAGAATCGGCTAGTGAAAGACAAATAGTTACGTTCTCTATTAACACTGGATTAACCTGCCATAGAGTATGTTATGCTAATGCTGGCAACTTAGAAAAATAATGGAGCCGAATTGATTCCTCCTTTTGAAATCGGTAAAATAATATATTTGAATTCAGAACAATACCGGTAGGAGTGCTGCTCCGCACAGAGGGTGTGTTTGGCGCTGACAGCAGCCGGCGGCGGATATCCGGTACGGGCGGCAAGTTGTGAATCTCCCGCTTCGACGCCTCCGTGAAGAAACGCAGCACGTAGCTCAGGGGGATGCATGCTGGCTGCGAGGCCTCTTTCTGTTCTACTACTGCTGGGTCATAGTCTGAAACGAAGTTAATTACGTACGTATAAATCTAAGCAGCAAATCAATTTGTGTTTTAAACTTTCATGGTCACTAACATAAGAATAGTTAGATAATAATAACAATAGAAGCTCATAAATAATAAGGTACATGGTAGCAATCCCGTATCGAACTATTCTAAAACAATTTTTTTTAAAGACTAAATCAAACAAAGTACTTGTTCTCGAGTTATATGACTAAACGACGTTTTTCTGTGATGTGTAACAAACAATGAATGATCTAGTTGTCAGTAAATATATTTGTATTTTATAACAAGGACTAAGCAGGCACTGGACATGGAGGGACTCTATAATTAAGTAGGTCTAGATGCCATGATCTCGTAGAGAAACACCGAGCATAGCCCTCTCCATCGCTCGTTGTGTGATTTTGAGTTTCTTTATGAGGCCCATAGTTAGAGACCACGTTTCGGATCCGTATGTCATCACTGGTAACACAACTGGTTGAAGACTTTTGTCTTCAGACACTGAGATAATTGAGACGAGAAGACGCTCTTGCGCAGTTTCCCGAAACGAGGAGATACGTAGAAGAACTAAGGTAACGGACATAGCCCTGCGAATCAGTAAGCTCAAGTGGCAGTAGGCAGGGCACATAGCTCGTAGAACTGATGGCCGTTGGGGCAGAAAAGTCCTAGATTGGAGACCCTTCGACTAAAGGCGCAGCGTAGGACGTCCACCGACAAGATGGACAGACGACCTTGTAAAGATCGCAGGATTGCACTGGATGCAGACCGCTCACAACCGGTCGTTGTGGAAAGCCATGGGGGAGGCCTATGTTCAGCAGTGGACATCCTTCGACTGATAATGATGATGTTGATGAGACGCCATGATTATTACAGTATGTACAATGGCATGCCAGTGCCGATAAATCAGTCGAAATTGCTTTTATGTCGGAACGAAGCTATCGTCAAATGTATTTTGGCACGAATTCCGTCTCATAGATAAAATATTGTTCGGCAACAGTATGTACGTATCTTATTTATATATTTTTTTTAGAATATTATTTTAGATTCCTTGAAAGTAACTAAACTTACACAAGGGCGCCGCTTTTAGAGCCGTTATTTAACTTTTACCCATAGTGATTTTGCAAGGCCGTTAATAAAAAGATAAACTAAATCGTCTATGTACTGTTCTGCTTTTACCTAGCGATCTCAGTTCAGTAATATTTTTTCTTCAAATGTTTGAACCCGAATTGTGCTTGCGGGCTGCAGAGCTGCAGTTTGTGCATCCCTGTGACACGGCGCCCCTCTTTACCGCGGCGCACACTTTTGGGATGGGAACCCCTGGGTTAGGTCATGATCTTTTTCTTTTACCTCTTTTACCGAAACGCGTTATTACGTCGTCGTGTCGTGTCGTGGAACCAGCTCAGGAGGGTCATTACCCCCATAACCCCGCCCCCTCCCTGGATCCGCCGTTGTGTGTATGTACCTTTAAGGGTCAAGAAGACCCTATTCTAATGGTAGCTCTACACACCCCGGCGAAATAGCTGTCATAAATTCTATAGTCTAAACAGAAGCTCCGTTTCGGATCCACCATTAGGGTCACGTAGTCGTAGACCTACATAGACGTATGGCCGTCTATGCCGCATATCCCTTAAACATTTGCAAGAGTACTTCTCGTGGACCTAGATAGCATGAAGTCCTGCGAAGGTGGACAGGACAATTGCGCATGTCAGGATTAACGTAGTTCCGGATAATTTTTTCATTATGTCTCTGTCAACGTCAAATAAACTGAAAGAGACGGAATGATGATTTAATCCAGGATTAGCGTAATCCTAGGTAAAATAATCATGCGCTTGCCTAAGAGTAATGTTGTGTGTTTACGACCTAGTCCATAGAACTACTGGGACCACTGGATTGGACTTAGACTGGATTCAGTGACTGGGACGACCACAGAACTTGAAAATATCTAAACTGCACTATTCCGCCGCTTTTACAAACTACACCACTACTTTATTACCGTAGCTACTAAGAAAGAAGCTCAATAATACCGAATAAAATGCAATAATTATGTAAAAGTGAAACTAAAAATCTTTTTTTATAACTTTCTTAAAATTCCCGCACTTTAAATCAATATTGTTCACAATGCTGACAACATTGCCGCATTGATAAGGCGTACATAGGCAAGAATTCATGGATTACGTTGATGTTACAAATATGACCAATACAACTAAATTTATATAAAAATATGATACATACCGATATGCACGTCTTCTATATGCTCAATTAAGTCCGCCAATCTCGGGAATGTTATGCCACAGCCATTGAATTTACAGATGTTTATCATGAAGACGGCCATGTCGTACAAGGGCGATGTACTAGTCAATCACAAGACTATACCAATTGCACTATTTATTAATATCTTCAAATGAAAACTATAATAATTGGATAAAACTGTTCGCTAAGTAGTTGCATGAAATATAATAATGATTTTTAATGCGACAGAAATCTTATAATTACTTTCATAAATAGCTATATCTATAAAAAGTATGTACTATTTCTTTCCTTTGCGCAGAGTAATCAATAGATTGGCTGCACCGAACGGAACTTCGCGAGCTTTGGACCAATAGAAACGCGAGATTTGCGTTCTGTTTCACTTGACTGCTGTCAGAAATTGAACATTCCAAAGGCCGGTCTCCTCCCTTTCGGTGTTCTTTGGTAAGTGCGGTAAAATTTCGTGAATAAAAGAAATCGTGAAAAAGTGCTGAAATTTCAAGCCATCGCTGAAAATTAAGTGTTATAATTGATTCAATCAGGTATATAGTGTGTGACAGTGCGAATATTTATTTGTGAAATCGTAAGTTATCACAGGAAAACCCTTGAATTCGAACGTAGTCGGCTCTTCGATTCGGCCATTTTCTGCCTTCACAAAATAAAAATTATTCGCCAAAAACTGACTCGTATTATGTGTGTAAAGTTCCGTTTACGTTGATTGTAGAATTCATATAATAAGTTGTGAGTTTAAACTAACGTACTTCGGTCTCTGTTACGTAGCCTGTAAATTACGTAACCTCAGCGTTCGTCAGTGTCAGATTAGCACTTGATCTTCATGGTGCCTGCAAACCACTAGTCCACTAGCAGCAGTTGTAGACTCACTCACCTGTGATACGGTTTATTTCAGTTGTCGCTCGCCGCACCTAAAAACACAAGATGCTGTCGTCCGCCGCCAGACTGATCGCCCCTGCAGCCAGGTCTGCTGTAAGTATTTTATTTATTTTTAATTTTTCCATTCGGGGACATTGTATTGGTATCAGACTTGTTGGATTTGTCCTTAAAACTTCTTTGATGTTTTAACAGTATGACCATTTACTCAAGTTTAGTTTTGTCTTGTGTCCACCGGTATTCTAGGTTCCTGCTCCCGTATTAATAGTATAAACCAATATATTGAGATTCCGGCGAAAATCCAGCCCTTTAATTGCAGCCTTCAACTTGTGTTACATAATTGAGGGAGTTAACCTTATAAGTTGTAAGAGGTTAGAATACTGTGTGAAGGTCAAAGAGATCAATAAATAATTGATTAATCTATGCTAGCAGATTCCATTAACATGGGAGAAGAAAGCTTGTCCAAAAAAAACTCCTTGTCAAATAAGATGGAAATCTTTATACCATAAAGTTTAGTATCATACTTATGTTTACAGATCTTCAGCAACACAGCCCTTGTCAGGCCACTGGCAGCAGTGCCCTCTCAGACACAGATTGTGAGCGCTGCTCCCAATCAGCTGTCAGCAGTGCGATCCTTCCAGACTACCTCTGTCACCAAGGACATTGACTCTGCTGCCAAATTCATTGGTGCTGGTGCAGCGACAGTAGGAGTAGCCGGATCCGGTAGGCATAGCTTGTGTTATATAAGATTGTCTGTTAACATTTTTGTGTTCTGTTTTTTTGTTTATAACCCCTTCATAACACCATCCTCAGTTTTGTTTAACCCCATACTGTACGAGCTTGTGTAAAATAGTCTTACCCTAAATCAATAAATGTATTTAGGTTACAAAACTTATGTAATTGCATAACATCTACAGTAGATTCAGGTTAACATAGCCTAAAAATGGGTTGGAACATCTCATGCCCTATTTTATCAAGCTTATGCAGCCTTTTATATTGCCAGTAGGAATGAAGATTATCTGTTACTTATTGCATAAATAAATTACTTAAAAGTTTTAGCCAGGCTTCTGCCTTATTAGATATCTATCACATGTAAATCAGTCACATTTTTAGAAAAATTAAATTATGCAATGCTAACAATAACCTATGTTTTTACCAACTGCTATTAAAACTAACCTGCATGCTTTATGTTAACATTTGTGTGTGTTACCTGCAGGCATTGGTATTGGTGTCGTGTTTGGATGTTTGATCATCGGATATGCACGAAACCCCTCACTCAAGCAACAAATATTCTCATATGCCATCTTGGGATTTGCACTGTCTGAAGCTATGGGCCTGTTCTGTTTGATGATTGCATTCCTAATGTTATTTGCCTTTTAGACTTCTTTTTTATAATCAGATTTATGTACAGTGTATATTCGCTAATATTGGAGATGGCACAAGTTTTTTTTTTATGTTGCATGTTTTTACATGCAATTTTACTGACTTTTCTACAATTTTGACATGACACCGCTTAGTTCAACGCACAGGTAAGATTTTGTTGCACATTTGTTTTGAGTTAGCTTCTTAACAAATAATAATATACAAATCTAAATTTGTACGGTTGCAGTCTCTCCCTTTACCACCTTTAGTGCCAAAATCTTTTATCTCGCATCTCGTTTTTGAGTTTGAAGTGACGCCCTTTAGTTAAAAAGTGGTTAAGCCTCTAGTGAGAGACCTTGACTGTACCTACTACTTCTATTTATTATTTTATTTATTGCATGCATTCTATTTTTTGTGTGAATTCTATTTTTCGAATTTTGTTTGCTTTCCCAAACATTTTTTATACATTATTAGCCTCCATGAAAACAAATAAAAAGATTGAATATAAGCAGCTGAACTAATTTTGATGAACGTTCTAAAGATTTAATACTCTCAAATTTTGTCTCATTCTAAAATAGGTAGGTAATAAACATAATTTTCTACTTGTTACTAATTAGTACTGTGCTTTTTCCAGGTGCGGGTATCGGAACGGTGTTCGGTTCCCTGATCATCGGTTATGCCAGGAACCCCTCCCTCAAGCAGCAACTGTTCTCATACGCTATCCTGGGCTTCGCCCTTTCCGAAGCTATGGGACTGTTCTGTCTTATGATGGCCTTCCTGCTGCTCTTCGCTTTCTAAGCTATTTACTTATAAGAACACTACTGCCATCCGACATAGAGGTTTCAGTGTATACTACCTAGGGTGGGCGGCCAAGGAATCAAATGTGTGGAACCTCGACCTCATAGTGATGCTAGGACTGATGTGTAAAGTGTTACACCTACCAGTGCGTCATCTGGAATGCAATTTATTTAATTATGTAGTATAAAGGCAATCTGCAAATAAAATGTTGTACGTAAACATTAATCGATTTTACATTTCAAATCCTGGTTAATGTAGACTTGTTATCTCATGTTTGATGTTATTAAAAAAGCCGATGATGATATTTTAAAGCCAGTATGCGTAAGCGTGTGTATCGTCATCGTCTTTACAGCATGAAGCTCTTTTCAAGGATGTCGGCATCTGTATTGTACATTTTTAGGGCGAATAAATAATACCAAACTGACTGAGCATTTATTCACCCAAATTTTTTAAGTTCCTATCTAGAATCAACCCAGAGACAAATGTAGTAGGCAGGTACACGATTAGGACACACACTCATTACAAAAAAGATCGTATCTACCAGAGCACCCATTCTTCGTGACCGTCAGAATCGCCGGTCAACAGTCTTATTTAACTTTGAAACTGTGTCTAAAGATTGCTTATATTTGCTTAGCATGATGGCAGAATTGCTTACTGCATAATTTAAAAGAATTAAAACATTTGAGTACTAAATATGTAGAATTACTATTATTTTTACTGGTCAAAAATTGCTTATCCATTGCTTATTTCACTATTCGTAAGCCAAGACACTGTTAATCTTTCCTAAGAAAAGATACGCTCGAATAATTAAAAGTCCCAGCGCCTGATAAAAGTATGAGAGCAAAGTTGCGTAGAAATGGTGATTATTGCGTTTATATTGCAAAAGGCTTTGCAATATTGATATGGAATGAGTCTACACACGTTAATGCTTAAGTGTACATCCGGGCCGCTGAGCCAGACGCCAAGAGAGATCTGGCCTATCTAGGCTGATAACGAATCGTAGGTGACGCAGTAGTTTTCGTGTAAAATCAAAAAAACTTGGCTCAGACAGCCAGAATTTCACATTTTCTGACACTCTGGATCTCAGCTCTCAGAGGGTTTCAAGGCGCTGTTTCTTATAAAAAGGGATGTGACGCGTAGGTGACGGCCATCCGAAGTAGTTTCATCCATTTTAATCCAATACTTTTCGAGAAATCATAATAAACGTATGGCTCAGACAGCCGGACATCCGGTCGTCTGAGCCAACTTGTTTTTCTCTATATTTCACGAAATACTATGTTTCGGACAAATGTTTTAACGATAGACTGATGTGACGACGTTAGTGACGGCTCTCGACCAGATTTGAACCTTCGTGACGCACGCGTTTAGGAGCTATTGAGAAAAAGCTGCTGGCTCAGACAGCCGGATGCTGGCTGTCTGAGCCACCCAGTTCTACCACTTCCAGGTGTTCTACGAAGCTGGAAACTCATCAAATCTGATGTGACGCGGACTCTGAGTAAGTAGAATCGTAAGTGACGGCTCTATATGCCGGCAATCAAAAGTTATAAGCAATTCAATACTTTCCATACATTGATGCATTTGGGTGACCACACTTCGCACTTTTTATGAAAATTAAAATACAATATAGTTGAAAATGTAAGCAAAGGCCCCCATTTCAAGACAGTTGCTTTCTCCTGCGTTTTAAATATGTTATTATGTAGTTAATTTAACTTCGCCGATGAAGGAAATATGGTAAAGATTTATGATCTCAGGTATGATGTACTCTTTATTTGGAAATAACTACTAGTTTCAGTTAGGTACTACAGTATTAGAGTATTTCGGTAAGGTACTTCGTACTTACTCAATCCTCAACTCGTCCCATATGATTACGGCCCACTTGGGACAAGAAAAAAATAAAATTAATACTAACTTCATTTTGCAAGTCGTCTCCTGTTTTATGGGTGGAAAATAGTCATTTATCAACTCGTCCCACGATGCCTACAACTTATATGGTTCGAAATGCAGAAATCATAGTTTTAATTACTTTCAGTAAATCTCAAACTTTCTCATCGTTTGAAATGAGGCATTTTTAAGAATTTTTAGTATAAAGGAGATGTTCCAAAACAGGGATGTACTAAGAGGGCGCAATAAGACTTATGACAATAATAATTTAAAAGACAAAAATAAGGCCCCGTGCATGTATCCTGCATGTATCGTGTATGTATGTCTGATTTAGTTTAAAGTTTACCATAATTATTGAGTATTTTTTAACAGAAAATGTCTACTAGGTACGTAGACATTTTGTATAGATAATGATATTGACACATTTTATACATTTAACTATGTTTTACTCTTTCTTATCTTCTTAACACAAATTAAAATAAAATGGAGCTTGTAAATAAAATTTACTTACCGTAGAAGCACGATGTTCACGTCTACACATGGATACGAATGCAATTAATTTCACTCTGTCAACAAACATGTTTTTTTAAGTCCGTTCATCGACTTTAGCTTGGCATTTACGGCACACAACACAACCAAACCCGGCTGACTTCCCGCTTGCAATAAACAAACAAAGTTCCAATGCACGAGCAGGACGACGCAAAGTATTCGAAATGCCAATGAAAATTTATCATCACCAGGCATAAGGTTCAAAATTACTTGTGCCCTCTAAAGTTGGTAAGTATTTGAAAGATCACATAACGGTTCGAATTTGCAGGTGACTAATTTCTATTCAGTTAACTCAAAGCGCACAGTGTTGAAATTAGGCAAAAAGAGGGCGACATTGTGAATCCAACAATATCTCTGCGATTTAAAGTCTATAATTGAGTAGCGCGTAGGGCTCCTCAACTCAATAATCACGGCACGGCAAGCGTGCGCGCAAAATATTTCGTCCCATATAAGTTGTAGGCATCGTGGGACGAGTTGATAAATGACTATATTTTCCACCCATAAAAACAGGAGACGACTTGCAAAATGAAGTTAGTATTAATTTTGTTTTTTTTGGATCTTGGACCAAGTGGGCCGTAATCACATGAGACGAAGTGAGGATTGAGTAATTACGAACTACCTTACCGAAATACTCTAATACAACTATATTGTATTTTAATTTTCATAAAAAGTGCGAAGTGTGGTCACCCAAATGAATCAATGTATGGAAAGTATTGAATTGCTTATAACTTTTGATTGCTGGCATATAGAGCCGTCACTTACGATTCTACTTACTCAGAGTCCGCGTCACATCAGATTTGATGAGTTTCCAGCTTCGTAGAACACCTGGAAGTGGTAGAACTGGTTGGCTCAGACAGTCAGCATCCGGCTGTCTGAGCCAGTAGCTTTTTCTCAATAGCTCCTAAACGCGTGCGTCACGAAGGTTCAAATCTGGTCGAGAGCTGTCACTAACGTCGTCACATCAGTCTGTCGTTAAAACATTTGTCCGAAACATAGTATTTCGTGAAATATAGAGAAAAACAAGTTGGCTCAGACGACCGGATGTCCGGCTGTCTGAGCCATACGTTTATCATGATTTCTCGAAAAGTATTGGATTAAAATGGATGAAACTACTTCGGATCGCCGTCACCTACGCGTCACATCCCTTTTTATAAGAAACAGCGCCTTGAAACCCTCTGAGAGCTGAGATCCAGAGTGTCAGAAAATGTGAAATTCTGGCTGTCTGAGCAAAGTTTTTTTGATTTTACACGAAAACTACTGCGTCACCTACGATGAAACCTGGATATACCAGCGTCACCTACGATTCGTTATCAGCCTAGATAGGCCAGATCTCTCTAGGCGTCTGGCTCAGCGGCCCGGATGTACACAATGCTTAACAGACTTAGAAAATAGGAAGTTATTAGTTTCATCAGTAAGTTTATAGGAAGCTTAATAGCGAGTACCACGCATTTGGCTGAACTGATTCAGATGCGCTTTAAAATAGCAAAATCTTCTCCTAAGGCTAAGAACTCACGGCGCAGTTTCCACCCACGCCCGCCGTGGTTGCAGGCCCACAGCCACTGTAGAATGCAGATTTGTATGCATATAAAAAGTTAAAATAAAACTCACGACGTAGTTTACGCCCGCGATGGGTGAGGTTTGATTTTGGCTCCAGCGAGAGCTACATCATCGCGTGGTTTAGTTGAAATTAGCTTGAAAATCGCAACAGCTGCGGGGTCGCAGAAACGGGCGGCCTTGTGAGTTTTAAAAAAAACCGCGCCGTAAGTTCTTAGCCTTAGGAAAAGAGATTGCTATTTAACTGAATTAAAAAATAAGGTTTTCATTACAAACTGTATTTTTGTATACAGGGTGTAACAAAAGGCTTAACGAAGCCGAAAACCACTTTTTTTCCCCCTTCATACGATCATTTCTCTTGAAGAAACCATACCTGGGAAATGACGTGTTACTGAGATATTGACAATCAAAGTGAGTTTATTAAATAAAAATTTTCTATGAGTACTAATATGTGTTTTTCTCTAAGAAACATGTCCAAAATTTTCATTACTTTTTTCGTAAACAGACCATTAGCCGTGCACTACGCAATGTATCACGTGGTGTGGCACGGGCGAACGCACACAGCTACCGCCCGCACGCACACAAATAAGCGCGTACATTGTGTGCGCGTGCGTCGCTACGCCTGAGCGCTCTGCGCGCATATACATTGCGGCTAATAAATCAATGAATTATTTTAATGCCTAAAAATAAAAGTCGTTTTCCAGCGATTATTTTTGTTACATATTTGAATTTGAATTTACCCCTCCAAGGGAATGTATCGGATTACCGGTCATCCTGCATAAGTTCAAGTGGCAGTGGGCAGGGTACACAGCGCTGAGGAATGATGGCCGTTGGGGAAGAAAAGTTCTAGATTGGAGACCACGTCGTAAGTTTGTTTTAACTTTTTTTTATAAAAATCTGTGGCTGCGGGCCCGCAACCTCGGCGGGCGCAGGTGTAAACTGCGCCGTGAGTTCTTAGCCTTAGGAGAAGATTTTGCGATTTTAAAGCGCATCTGAATCAGTTCAGCCAAATGCGTGATACTCGCTATTAATTTTTCTATAAACTTACTGATGAAACTGATAACTTCCTATTTTCTAAGTCGGTTAAGCATTAACAAAATGTAGACTCATTTCATCTCAATATTGCAAAGCCTTTTGCAATATAAACGCAATAATCACCATTTCTACGCAACTTTGCTCTCATACTTTTATCAGGCGCTGGGACTTTTAATTATTCGAGCGTATCTTTTCTTAGGAAAGATTAACAGTGTCTTGGCTTACGAATAGTGAAATAAGCAATGGATAAGCAATTTTTGACCAGTAAAAATAATAGTAATTCTACATATTTAGTACTCTACAGAAATATTGACCAGCCATTCTGACGTCAGAATGGACGGTCAACCGTAAATGTTTTAATTCTTTTAAATTGTGCAGTAAGCAATTCTGCCATCATGCTAAGCAAATATAAGCAATTCATAAGCAATCTTTAGACACAGTTTCAAAGTTAAATACGACTGTTTACCGGCGATTCTGACGCTCACCATTCTTCCGTGCAGTGAAGCTGCAAAGTCGTAAAAAAAAAGTTATTTCCTTCTTTAAAGGTGAACGCACACATATCCGAACCGGACGAATCGACCGCGAATGTTGTCTCATGAGATAGCGCTATGAGCGACAGGCTAAAGGTAGGAGTGAGAAGGAAGATCGGCGAGTCGTCCGCATTATCCGCGCCGAATCTGATGTCGTCATCCAAATTTGTCCGATTCCTGGGATTCCTCCAGATTCGGCGCTAATAAGTGTGCGAGGTTTCATGAGATTTCATATAAAGAATTCAAAAAATCGTCTCGGATAAGTGTGCGTTCACCTTAAGAAAATACTGTACCTATTTGCTTTCTCAGATTATACTAGAAATTCTTTAAAATGCCTCATTTCAAACGTTGAGAAAGTTTAAGATTTACTGAAAGTAATTAATTCTATGATTTCTGCATTTCGTCCCATATAAGTTGTAGGCATGGTGGGACGAGTTGACAATGACTATTTTCCACCCATTAAAACAGGAGACGACTTGCAGAATGTGTTAGTATTAATTTTGATTTTTTGCATCTTGTCCCAAGTGGGCCGTAATCACATGGGACGAGATGAGGATTGAGTAAGTATGAAGTACGTTACCGAAATACTCTTATACTGTAGTACCTAACTGAAACAGTACTATTATATATTCTGAGCTGAAACTAGTAGTTATTTCCAAATAAAGAGTACCTTATCTGAGACCATAAATAATTAATTACCATAATATTTTTCTTCATCGGCGAAGTTATTAACTACATAATTACATATTTAAAACGCAGGAGAAAGCAACTGTCTTAAAATGGGGGCTTTTGCTTACATTTTCTACTATATTGTATTTTCATTCCCAAAAAAAGTGCGAAGTGTGGTCACCCAAATGCATCAATGTATGGAAAAGTATTGAATTGCTTATAACTTTTGATTGCCGGCTTATAGAGCCGTCACTTACGATTATACTTACTCAGAGTCCGCGTCACATCAGATTTGATGAGTTTTCAGCTTCATAGAACACCTGGAAGTGGTAGAACTGGGTGGCTCAGACAGCCAGCATCCCGGCTGTCTGAGCCAGCAGCTTTTTCTCAATAGCTCCTAAACGCGTGCGTCACGAAGGTTCAAATCTGGTCGAGAGCTGTCACTAACGTCGTCACATCAGTATATCGTTAAAACATTTGTCCGAAACATAGTATTTCGTGAAATATAGAGAAAAACAAGTTGGCTCAGACGACCGGATGTCCGGCTGTCTGAGCCACACGTTTATCACGATTTCTCGAAAAGTAGGTATTGGATTAAAATGGATGAAACTACTTCGGATGGCCGTCACCTACGCGTCACATCCCTTTTTATAAGAAACAGCGCCCTGAAACCCTCTGAGAGCTGAGATCCAGAGTGTCAGAAAATGTAAAATTCTGGCTGTCTGAGCCTAGTATTTTTGATTTTACAAGAAAACTATTGCGTCACCTACGATGAAACCTGGATATACCAGCTTCACCTACGATTCGTTATCAGCCTAGATAGGCCAGATCTCTCTAGGCGTCTGGCTCAGCGGCCCGGATGTACACGCTAGTTTCAGTTGATGAGTACATCATTTATTTTTTTAAATGGTTTAATACAGCTCAGCATAGCGCACCGGTGCATACATCAGACTTATTAGTTAACATCATTTTATTTGCCTCACAGAGAGCATGTAAAGCAGAGTATTCACCTCGGGAATAAAGGTGTCTTTGTCTCGCTACACTCAGGATTTTCTATTACCTCCCTCGCTACCGCTCGGGAGTGAACCCGGCCGTTAAGCTCTCGCTTCGCTCGGGCCTTAAATCTACAACCCTTACGCTTCGCTCGTGATTAAAGGTGGTCCGGCGCGGAAAGACACAATTTATGCCCTAGGTTGCCCTTTCATTAAATTAATTTTAACAAAATTAAAAACTTTTTACCCATTCTAGCGTGAGAACGCATCCATGCATGATTAGTACCGTGGTATAACATTGATGAATTTGCAAAACCGCTTCAAGTTTCAAATATGTAAATAAAAACGAAATATAGGAATGAAAATACTTTTATTATCAACAATTTTTATTACGTTCATATTGCAAATATGTTTTGATTGAAATACATTTAAGAAAATATCTCCCAAGATTTGATAAGAGATAAAAGCTTAAATTTAACTAGTTATTTACTGTTACATGCTAGTTACCTGGCATTCTCAATGCATCATATCTGAAATTCAAAAATATTGACTCGGGTGATTTCAAAATGAATACAAACTAGCGTTTTAGATAGGCTGTATTCACTTTGATAAAATAAAATAGCACACAAACAGGTTCTCAAAGAAATGTAAATGCTAGATTAGACCACGCTCATACTCCACTCACATTCATATAAAAAAGTGACATTTTACTTTCATAATGTTTAAAAATAATCTACTCGTGATGTTATCATACATTCTACATGATTTATCGAAAGGTATTTCATCTTTCATATTCCACATATAATCAGTTTTTCAGCATTATCACATATTCAGTCACAGATACCACAACAGTTACTGACCTAGGTTTCAGTAGCAAAGTAAATCTACCATAATTTACCAAAGCATTATTGATTGAAAGCAATAAAACTAATTTAACAAAGCACAACAAAATAAGATTTGTTTAAATGTCTACACTTCCTTGAGAATATACATTCTATAAATACTTATTTAAAATAAATCATAACATAATATTATTTCTCTCACCTCCGCGTCAAAAATACAATGCTTACTTAGTTTTGGAATTCACAGTTAACAATATAACACTATTTCTTATATGGTTGGAAACTTTAATTAAACATTGATAAGCTACGACAACAATAACGATCCTGTACCTAAAGTTAATGACAACTCTTGCAAGGTAATCTAACGCAACACTGAAAAGTACGCAGATTTAAGAAACCACAAAGTTGTATACTGACAATATTTCAACTATACATCATAATTAAACCTACAGCAAAACAAAATAAGGCATTTCCTACAGTTACATTAATTGAACATAATTTTTCGAGTCGAGACACATTCACCTATGATTCGAGTCTACAGAAAAATAGTTTTGTAACACAAAATTATTGAGATCAAAACTCGTAATATTATTTGGTCCGAAAGATAAAAAGAAAAGTTTCTGTGGACTCGACTCATGAGGCCGACTTACACAATTATTTTTGGCTCAACCTAGTTCCCTATTTAAATATTACATCTACTCACCCACCAGCACTTGGTATACCTCATCTTTTAAGAACTATTTGATATTCTTTGTGTGTTCCGCAGGCACAGGAAACACGTCGCTATGCTTGCGGGACAGAAGTATATTTCATACATTCATATAAATAAAATAGTTTAGATTTGTTTATTTAAATAGCTTCAGTTTCAAACTGGTCGCCCTTCGAGATGGTGATAGGTCCATACGTCTCGTGTTGCTCTAATTTCAATACTTGATGTTTCTTGAGCACAAGAAGACTGTAGAATTTTTGTGCGACCTGTAAGTGTTAATTCATAATATTAGCAACAAACTCAGTTTGAATAAAAGTAGGTAAGAGATTTATGTTAGAGTGATTTATATTGTTCCTAGTGCCTAGTCGTTCAAGCCGAACTAGGCTTTACGACTACCGCTGTGAGCGCATGGGTTGATTGGATCGCACAAAATCTGTTTGCGACAGCAATTTTTTGTCACATATCAAGTTTAAGTTTGCCCTCCCTTCCTGTCGCAGAGTGATGTTTTAAAGCCTTCCCCAATAAATAAGCTACCCAACACAAAAAAGTTAGAGATTAGGGCGTTCAAACAAACAAACAATCTCTTAAGCTTTATGGATTTACCTGAAGTTCTAGGTAGGCCTACTAGGGTCATTTATTTAACCGCCCCTACATATACAATTGCTTATTATGTGAACGTCGTTTAGGTTTTTGACCCCTTACACATTGCGACTTTTAGCTGCGATACTAAGTTGGTATAGTATACGCGCGTGTTGAAAACGCGCGACAGCATTGCGACTCACGCAATGAAGACATTTAATTTGGCCTCGATGCAGTCGCGCATTAGTATCGATGCTGTCGCCAATTAGTACATAATTTCAATTTCCAACTGCTGCATCGCGACTTCATCGATACCAACACGCGTTAGCATCGCGACTGTAAAGAAGCGCAGTATGTAGGTAAAGTTTGACATTTTGCGACTGCATCGCTGCTAAAAGTCGCAGTGTGCAAATAGTTTTGAAGGTCTAAATCACGCACCTGCTTCCTGTTGTTGTGCCGGGGCGCCAGGTCGACGAAGGCCAGCTGCAGGCCGACGGCGAGCTTGGGCCGCATCACGGCGAATAGCTGCGCCGCGCGGCGGTTCAGCACGCGCTCCTCGAACTGCTCGTCCGTCTCGCCCGCCTCGCGCTCACCCTCCTCCGCCTAGCACAAGATATACAGATTATAGTCCCACTAGTCGATTTCACTTAGGTGGCCAGTCACAACGACTAACCGACTGCGCGGGACATATTATAGTGCACAAGTGTGTGCGCAAACACAGGTGCACTCTCTATTCCTTTCACTCTCATAGCCCGATGGGACAGCAATCTGACACGACCGGAGAGAGATCAGGCGCAGTTATATATACAGATATATGAGCAATCTCGCAACATTGATGTGGTCACGCAGCCTACGCGTTAAAAAGAAAGCACTTGCAAAATTCAACAGGCTTGTTAATGTGACGGTGGCGGTGGTAGAGGCAAACGCCCGGATAGCGTAAGACACGGGGTTCGATTCTTCGTCTGTCACAGAGTCACGGTTGCTTTTTTCAAGTGCAATTTATAAGATATACATCAATCTGTTGTCAAGTCAGAGTGAATAGAGTTAGTTTTGCTAAGCGCTTTCCGCACTTAGACGCTCAGTTGGGTCATAGTGCGTGTGTTCCTCTACGAATCTATTCCACCCATCACATGCTGTCCTAGAAGACTAGCAGACTTCCAAAGCTGCTGCAGGCGGGGGCGATCTGGGAGTGATATGCTGGGGATTTCAGAATGTCTGCCACGCTTGTGCACTCTATGAGCACATGCTGTGGCGTTTTGGAGTGAATAGAAATCTGAACCTCGATCTCGTGTCATTCAAATTTTTTCTTGTGGTAATTTGTTTAGGAGTTTGACCGTTTTTAACGAAAATACACACTCACACATTATATTCACACCTTACGTCATTTCACTATTTTGACATACTTGTCTATAATTAGAGCCAAGCTCAACACTAAAGTTTGAAATAAATAAAATTGTATTTTAATTTGATAACTAAAGTGGATATATGAACTAGCTAGAGACTTCAAAGAGTTCTTACGTCTACAAATGGATTCACTAAGGCCTCAGAATCAGTAGCAAAAAAATCTAAGTCTGATGTACTATGCAAAGCAAAGTAACATTTTGGTCATGACGGTTGAGGTATTTGCCGGCTAACCAATTTTAAACGAAAACGCTTGCGCACACGACAGAGAAACGGTCGTAACTTTAACAAAAGCGACGCGAGGTGGACCGTGGAAGCGATTTTGTCTTTTAAGGTGGTAAGGCGGTGTTGACCTCGATAGGGCATCTAAACTAGATGTGATCATGTGACACAGACACTGATAATAACCTATCAGTATCTGTGTATAATCTACGGAGTGAAGACATAAAATACGGATTTTTACGTTATTTCGGTCTTTTTTGTTACTTACATTTTCTGGCGTAGGTGGGAGATCGTAATCGTGCTGTGGACTTTGATGGGGGTGCTGATCGTCGTATCCTAAATTTGTCATGTGCATGCCAGTCTGGAAACAAAATAAAAAGAAGCGTTAATTAACATATTCATATTGGATAATGGTCTTGATGGCTTTTATTTCATGACACTATTTCTATTGGTCATACAGTCCACCTAGGTAATGATGACGAATGGACAGCTTATAAAAAATAGCGGTCCCGCTTGCGGCTTCGCTCGCACGGATTGAAATTACTTTTTTTTTATAATTTGTAACCAAGTTGCATAATATTGCATTCCTCAATAAATGGAACAAAAAAAAAATTTTAATTGGATTAAGGATTTTGCACAGGACTGCAGTCCGTTCCTTACAAAATCGCCCGCATCAAGTCAGTTATCGTTAGATCAGTGCGCTCAAACACACAATCTCTTTATTGGATTGTATTGATCAATCACCCACCTGGTAGTCAGCAGGCTCATCCAGCAGCAGCGGCTCCATGGGCCCCGCGTGCGGCAGCAGCGCCGACACCTGCTCGCCGCCCAGCTGCGGCATCATCGGCAGCTGTTCCATGCTGTGGGTCAATATTCCACTGTGCTGGAGCCCTGGAAAAGAAGAAGGCTATTATTGAGAGGAACCAAATACATTAGAACTCCTGGAACTACGTAACATACAACTAGGTTCCTAAGTCTCAACCAAACATTGAGATCTCTTTGGGAATCAAGAAAGAGGTTATGGGCTATTTCAGCAGTAGACGACTCGATGACTAATGTTTCGTAGCGTGTTCATATCTCTTCTGACATCGATAGCTTTAACTGGTTAGTTGGCTTTTCAGTCATGTCGATAACATTAATATGGTATGACCTGTAATATATGGGCAGACAGGAAATTTGACTTACCCGACGGAGTCATCCCTCCATGCTGCAACCCCGCTGGTGTCATGCCACCATGTTGTAGGCCAGCAGGCGTCATGCCACCATGTTGTAGTCCCGCTGGTGTCATACCACCATGCTGTAGTCCGGCGGGTGTCATACCACCATGTTGTAGACCGGCGGGGGTCATGCCACCGTGTTGAAGTCCCACGGGCGTCATACCGCCGTGGTCTAATCCACCTGTGATCAGTTAAGAATTTTAATGCTATGCTCTTTATCATGACTCTATTGATATTTGTCTTGGAAGTTGCAAGTCAGTTTAGGAGTACAACTTTTATAAAGGTCAAAGTAAGAGTGCGGTCCACCTGTAGCTCGCGACGGCCGCTTATCTTAGTGGTCGCGGCGACTTTATGATGACGTCATGACTAATGCTCACGCGAATGTAATTTTTTTCCGTTTTTAATAATATAATTAAGAAGTTCTACAATCTACTTGAAAGTCGCAGGAGCTCGTCACAATTTGACCTTTGCCCAGCAGTGGGATGATATAGGTTAGATAAAAAATAATAATATAATCACTCTCAGAATAAAAAACGAACGTCAACACCGAAAATGCTTTAAACCCGTTCCAGTTAACGACCGCTACGCTCGCGGTCCAAGTGTAAATCTAGCCTCAGATTAAAAACGAGATAATAAAGGACTTGGAAAATATTTTTTGAGACACTATAGACAATCAATCGTTATCGTCGATAGCAGTTGTCACTCACCCGGCGTCATCCCGCCGTGGTGCAGGCCGGCGGGCGTGAGGCCCCCGTGCACGAGCCCGCCCGGCGTCATGCCGCTGTCTAGTCCCAGGCCTGGTGTCATGCCGCCTGGGGTCATACCTGTTAAGGAAATACCAAAATTAAAAAAAAAAAACTTGTAAAGCCTCCGCGGCATTGAAACCCCATTCGACAACACAACTTGCTTATTTCATGCGTAGTGTCTCATTTTGAGCATTTGCATTAATGCAAACTCAAAGATGACTGATGTGCTGGCTGTACATAAATTACCCGTTAATTAACTTAGTAATAGGACACTTGTTAATGCCATATATTTATTTATTTAAAGACTTTATTGCACAAATCATGGTGTACAAAGGTGGACTTAATGCTAAAAGTATTCTCTGCCAGCCAAACCTTTAGGTCATGCAGAGAGATGGCAATGAGTGCAGCGAAAATAATAAACAGAAAAAAGAAATATAACAGCAACGATTTACTAATGTTTATAGTAGAAAAATAAATATTTATTGACTTAAAATTTGACTTACCACCATGCTGTAGCCCTGCGGGAGTCATGCCGGCGGAAAGACCAAGGTCCACGGGCTGGTCGCCGTGCTGCAGGCCTGCTGGTGTCATACCGCCATGTTGGAGTCCACCTGATAGTGGAATGGTAGGTTAATAGTAAAGAAAATAAGATGCTGATGCAAGTTCTACAATCTACTTGAAAGTCGCAGGAGCTCATCACAAGCAGTCATATGAGCGGTGAGCGAACACAAAGCAAATAAGATTAATTGATGAGAAGTTAATGAACTGATTGGAGTGGCTTTTCTATTTGTTGAATTCAGCTGACAGATGTTCACCTTTAGTTAAACATTAGCTTATGTATGACATGGACAATGGTCGGCCCAGCAAGACTCTGTAGCAGCATCTACTTTAGACTGAAAACGCTTATTACACACTTAATAAAGAGATGATGGTTCCAATGATTGGTATTGTCCCTTGTCTTTAATTTCTGCACATGTTAAGGCAATTTCCGCAAGTTCTAACACCATTCTGTCACAACAAAGGCATCTGGCAGACCGATGGAAATTTACCGCCAGGTAAGTATTTAACCCTTTTTAATTTTGCCTAGTTAGATAACAGAAAACAACATACCTGGCGTCATACCAGCGTGCTGCAGGCCTCCTGGCGTGATTCCGCCCTGTAGCAGTGTAGACGGCGTGAGCGGCGCGCCCAAAGCGCTTAGCATGCCACCTGTGAACACGAACGTGTTAAGAATAGGTTGATGTTAGGTGGATCTAGCTACCAAAAAGTATATCTGACTTACTACCCATCTACATCTACATACAACAACTAACACAAATGACAAAGATAATAACTTAATCAAAAAGCCTACTATTACAGAATGATACCATAAAGTAAACATAATGATAACCATGACCGACACTATGTCAGCCAGTCAAACTTTACATACATTTATTTTTAAATCAATATAAACACTACCAAGAAACTACGAGATACGCCTGAACTGTAACTGAATTACTCATTAAAAACAAAAAATACATTGCTACACTAACACAACGCAATACTTATTTCTGAAGTTTACTCGAGTACTACTTTTACTAAAACACAAGACAACACGATTTTTGTAAATAATATGAGAAGTCAAGCAAGTGTAGTCTTTAGGCCCTATTCCATTAGGGACACCATGGCGGTGCCACCAGTCACGCCACTAACAAAATATGTAGGCAAGGTATTTCATATGTCGGCTTGGTTGCTCAACCTTAAACACTTGGTGACCACCAGCCAGTGAGTTGTTATTACTACTTGTAGAAAAAATCTATGTCAAGCAAAAACAGCAGCAAATTCGCGACAACATTGTGTCGTATTCCTTGAAATTTGAATTTTAAATATGAAACCGTTCGTATGAGCTATAGGTAAACCGCGAAATTGAGACCTCGCCTGCGGGGTACAGGGGCGCGGGGGGAGACGAGAGCGGGGCTTGTGAGAGGTGCGGGCGGCAGGCACATTATTTTCAAAATTCAGTACGCTCGCTACACAGGTAGCGATAGCATCTGTTGTCAGTTGCGGCCGCTTTGACAGAAGTACACAAGAGAATACTGTCTGACTGAAGTCTGAAGATGAGTCGCAGTATATTCGGACACAAAATCTATATTATTGTATTTTTTGTCATGTTTTTTTTATTTCTATTTTACAACATTCTCCTGCACCTGTTACAATGTTTGTACATGACCTAAAGTTGTAGTACTTTTATATATTCTATGCTAAGGTAGGTACTTATAACTGGAGAAGAGAATGCTCTTAGCATTAACGCCACCGTTTAACACTGTAAAATAAGCAGTAATAATATAATTTTAAGATTTTATTTTATTTATTGATTAAAATCCACGGCTCTGGATAATAATATTTAGAATTAGTTCACTCTCATTAGTGTAATTGTATCGCATCGAATATTTTTTTCCAATATGTTATGTAATGTTATAAAGTGTCGACACTGACGACTACCATTGTGACCACTGACGTCACATATCTTAAGAACTGTCGCGGCAAATTTAGTCTCTTGTGTATCTCCGCCGCCTGCACCCCTTACAGTCCCCGCTCTCGTCTTTCCGCCCGCACCCCTGTACCCCGCAGGCGAAGTCTCAATGAAGCGGTTTACCTATAATGACAAGTGGCGTCAATCATATGGCACGAGAATTGTTCGTCGTGTCATTTCCTTTCGCTAGTAATAGTTGTTCAATGGTGACCACTGACTATGTCCGTTATCTTAGTTCTTCTACGTATCTCCTTATTTCTGATTGGATCAGACACTGAGGTCATTGAGTGTTTGAGACGAGAAGACGCTCGGTCATACATAGCCCTACGAATCAGTAAGCTCAAGTGGCAGTGGGCAGGACACATAGCGCGTAGAACTGATGGCGGTTGGGGCAGAAAAGTTCTAGATTGGAGACCCTTCGACCAAAGGCGCAGCGTAGGCCGTCCACCGACAAGATGGACAGACGACCCTGTAAAGATCGCAGGATCACACTGGATGCAGACCGCTCACAACCGGTCACTGTGGAAATCCATGGGGAGGCCTATGTTCTGCAGTGGACGTCCTTTGACTGATGATGACCACTGACTAGTGTGACGTCACCATGGTGTCCTAATCATATAGTGTCCTATACAACACACATGTTACATGTATGACAAGGTAAGCATGCGTATGAAGACCCAAACCACCAAAGCGTGTGTTACCTGGGGTAGCCGGTTCTTCGTCTCCTCTCGGCGTCTGAGGGAAGGCGGGCGACGCGGGCGCCTCCGGCTCTGAGCGCGAATGGTTAGCGTGCGTTAGGAGGCGGGTGGTGATTGCGATAGGTTGGTGCGTTCATCTCACAAGTTAATTTTGTGCTTCAAATGCTTCAATGGCTAAATGTAAATTATAGCATAATCATTTTGTTCAACATTACGTTTTGGAATTTAGACGCTCTGTACCCTACAGCACCCTAAGCACGAATAATTTGCGTCGAAGTATTCGCACATATCGTTAACGTAAACAATTTGTATGAGAATCGTAAAAGCATCTTTATTGAACGTAAAACAAACTTTTGGCCGCGCAAATGCCGACGCATTATAATGTAATCGTGCTCTAAACGTAGATTTGCGAGCACGATTTTTTTGACTTATAGAATCGTGAATGACGATAGCTGGCTATCGTAATCGTTTAGTAAACTCGCTACGATTACGTTACGAATACTTTAAAAGATCGTGTTGGGCAACTGGTATGCAATAACTTCAATTTCGTGTCAGGAAGATTTAAATTCTAACAAAAGTGCGCCGAAAGCATAAGTGGATTTAGTTGGGATATGCAAGTTCTTTGACAATATGTTAATTCTTTTGGCTATGTCTGTGAGATGAACGTTTCAGCCGTTGTGAAATTTATTCGAAGCAGGTATGAACATTATGTATGAATTCCATTATTAAACCATTCAATAGAGGATATGGGTGTGATTTTTAATTTCATGTAGTGTTAAAAGATGGATTTAGTTGAAAACTTAAACCGAATGAGAAAGCAAGTTATTGTGTAATGAAAAGGAAAATGTACAGAACAGGAAGTTTTTTGTAAGAAACCTTAAAACAAGAAGACGGTAGACAAAATGTACAGAAGTTAGTTGCGTGAATGTTTGAAAAAGGGTGAGTAGATGCGATAATATAATGCGGTCCGTGCACTCACCGACAGAGGGCTCGTACTCCTGCGGCACCGGCGTCGGCGGCTCCAGCTCGAGCGGCGCCGGCGCCGGCGTCTCCGGCGGGTGGATGTTCTGATGAGAGGGGAAAAAACAAGTTTTTGGTAAATATGTAAGAAAATTATGTTATCAGTTAATTCTTCTGTCAAGCATCAACAAAATGCAACAAATTCACTTGTGGTATTTTGTCAATTTAGTCTGTAAACTCAACAAGTTTAAACACCTACTGCCTGCTTAGTTATCATTTGATTGGTGACCGACTGACTAGTATAGTTATTAATATTTTGGACAAAATCAATTTTATAACATAAAAAGGGTAAAAAGAGGTGGTGTGACGATTTATTTGTCCAGTTTCGCGAGTGATTGGGAGTCATTGGCTGCTGACAGAGCCAGTTATGGAAAGTTTTGGGGAGACTTTTGCCCAGTAGTGGGATGATGTAGGATTAATAAATAAAAAACATATAAATATACATAGCATACCTCCTCGTGTCGTCGCTTGCGTCCGCCGCGTCGAACAGCACTAGGTTCGGGGTCAGGCGAGCGCGCCTCGCCTTCCTCCGTCTCGCTGCGGAGGGTCATGTTGCGCTGGTATTTCTGAAATAATCCGTTACATCATATTTGTACTTTTATACCTAGCAAGTCAAGTACTTCCTTAGTACCTAGAGTGTGATATCAAGTATGATCTGATCTCTAACCGGATTGCCGCCTTACCGAATTGTTATGAGAATGAGAATGAGAATGAAGGAATAAATATTGCACTTATGTGTTACGCACACATAATATGTGTATATTATGCACTATACAAGTTTAAACGGTAGGACTATTGCAGGATATGGATGAAAAATTAATACAAGAAAACACGAGATTTAGGTCTATAATAGGGAGACTAGAAGTCACCTGCCTAGTCCTTTAATATAGTAGTATTAGTCCTTTAACATTTTTAATTTTTATCTCTATTTTACACTCATAGGCCTAATGGGGCGGGGTAGTGCTGCTTTGCGCACTGCACTCATTATCGGTAAGCTCGTGCGCGCACTGCTCAATCCATAATTCATGAATAATTTAAGGCCGCAGAGGAAGCGAGTGTTTAATACTGCTATAGTCAGTCAGTCAGTCAATGTTTATGACTCGGGCTAGTTTGTGTCAATGGCTGCGGGTCGAGAGGAGGCCCCAGACTTCAAACGACGTTATAAATGATGTTTTTACCTTGAACAGCACGCGCGAGGGTATAGGCCTGGCGGGCAGCGTGAACAGCTTCTCAACGCCGCCGGTCTCCTTCCAGTGCATGAGCCGACGGGTGGGCGGGGCCAAGTCCAGAGTCGTCACGATATCCGACGTGTTGCTGAGCTGGTTCTTCATCTCTTCACCGGATATGTTCTTCACTTCGTCCACGATGAGCTTGCGTTTGCGTTTCGTTTTTGTTATGCCTGTGGGTCGATAGATATGGATGTCAATGTTAATGGAAAGGTGTAGATGGAAATCGAGAGAAGCCCACAATTACTAAGTTTATGTATTTAAAAGGATCAATCTCGGAGTTTCAGACGAAGTTATGTCTGCACGTTTTCAATCTTTACATCTTAAACTTTGTCTAGTTTTTGATCTTCAACTTTATGTAGTGTTTATGAAGATAAATTTATTATTTACTATTCATCTGTACAAAGAGTCAAGAGAACGGTGGAAACGTTTACGGGGGTCTAGTTAAAATTTTGCCGCCCAGGGACTGCTATATTAAAGTTTTCTATGTTGACAGAAAATTTTAGAAAAATAGACAAAAACGTTTAGTTTGACCTTGCAGCATTTTGGTCGGTAATATTATAGTGAGATGGCCCTGGTTTTTCCGTTTCGTGGTCAAGATAACACTAGAACCGTACCTTTGAGCACGGTGGCGTCGACGGGCGCGAGCGCGAAGGACTCCTCGTCGTTGTGCAGCAGCGTGGTGTTGTCCGCCGCCGCCTCCGCCTCCGCCGCTGCCGGGGACGCCGCGCGCGGCTCCTCCGCCACCGCGTCCACTTCCTGCGGTCAATATTGTGACTCATTAGCTGCTGGTAGAGATCATTACAGCCCGACGTCGACGGGTGTCGAATACATTACACTTCGGCTTAGCGCTCGTAGTTCGTGTCGACCGCCCCCGACCGTCCAATTTTCCAGGACGTTCCCGGATCATCGCCGACCACAGGCCATCTTTTGACATAAGCCGCCGTGGACGTCGCGGGAGAGCGTTAATTACGAGATCATCGATGGTGCTCGCCGCGACTGCAACGATCGATGTCGTCGAGTGGATCGGCGACGTGGACGTAACGGTCGTCGCGAGCTACAGGCGGACCGCAAACTTTGTTCGGTGGCGTAACAGCGTCTCAAGGAAATATTAAACAACAAAGCCTTATTTCCTACTTCGTATTTTGGTGCTGAATAAACGTTTATTCTTTCTTTCTTTTACTTTCTGCTTGATATATTATACCATCGACGACATTTTGTAAATCAATGATTTGTAAATTAAGTTAGTAAGCGTAAAGACTAGCAATAGGGAGAGAAATAAATGGCGAACATAATTTTCTCTTTTGGACTTGCCCTGTTTATGGATGACGTCACACAGACACAGATAATATGCGTGTTGTTTGTTACGTGTGTTTATCGAAAGTGTTCGATTCATCTATTAAAAACTTGTAGGTACTTTAGTGATGCATCAATTCATATTAATTTTAGTTCTGATGTGCGATCATAGATGGCGCTGAAGCGAGTTAAATCGCGGTATGTTTTAGTTTTTCCCAATGCATATATAGTATTCCTACTGGTTGTCATTAAAGTTTTATCAGCCTACGAAAGCTTTCTTATTTACGCGAGTGACAATTATGTGTGAGTGAACATTTTGGGCCTTAAGAGCCGGATTGAAGTGAAGTGAAGTGAAAAGTGGAATCGGATTACAGTGCCACATGGATTGAAGTGTTTTTACGGATTGGTTTGGTTTCCTTAAAACTGTAAGTAAAAAGACTTTGCCATTCCAACGTAAAAATTAGAAGATTGAACATAGTGCCATTTCCAGTGTTATAAAGACTTAGAATATTTCGAGTGATTTTTATATGGAAAAAAGACATAGCGTGATTTCAGAAAATTTTGGACTTAGAAAATTCGAGTAAATTTTGTATGGACAAAAGACTTAGTGCAAATTGTGAATTTTTTTGGACTTGTAATTCAAACTGTTTGAACATTTTTTTTTTTCGATTATTGTGAACTTTAGCAAATAGTCTGTGACAAATCGGTGAGTTTTTTTGGTGAAAAAGTAATGTCAAAATGGGTGTCTCGGAGATACTAATTGGACAGGGAGATCTTTCTCAGCAGATATCGAGACTCTTAACTAACTACAAGAAATCTAAAACCAGAGTTACTAAATCGTACATCGAAACAAGATTGGAGTTACTGGAATCGAACTTTTTGACGTTTAAAACGAATCACTCGAAAATACTCGAAGTAACATCATCGGAAGAAAAGAAAAATTTGCAATACTTTAAAGAAGATTTTTACTACAACTGCGAAGATGAATATTTAGAGTTAAAAACACTCATGAAAGAGCATTTAGAAGAATTGGCCCCTAGAACAGTCACTCCAACAAAATGTTGTGAACATGAAAACATGGTTACTGCTCCATTAGCGAAATATGCTTTGAAAACTAAGCTGCCTGCAATAGAAATTCCATCCTTCTCTGGAAATTATAATGAGTGGACTAGTTTTTATGATTTATACAAGTCATTGATCCATGACAATCCAGAACTAAGCAATATTCAAAAGTACCATTATTTAAAAAG